>CM024953.1:10997038-11392734 GCA_014282245.1 Rhododendron simsii
CATGGAGTTGAGATTGTAATATAATTTTTTCAATCATTTCAATCCCTCATATGAGACTCATATGCTTTTGGGAAGAATATCCGATTTTCTCTCAACAATGATGATGAGTCTTTGTCACAGGTTGGGGAGCGATTTAAATTTGTTGTATTCTTCTTGGTCGAGTTTAATTGTGTAGCTTGGCAGCTTATGGTATACTTTTGCCGTGGTTTAAACTTACGCCATGCAATGATGGATTTTAGGTCCACTGACGACTTCCATGGATAAAAACCCCTGATAGAGCTTGGAGTTCTTAGATGGAATTCAACACAAAAGCTACAATGTTTTAACGTTGATTGAAAGTTCTCGAGAATACCAATTTTGATGCTAGAGAAAGAGAGGAAATAGAGCCGCTTCCTGAGGATGCCAATTCTGATGTGAGGGTAAAAGAGGAAATAGAGCCGCTTTCTGAGGATACCAATTCTGCTGCTAGAGAAAAAGACGAAATAGAACCGCTTCCTCAGGATACTAGTTCTGCAAGTGAAAAAGAGGAAAAAGAGTCCTTTGTCATTAGTGAAGGCTATATGCCTTTTGAGGAGTCATTGCCAATAGTTACATTGAATAATCAAGTACTCCCAGCTCTAAATTATGTCACCCGTCCTACTGAGTCTCCACTTTCACAAGAGTTTTTAAATGTGGAGCAGATTGATTTTCTTGGTATTGATAAATTTAATTTAGTTTATCATCCATATCTTGTGGATTTTGTCAATGCTTTGAAAATTGATCTAATTTGGGCTAAGCACTTGGTGGTATTTAAATATCTAAAACGAATTCGGTAAATGTGCTTTTCAAAGTATCTTATCTTGTGGCATGGCCGAATTCAATTTTTGATAAAAGGTGTTGAATGGAGTGCTATGTTTATTGTCTTAGCTCTCATTGACATAATAAATAATCGGTACCCGCGTTTGGCTGCTCGTACATAATTTGTTTTTTTTATTTTTTGGTCTGGTATAGCCACCCGTTTCTTACTTGAGAAATAGGGAGAAAAGTAGTACCCGTGTCTTTCGCGTGAAGAAAGTGGATGATTTTTTGTCTTTCATTTTATCTCTTGCTTTGTTTATTTCTTTTTGTCATTTTTCTTGTTGTTTTGGAGGCTAACATTTTGCAGGTTGTTCGATTCAAGTTGGGGGGTCTTCCTCTCTCTATAGTTTACTCTGCTTAGTCTCCTTTCGAGGTGATATCTCTCCTCTCTTTGCGTTTCTGTCTTATCTTTATTTCTCTTGCTTTCAATGAGGGCATTGAATAGTTCAAGTTGGGGGGAGTGATCACTTTGATCTTTATTTTGGTAGATTCAATATTCAAAAAAAAAAAGAAAATGAAAAAATAGTGAGATTCTTTTTGCATGAGACTTGAAAGCTGTTGAGATTGGCTCGTGATTGATTGAGTTTGAGATGTGATAGTCATTCTTTTTATATTTGTGGTAGCATTGTAGTTCTTTTTGCTAGCTTGTCGCGAAAAATTTGTCATGGCATTTATTCTTAGCACATTTGCACTTCACGTCTGTTTGGGCTTTGGTTGCTTGTGAGTTGTGACTGATTATTCTCGATGGCTTGTTTAGTGGAGACTTATGCCCCATGTGAGTTTAGAGCTTTACTTTTTCTTGGAGTGGTGTCAAATAAAATCTTATTGTCAAGGAAAAGGAGCAAAATTCGTTGTGATCTCATTAATTTTTGTCGTCGAGTGTTGAGAATATTGCCTACTTATCTCTTGGGTTTGGAAATTGTATGGTTGTATTGCCCCTAGGAGAGGATTATAGGCCATTTTTGCTATTTTGAGCCGGTTCATTTCTTTCTTTCATACATTTATCTCTTGTGAGCCCATTTGAGCCTCTCGCATGATTCCCTTTCCTTGTTGAGCTCCTCCATCTATATTGTGTCTTGAGAAGGCTTAGATAATTGTGTGAAGGTACATTTTTCAGAAGAGAGAGAGTAAATGCAGTGAGATTTGAGCTTTCTTGATTTGTGATATTCCCCATAATAAAAAAAAAAGAAAAAAAAAACAGAGAGCAAAAAGGGAAGACACCATATTATTGTGGAAAGAAGAAATACTTATTTTAAATGTGAGTTTGTGTCAAAGGTAGGAAAGAGAGATATGGCGGAGTTGAAACAAAAAGAGAAGAGAAAGAGGGCGTACATTATTATTTGCCTTATGTGTTGTTGGCCTATTCTTGGACACTTGAATTCTTACCTAGCCTTGAAATACTTTCTCTTACCTAACGTTATCACCGGAATTAAAGTCCTATTTGATCTTAGGGGCAATGGGTTGTGGATTGGTGGATAGAGAAAGTTTCCAATACTTGACATACTGTTCATGAGATCATGTGTCCACTATATAAAGCTTTCTTTTCGTGTCATTTTGTGCGGAAGTATCTTGCTTTCATTTTCATAACATCTGCCCGCACATATTGAGAGTAATATGCACCTTGTTTCGAGTGATTTCATTTGTTGAGTGCATGACACAGTGAGATTTGAAGTCAAGACTCGGTCTGGAGAGAACTTTTAGTTATTTTTCACTTGTGACCGAAGCCCTTGTTCACACACGCTGAGTATGGGTGCCATGGCTTATTTTTCTGACTTGATAGTGTATAGAACTGCTTATGCCCGTTATCTCCTTACGATAGCTTCATGTTCTTTGTTTGGATACCATTGAGCAGTCTTATGGTTTTTCGAATTTCATGTGAAAGGATTCTTGGTGTTTTGTGGGTGATCATTGCTAAAAACCCTCATGAGACTTCACTCGTCCCACCGGGGCTGCCTGGGGGTTTAAAAGAACTATCAATTTTAATTTATTTTCTTTAGTTGCATTTTGTTTTCTTTGCTCGGGACTAGCAAAGTGTAAGTTGGGGGGTGTGATAGACGCGTAAATGTTCACATACCCGCCTCCTAATTTATCATTGTTAAGTCTATTTATTTTATTACTTGGTGTTTTAATACTTAACTTTTGTATTGTAGGTATTTGGAGGCTTTATATGTTAAAACCGTAAATTAACGTTACGCGGACAGAGCTAAAAGAATTAATTATGGATTGGGCCTCACTAGTTTTGCTCCTACTGCGCGCATAGTTTCGGAAGTGAAAGTGGTAGCAAAATAACACAGAAGTGATGCATGCTTTGGTGGGCCAAGAGAGGAATAATATTTTTAATGGTTTGACCAAGTCTTTGACCTTGGAAAAGAATGTGGCCTAAGCCAATTTCTCGGCAGTGGGCCATGTTTGGAAAAAAAGGGTTTTGCAAGAGACTTTTTGGTCCACTCATGAAGGAATTGTTTTGTCGGCTACTATAGCATATAAAAGCATCACGCACAAGCAGAGGAGGGGATCTGGATGGACGAAACAGAAAGATGAAGAACGGGGCTGCCGAGACTTTTGTTCTGTTGAGTTTTCTTTTCAGTTTCTTTTCCTTCCATGTTATTTATTTGAAGTTTTGTTTAATTATTCGCACTCTAGTAATTCATATCGATTTTTGTTCTTTATAAAAGTTTTTCGTTTATTTTTGTTTGGTTTGAATCTCTTGTTTATTTTCTTTTTCCAGTATTAGAAGCATGATTAATTCTAGGGTTTTATTCCTTTCATCTTTAATAATGAGTGAGTAGTTTTTCTGAGGTTTGGTCACTGGGTAAAGGCGCGCCGCGATCCAATTAGGATTCGTCTCGCAATTTTTCACACATTAATTTAATTAAATAATTTAGTTGGTGAAAACTACGTCCGTTGGACGAATCCGAGGCATTGCCGGGCTCATGTGAGCGGGAACTGGGGACCAAAACCTGTTCGCCACTGTGTACGGGACCGGCAACCTTAGGATTCGCATCTTTCGGAGTTTTCAATTCTCCCTAAATTTAACCGTTTTTAGAACCTTGAAAAGCGAGCGGATTCTGATTGGGTAGCGATCGCCGAATTCCCTACGACCACGCCTCTCTTTTTAATTATTTGAGCAAGTTATCTGTTAGTATTAGTTAAATCTCAATCAAAAGACAAGGGGTGGCTACCTAACAGCCAGTTTAATTAATAACAACCCGAGTTTTTAGTCAGCACACATCACCGTCTCTGTGGATTCGATTCCGGACTTACCGGATATTATGCTACGTCGGTCTCCGCCCTACGCTTGGGGCAACCCATTAATTTAGGACTAGGAAATCGGTCAAGCACTCGCTTTCCAAACTATACTTCTAGTTCTTGACCTTGATATTTGGTTTGAATTCAAGTCTTGGCGTTGTTAATCTCCGGTGATCATGTGTTTGCTCACATGGTTTCGAGAGCAATGTCACGCCTTGTGTTTAGCTTGTTATTCAAACTCTATATCAAGTCTAACCGTTTTCACCGCTAAATCTTCCGGTTGATAACCTATACCGTGTGATTCAACTGTGTTTTCATTGAGAAAGGTTGGATGGCCTAAGTTAGGGTGTTAGGAGCTTCTAGGCCTTACCGCTTGTTTAATCTAGTAAAAAACTTATTTTCTAGTCTTTTTCATAAGAGTATTTCTCACCTTACAAAGGAAAACCAAAAGTTGGCCGTCTAAATGCTAGAAACCTTACATCTACAATCCGAACAAGCTATATTCGAGCTCCCTGTGGATCGACTCGGACTTTCTCCCTATACTATGCAAATCTTTAGTTGTAGTCCGGTAAATAAATAATTGAATTTGACGGCCGTTTGGTAAACTTTAACGACTACTGAATCGGGTGCATCAAAAAGACAGACCACCAGCACCGCCAAACCAGGCCACCACACGACAACACCACCGGATGAGAGCTAGCTGATGATGCGAACCCAAAACCTGTCGCGAGCACTCAACCAAGCTGTTAGACAATTACCGAGCACTCAACCAACTCGAACGTTCAAGTCTAGGAGCCGGTGCTGAAGGGGCCAGGGCCCCCGGGCCCAACGTAGCTCATCCCCTGTTTGGTTAGCAGTTGCACTTTGATACACAAGTTCAATCAGGTACTGATTTGCACTGTATACTCACTTCCCTATGATGAGGAATCTCATCTGCATTTGTGCTGATTATAAGATCACAATACATGATTTCTAAGGAAGAGCGGCGGTGGAGTGAAAATAGACAAGCTATGCACATAGACTTTTGAGTCCTTAATGCTCGTGGCTTCTGATTACTAATTGTGTACTTTTGTGGCTACTTTAGATGCATTATTGATCAATATTAACACAAGTTATTTACCAAAAAAAAAATATATTAACACAAGTTGTGCATTCATTTTGCAAACTAGTAGTTGGCCTCAGTTTTCTCTTGTGATTTGACGGGGTTTACTTGGGTTATTTCGGCTAGCTCTAGCTTTCGTAGTTGCAAGCGCGTATCAAACACCTATATATGAAGTTTGGTCGCTTTTGGTGTTCTCTGTCCGGACATAAGTCACGGTCGTCCGGACGCTTGTTGACAATTTGTTTGAAGGGCTCAGTTATTTCCGGCCGAATGGTAGTTAAGTCCATCTAGACCCACCACAACTCGGGTTTCTAATTTTTTAGGGTGTTGAGGAGCTAAAACCTATTTTGGCAAAGCAAACGCGCTCTTGGTATAAAAGCTAATAACATTGAGATTCCTTATACATATGAAAAAAAAAAAACATAATAATCCCAATTAGGGTTGGGGATCTCACTGCTTGTTCTTTGTTGCCCCAGAAATTCTCCTTTGTAACTGTTTTGAACATTCATTTGCCTTTGCATAAATGGAAGCCATTGATAGAATTAAATCACTGCCCGTGGGGTAGGTCTACACGTAATGCAAACCGAATTAACAAGGTAAAATCTGTCTCTCTTGGTTGGATTTTAGCTTCTGTTTGTTTCGTTTTAAACCAAACAAGGAGAATTGGACGTCGAAAAACAAAATTAATAGTCTTAGTGCACACCATGGCAAATGATTTGCATTGGGGCCTCTCGACCTCCCTAATTGGTGTGGTATCTGTGGGCATGCGCCCCGGAGAATTTTTTAAAAAATTTGGGTACGTCCCTCTTTTGGAAATGTGCGGCGAAACGCTTCGATTCAGAGCCGCCACTCGGGATATAGCGGTGAAATACCCAAGAAACCGAACTTGAAACACATGTTACATATTTGATTTGAAAAGGCTTGTAGACTGGACCATCGTCATCTTCGATATCTGAGGTTCAGGAGCCAGGTTACGAGAGGGGAAGGGTTTTATGGCACCCCTCTCGCCCAATCCGGAGATCGGTCTCCACTCAGGCATTTTATAAAACATTTGTATTTTTCTTTCATTAATCATTTTGTCTGGATTATTAATTTTTGCCGACTAAATACACATTTAGTTGACGAATATCAATTATTTCACAATTCAAAAATTTTATAAATGAAAAATACATATCCCGACTAAAATAATTTAGTTGGGAATACTACTATTTGCCGACTAAAGAAAATTTGGTCAGTGAATATCTATTTTTTCCCATTTTAAAAATTTCCGAGAAAGGAAATATTCGTGTTCCGACTATATATATTGATCACGATACAACCTTCCCGATCGAAACTGTTCATTTTTTTCTTCCTAGTTAATCACAAGATTTCTCATAAAATTTTGGCTCGTTCAGGTTAAGAAAACCCCTTTATCCGCATGCAAATTCTTAAATAAAAGAATTTTGTTGTCCGATCAAAAGTGTCTAATCCATATGCGGTTAACTTCTTTGTTGGTATGAATGATCTAATTCGTATTACGTCAAACATAGATGATTTCCGATTCCGAAAAAAGACCTCAAGCGAGCCTCGGTAGGTGCACTTAAACGTCTTCGAATCATTAAATATCTTTCGATCATGTGGTCGCTGGTATTGAATGATCTCCGATTTTGCTAACAATGCTATAATTGGTAAGAGGTGAAATCCTAACGGTTCAGATCGAGTATTATAAAAAATGACTCGGTAGTTATCTTTACAATCTTATACTCTTTTTTTGCAGACACCACACAAATGCGAGACAGTCATGACGATTGAGACCATTGATTTTGTGGCACTTGTTGAATTATTTAGTCTTTGTTAATTTGCAAATCGACCAGGTTTAGAAAACTCCTTTATCGAGACATGAACTCATAAGAAATATAGTATTTTTCATTCGATCAAATTGTCTAACAAAAAAGCAGTCAACAATAATATCAGTAAAGAATATGACCTTTAAACCCATTATAAATTAAAAAAGATAGATGGGTTCTAAGTGCAACAAGACCTCGAGTGGGGCTTGGGTGACAGTGCTATAATCGGTAAGTTGTTAAATCCTGACAGTTCAGTCGTTCAGATTGATTATAAGAACATTCATGGTGATAAAATACAAAGATCAAAAAAATTAGTTTTTTGATGGAAGCAGAGGGAAAGGAGCTGCTCATGTTCTATTTGAACAAAAATTAAAATTGGTTTCTAAGTTGTTTGCATTGGAGAAAAAAAAAACACTATTCTGTTTGTGAACGTGAATGAAATCATTACCCATAAGGAGTATAAAAAAAAAAGATTTTACCCGTGAGGAAATTTTTTATTTATTTTTTGTATTTTTAAGAAAGTGAAATTTAAAAAATAAGGGTAAAACGGAAGAAATCGGATACTGTAAGTATTTTTACTACCCCAAATGCAAACAGAGTACAACAATATTGAATTGGCTAGATGCGCATGGGAGGAAGCTAATGGAACAGGTTTGAGTCTTGGCAGGCACATCCAGAACAAGGAAATTAAATAAAGGATAATGGCAAACAAAAGAGAAATTTTTCCACGTTGCACTTCTTTCGCAACACCCTGTTTTTTACAACCAGCACCACAATGGAATTATTACTGCCGACTAAATGTTTAATCGGCAAAAGCTAACCTTTACCAACTAAAATAGAAACCACAACTAATATTTTAGTCGTGAAAAACCTTACTTTAGCCGACTAAACTATATTTAGTCGGCACTTACATTCGCCAACTCTCATTCCTCGACTAAGTTGCCGACCAAATTATTTAGTCAAGAAAAGCTTTTCGTGACTAAAAAGGCTACATTTGGCGACTAAACCATTAGTCGACAATGATGTTTTTTCTTGTAGCTTGCAAACCACAAGCCAAATGCCGGCCAGCTCATGACACAACAAATGCCGACCACAACAAGCACTTGGTACCACTCTGATACTCAGAACACAGCCATCACATGACGAGCACTTGGTACCACTCTGATACTTAAACACAGCCATCATCACCCATAGGATCTAAGGAACCCAGATCGGGAAAAACCGTCAAACTGGCGAGAAACCAGCTGGAGAATCTCTCAAAAATGCATGGGAGAGAGATTTTTCCAAAAGGGAAGAATAGAGCCGGCTTTGACCTAAAGCAAGTGTTGCGGCCAATTTAGTCCTCCAAAAAATTATAAATTGTAAGGGCCCCTCCTACTTTTTTATCCCTTATTATAATCCAACAAAAAGATACCCTAATTTTAATTTTTGCTTTAAGCCCTCAAAAAGTCAAGGCCGGCTCTGGGGAAGAAACTTACGACATTACCTTTTGTGAACTTCTGCATGTGGTCTTTGTTTGTAGTAAATTTTTGGGTCATCCTAACGAAAAAGATTTCAAGAAAGAGATGACCCTCTAAGTCAAGGCAAACAAGGCCTAAACCATGAAAATAACAACACATTGCCCATTGGTCCCACTACAATTTTAAATTACCCGCTTTTAAACCTATGAAAGTACACCAAAATACTATTAAAGCAAGGTTATCAGCAAGTAGCAAATTCAGCATTTACATTCCAATCCCCACATGGCTATGGCAGTGTCAAAGCTATTCTTCATTTCCGTACAAGTTGTTTTTTTTGTTGTCCTTGCATTCTGGCTCTCCTCTAGTAGCCAACTTTGTGCAAGGCAAGAACAATACCGATCATCAAGCCTTGCTTGCATTCAAGGCTGCAATAATCAGTGATCCCTTCGGAGCTTTGAACTCGTGGAATGAATCCATCCACTTTTGTCATTGGGTTGGCGTGACATGCCTGTGGCCGCCGACACCATAGGGCCATCGTGTTGAGCCTTGAACATCAGGAGCTCACTAGGTTTGTTTCCCATCACGTCAGAAACTTGAGCTTTCTCAGGGAACTATGGCTGCGGAACAATAGCTTGAGTTATATAATTCCACTAGAACTTGGCCGTTTGCGGAGACTACGAATATTGACAATGGTCAACAAGTCGATACTGGTCAAATTTCGTCCAATATATCTGGTTGCTCTAGCTTGCACTTGAACTCTCTGGCAATAGGATGGCTGGGATAAGTCCTATGGAGCTCGGTTCTTTGACAAAGCTCGAGAGATTGCTGATCGAAAGAAACAACATAACAGGAGGTCTGCCTTCTACTCTTGGGAATCTATCTTCTCTTACAATCTTACTGCTGCTTTCAATAGTTCTAGCGTTTGTGTCCGTTCTATGTACGGGTAAAACTAACCCGTTCTAGCGTTGTGCCCGTTCTATGCATGGAACAATTAAAAAAAGAAGGTTTGAACGGGCACAATGTTAGAACGGGTTTGTTTTGCCCGTGCATAGAACGGGCACAAATGCTAGTTAGTTAGTCCGGGAATGTGGGTGTTGTGGAGAATGGATTAGTTTGTGAACGTGGGTGTTTTTTTTGTAAACATAGATATTGATCTGGGGATGGACGTGGGGTTTTTCGTGGGTGGTTTTTTTTTTTTGTGAACCTAGATGTTGATCTAGGCATGGAAGTGGGGTTTTTTTGTTTGTTTGTTTGTTTTTTTTTTTATTTTATAGTTTTGTCTGTAAATATTGGTCTGGAAAGTGGAAATTGGGTTTTATTTTATGGATGTGGGGTTTTTTGGTTTTTCAAAAGTATTTTGGTCCATAAAGAGAGACCGCTTGCATCGGGGACCAGAAAAAAATAATTTGTGCGGCTCGACACTTTGTAGTGACCACACGCACACAAACATGTGGTGGAGTGATAAGTTGAGCGACCACATAAAAATATCACTGGAGCATTGGATTATTTTTCTTCAATTCTCCTAAAATCTCTCCCTCTCTCCACGTTCTCTCTCTCTCTCCCCACCTTCCCCTCCCTCGTCCTCCCTCTCTCTCTCCCTCTCCCTCTCCCTCTCCCTCTCTTTCTCCCTCCCAATTTAAACAAATTAAAAGAAAATCAAATTTATACCCCAAATGTATTTTTCACCACACATGTGTAGAGACCTGCAATTTCGTTTAATAAATTTAAAATGTGTTATGTGGAATAAAATGAAGAAATTGGTGGAGGATATTGATTTTGGGATTAAAGTGATGGAATTTTAAACTTGAAGGGTGTGTGTGTGTGATATAGGCTATATATGTATGTGTGTGTGTCGTGTGTATGGGAAAAAGGGGGAAAATCATTTTCCCAAAATCCCACTGTCTCTCTCTCTCTCTCGACCTCTCATCTCCCTCTCGGCTCTCTCTCTAAACCTCTCACTCCCACCCAAATTCCATCGAACCAACTCAAAACCCATATAATACCCCTTCCGAACCTTCACCTCCTCTTGTATTGGAGCTCGAATCGTGTTCGTAGGAGCTCGGTGGTCCATATTTGGCTTGGTTCGGAGTTTGAAATTCTAGGGCTTGGGTGATCTTTTGATTTCAGCCTTAACCCTTGAGGTAGGGATTTCTCTTACTCTATATATGTTCTTGAGTTGATTTTGTACATAAATCGTGCCTTGGATTGTTGTCTTGAGTTGGGTTTTGTTTGAGAAAGATCAGCTGAAAATCTGCCTGAAGGCCATCATTATCGATAACATTTTCCCTGTTATCGATAACATCATGTTTCAAAGTCCAGAAAATTTATTGTTATCCCTAACGTTTGTCATTGTTATCCCTAACGTTTGTCATCGTTATCCCTAACATTTGTCATCGTTATCGATACCCTCGCGTCTGGAATGATATTGACCCCCACTGTTATCGATACCTTCCTTCATGGTATCGATAACATCATGTTTTTTATCCGGTCTCTACTCATTGTTATCGATACCATCCTTCAAGGGTATCGATAACACTGTATATATTTGGACAATTTTGCTTCTCCTTTTCCTTGCTTGATTGCGGTGACATCTATTCATTTCCGATATACCTTTAGCTAATCTAAATCACTTCCAAGCATTGTTGTTCGCACCCCAATGATTCCTTGGTCAACCTTATTCGTTGGCTCGGGTTGCATTGAATACAAAGGTCGTATGAAATAAATTGTCGTTCTAACATTTTATTGGAGTGCTCGTTTAACAATTAATGAATACATGAGATATTAAGATTGGTGGGGAGAACTCATTAAAACTAAATATGTGTGTTGATAAGGTTGATCGTTAGATGGGAGCATGGACGAATCATAAGCGGACGCGAGAACTTAATACTTGATGCCATGTAGTATGAGGAGTGTGTCAGGATAATTAGTTTGGAAATAGATTGGAAACGTGAATTGGTATGTGGGCCGTGTACTTAATATCAATCTCTCCTTATCCACAATGGTGCAATTAGAGCATGAGAAACACATATGACGAAAGGTAATACACAAGAGTTGTAATTGGCATACGGGGTCTTGATACCCGGAATTGAATCGGATGTACGGGGTCATGAGCACCCGGAATGTAGGACGGATGTACGGGGTCACAAGTACCCGGAAATGTATTATGGGTATATGGGGCCCTAAGACCCAGAAAATTTATTAAGCTCATTAGTCGGTATGTTAATGGAGGAAGAACTACTTGAGCACATATTGGGAATCAATGGGTGATGTACGGGGTCCTTAAGACCCGGAATGAGAGTCATTAACCGTAGAAGTGTGCGAAATGGAGTTGATCAATAGGGACACGTAAGAGATGGCTAACGGAGTGACTAATGACATGTGAGATGCCCCTAAGCCTTGAGTTCCTTCATGAAGTTACGTTGGTTGCATTCTCAGTCATAGTTTCCAACTTCATTCTTTTATGTTCAAATCTTCTCTTTTGCATATAAAGTTTGTAGAGATTTTCCTACTGGGCGCGTGTTTGCTCAACCCTTCATTTTTCAGGTGTACATTCGGAGCTGTAGCATGGAGTGCTGTGCATGCATTGATTGGAAATCTTTTGAAAGCTGACATGAGAACATGGCATTATCACTCTTTTGGATTTCTTTAAAGGATGTAATTGTAACTTCACTTCAGCTATTCAACAATTGGGTATTTGTACACTATTTAATTTTCTCCTTCACTCTTTATAATTTCAAGTTATTGGGCCGATGTGCCTTGGGTAAAACTCTTTTGGGGTATGATGTATGTTATTGTGATGATTTTGATTATGAAAAGTTATTTATACTTATGTAGAAAATCGAGGGCGTGACAACATGTCATTCGGTGCATAAAGTGAGACCAATGCTAGCTTTCATCGAGCACAGAACGGGAAAAAAATATTAAACTATCTTTTTATCATCTATCGTTGTGCACGTTCGATACATAGGACAAAAAAATAAATAATTTGTGCGGGCTCGACACTTTGTAGTGAGAACCACTCTAACGTGTGATGCAGAGATAAGTTGAGCCACAACATAAAAATGTCACTGGAGCATTGAATTATTTTTTCTCATTCTCCGAAAATCTCTCCGTCTCCCCATGTTCTCTCTATCCACCTTCCCCTCCCATGTTCCCTCTTTCTCTCCCTCTCTTTCTTCCTTCCAATTTAAACAAATTAAAAAAATCAAAATTCTAGAAAATTAGGGATGGAGGTTTGGAGGATTAGTAGGCCTAAATACATTCCTATAGGATATTGATGATAGATGTTACCTCTTTCTCTCCCTCTCTTTCTTCCTTCCAATTTAAACAAATTAAAAAAAATCAAAATTCTAGAAAATTAGGGATGGAGGTTTGGAGGATTAGTAGGCCTAAATACATTCCTATAGGATATTGATAGATTACTGGAAATATACCAGATAGTCTTGGTGGATGCAAAAAATTGGAAGTTCTCAGATTAGGGGTGAACAAGTTAATTGGTCGGGTACCTTTCCTTTCTCAATCTATAATCTCTCTTCTATGAGACACTTACTAGTACCGAACAACCAAAGTGAAGGCAGCCTTCCTTCAGACCTAGGAATCACTCTTCCTAATCTTCAATGCCTAAGTCTTGGCAACAACTTGTTTACTGGTTATATACCTTTTTCAGTATCCAATGCCACCAAACTATATCGCCTTTACCTGGGAGGAAATAGATCTAAAGGAAAGGTCCCTCCTTTAGAAAAGCTACGTGATCTGGGGATGTAACAGTTACAAGAAAATCATCTAGGAATAGGTGTGTAAGTACGCCTATTTATGCCCCCTAACTTAGACTAGTTATGTCCGTTTAGTGCGTTATTTCGGATTTGATACTTGTTAATTGTGTTTCAGAACTCTTGGAGCATGTGGATAATATTTGGTGCTAATGAACAAAGTTGGAGTTTAATTGATATCAAAGCAAAACCGGTGCCAAAGAAGTTAATCAAGATATGGGACCGAGTGTATACGAGATAAACTGAAGCAAGAAGCAATGGATAAAATTCCTAAGCTACAATATGGAATTGGAGTATGAAACTGAATTGAGTTTGCACGTGAGTCAATGGGCCCACTAATTACAGCTTTGGAAAGGAATAATTGGGACGGCCAATATACAAATCGAAGGCTACCATTATAAAAGGAATGAAGGGTTTTGTTTTGAGGGATCTTTTTCTCACGCAAAAAACAGAGAATAGGAGCGGCAGCCGGCATCGAGATCAACTTCTTCCCACGGAGAGAAACGACGAATGGGGCTGCCATTCTTTGGTTTGAATAGTGATTAGTTTCTTCCAAGTTTTTCTTCAAGTTATTTATGTTTTGCTTAATTATTCGCGCTCCAGTATTTCGTTTTAGTTAATGTTCTTTATAAAAGTTGTTCATTAGTTCTTATTTAACTTGGATCTTTTGTTTATTTTTCATCTCGCATAATACAAGCATGATTAATTCTAGAGTTTTATTCCTTTAATTTTTAATAATGAGTGAGTAGTTTTTTTGAGGTTTGGTCGCTGGGTAAAGGCGCGTCACGACCCAATTAGGATTCGTCTCGCAATTTTTCTGTACATTAATTTAATAAAATAAATTTAGTTGGGGAAAACTACGTCCGTTAGACAAATCCGAGGCATTGTCGGGACTCATGTGAGCGGGAACGGGGGACCAAAACCTGTTCGCCGCTATGTACGGGACTGACAACCTTAGAATTCGGCGTGGTTGTTAAAATCTTACGATACGGGATACGTATCCTACGATTCGTATCGTCTCCTTTCAAAAACGATACGTATCCCACCTCGTATCCTTTTTGTATAGAAATCCTACGATACGATGACGTATCTTACGATACAATAGCGTATCCCGATTCGGAACGTATCCTACGATTTCTTGTTGAGAAGAAATCATACCATATTTTAAGATTTGGAACACAAACGCATTATGAATCGTTTGACTTTGATCTAATTATGATAGTATTCAAACCATTTAGAGAAAACCAAAATTCGAATAGAAGAAAGAACATATTTTGATCTTTTGTTGCATGACTCAGGCACGAGAAAAGCCTCATTATGATAAACCCTACTTGGGAGTCTTGAAATTTTCCATCCTAAAAGCCTATTTTTCACATTGAACACTTATTTTTATATATCTAACAAATTTTAGATTATAATTAAGTATTAATATTATTTTATATTATATTTGTTTTCGTCAACGTATCTTACGATACACGATACATATCCCGATACGATACAAAAAATGAAATAAACGATACACAATACGTATCCCGATTTGACAACATTGGAATTCGCATCTTTCGGAGTTTCCAATTCTCCCTAAATTTAACCGTTTTTAGAACCTTGAAAAGCGAGCGAATTCTGATTGAGTAGCGAGCGTCGGTTTTCCTACGACCGTGCCTCTCTTTTTAATCATTTTAGCAAGTTATCTGTTAGTGTTAGTTAATTAATCAACCAAAAGGTAAGGGATGGCTACCTAAGAGCTAATTTTGATACTACAACCCAAGGTTCCATAGCACACAGTTCACCGTCCTTAGAGGATTCGACTCCGGTCTTACCGGGTATTGTGCTACATCGGTCTCAGTCCTACGCTTGGGGCAATCCATTATTTTAGGTCTAAGAATCGGTCAAGCAAGCAGCCGCCAAAGCAGCTTATTTGGACCGACTGATTTTTGTTGAGTTTTTTGTATAGCTATTTCCATTTTCACGAAGACCTCTAGTTTTTCAAGCTTCTAGTCATAATTGTTTTCTTCCTAGTTTAGTCGGCAAATAAATTGGTGGTATTTATTAAAAAACGAGGCAATGGGTTCGGCTATCAAAGTCTCACAATTCAAGGCTACTCCATTTGTTGTTTTATTTTAATTTATTGCTCGATTTAAGTTGCTCTCTATTATATTAAGCACAAAATATGTGAAAAAAATGAACAAATGAGAAGATCTAGCAATGTGATTTGAGTTGCTTTCTATTATGTGATTCATCTTTCTAATAAACTCACTCTTTACTTGTTCATTTTATTTTTTTATGACTTCATACTTAGTGGGCAACCAAGTTTGAAGTCCGGCTTGGGTAACCCAAATGTCGGGGTTAGAACTGTGAAAGGTACTCTAGTTAAGTAGTTAACATAAGTAGGGCTGCAATAAAAACCAAAAGAACCGTAACACTGGTCTAAACCGAACCGAACCTTATATTTTGAGTATGAAGTGGAGTATAGCAGGATACCCTTAATAATAAAGTCACCTATGTGAATATTAAGTGGGGCTGTTTCTTCGAGAATTTAGGAAGACAAAATTCTTAAGAAAATGCTTACAAAATAAGGGTGAGTTTCCAGTTAAGTAACTTGTTTTTTTTGTCTTTATTTGAATTTTTTTTTGAATTTGTTTGTTTTGCGTAAAACTTTTGTGACTTACTGATTCGTCTCAACGAGAGAAATTGGAAAAATAATTTATTTTTTTTAAAGAAACTCATAATCTTTTTAATAAAGACAAAAACAGGATCCCCATTTCCGGCATTACGGGCCGGGTGTCCAATCAACTTGAATTTTTGCAGAGACAAATTATTTGACAGTGTGTACATTATAAACGGCTCAGATCATAGAGAAAAGATCCAAATATGAGCGAACCAGGAAAAAACTTAGCGGAAAAAACAAAAAAGCAGAAACAGAAAGTGTAGAGCACAGCATGGATATGATTTGGGAGCCTCTCGACCTCTCAAAGTCAGTTTTCTTTTTGTTACCCATCTCAAGGGGGGGTAGAAAATTGGTGGATTATAGAGTTATATATATGTTGTGCGCATCAACGTACTTTGGGGTCCTGATCTCAACATGGTCCAAGGTGAATTTTTTTTAATAAACGGTTGTTCAGTCAACTTGCTCAAACTTCGATTAATTACGGGGTCTTAAAGTTAACGACTAATACTGATAAGAAGAGTACTTGTTTGTTAAAGCATCACTCTTAATTGTTTATATATCTCAACTGATTATGACTTTGTATATGTATATCTCATTTTAAGATTGCTTTGTTATCTTATTCCGAATTTTCAAGTATTCTTAAGAAAGGGTGTCTACTGTTGTACCAATTCCCGTAAGCACCCATTGAATTCACCCATCAGCGTTACACATCACTGTGGCCCGCTACTACTGACATAAACAAATCAAATACAGTTGGTGTATGAAAAGATCATAAAGTACATTACAATTAATACCAAATCTGAAATACATTATTATTCGAAGCAAAACATCACCAAATAATAAACCACACAACAAACATGCATACGGCGTCTTCGATCAATCACTTGCAGTGTTCTGCAACGGTAAAAAACATTTCATGTCAGAATTGCATAGGATATATTGACGTAATTAAATACATAACATGAGACTAATCACTTATTGAAACATAGCTAGCATGCAGTTTTCTCTATCAGTAGTAAAGCTCAAATTTCATTCAAGCTCGAAATTGCAAATCACAAAATCTGTACAGTAGTAATGGAAGTATTCAGACTCGAGAGATGCAAATCCTAGCTAATACATTAAGTCCTGATCGATAAAATCATTTAATTTTTGATTATAATTAACCCTGATCAATATACATATCAAATTAAACATTCATAATTAAAAACCCTAATTCATACAAGATTGGAATTAACCTATTTCTTTATGAAATCTATAATTCTCATCAACCAAATCCAACAATACGTACATATTTGTTTAGCAATTAAATAATAAGGGTAAAGTGAGATATTCATGCAAGATTGGAATTAACCTATTTCTTTATAAAAACTATTATAATTCTCATCAACCAAATCCCACAGATTAAGACCTACTATACATATTCGTTTAGCAATTAAATAATAAGGTTAAAGTGAGATCTAGATATTCATAACAAGATTGGAACTGACCTATTTCTTTATATATGAAAACTATAATTCTCATCAACCAAATCCCATGCACAGATTAAGTCTACACATATTCGTTTAGCAATTAAATAATTAATAAGGGTAAAGTGAGATATTCATACAAGAGAAAATAAATATCCATCTTTTTTTCATTACTTATTTGATCAGTTCCCCTCCTGATTTATAACTGGTTTAAAAATATTAATTAGGATTATGATTTTATTTATTCAAGAGATACGAAATAGGGCCTATTAATGTGTATGTCGCTGATCATGATCTCATGCGTAGCAAATACACAGTTATGGTTTCGAGGGTTTACCCGCGCATACGATATTTCGAGCGAGACCGATCGGGGTTTGCTATTACTGCCGATTAGGAATGAAAAATCAGAGTATAATCAACGTAGACTGTGGTAGCTGGGGGGCTTGCAAAGTAGGCGAACACTTCATGACTAAGAAGGAAGGTTGGGCTGCCAGTATTGAGGCATCCCCCGTCAACCACAACCTGCAACGTGTTACCCGTACAGAATGGGACCGAAGAAGCGTCGCAAATTTTTTTTTTTTGCTTGGCAAACGAAACAATTCTATTAGCTCGAAAGGGGTACATCGAGGGAAAGGAAAAACAAGAGTGAGTCAACTTACTCACCACACGACAGAGAAAAAACAAAGGAAGAGCATCCAACCGAAGGTTGGATGACACAACAATACGAACCCAAACCTTAAAGCTTCAACTTACGGATTCCACCTAGAAAGCTCCTAAAATCCTCCACCGAATAAACCCTGATGTCATACTTTGCTTTTATCCACATAGCCACCCTTGTCTTGACTAAATCCCCAACCTCACTCGCGGACCTTATAACATTATTGAAAATGAGGTCATTCCTCGCAAGCCATATAGACCACAAAGTAGCAAAGAATGTCACCTCCCAAATATGCCTTTCCAAATTTCGGAAACCATTGCTAAACCACCAATTTACTAGGCCTGCCAATGAAGAAGGGCAAACCCATACCAACTGCCACCAATGTATGATAATTGACCAAATGTGCCAGGAAGACAAACAAAACAGGAACAGATGCTCAGGGGTTTCCTCACAGAGGGAACAAAAAGGGCACAGAGTCAATTGACCCTCTTGGATCATATTTTTGCGAGCAAGTACTGACCGAGTAGCCACCCTCCCTTGTAAAGCCATCCAAGAGAAGATTTCCACCTTTGGTGGGCTTATGTTCTTCCATAGCGACCCCAACACCTCATCTCCAACATGAACTTCGTGCTCCCACTGTCCATACACAGATTTCACCGAGAAGCATTTATCTGCTGTCCATTTCCACTGTAGTGAGTCTTGTTTGGACGGGTCCAACAAAATACCATGCAGTCTTTGGTGTAACTCCTCCTCTTGGCATTTTTCCCACTCATACAAACGTCTCCTGAAAATTAAATTCCAACTGCCAACCCCACCCTCTTCCTTCATATTGCTGACCATTTGACCTTTTTGAGTCGAAATCAAAAACAGCCTGGGGTATTCTTCTTTGAGAGCTCATTGTTCCATAAGTCGCCGCTTACTTGGGTATAATAGGTGGCGCTCGATTCGTACGTCGTAGGATCACATGCCAAAAGTCCTGGAAAAAAAAAAAGAATAAAATTTTACGAGTTATTTGGGTTTTTGAAAGTGTCATGGGTGGATGTACGGCAATAGGATTTTCTTTGCTGTTCAAACAAAAAAAGAAGTGGATATATGATACACGAGATATGAGGGAGTCTTTTTGAACTAGCAAACCAAATTATTGTAAAAAGACTCCCTCATATCTTGTGTGCAAAGTGTCAAAATTTGCACTTATACTAAATTTGCACTTATACATATTTGACATTCCCTGTGCCACACTCAATTTTTGCAACTTCATATGTTTTCGGGACAAGTAATCTAGTAATCTTTACGGGTAATATTAATTCCGAATTTGGTATATTAGTGTATGTAAACACGAATTAAAACTGAAATGTGGATGGGTTACCTGTTTTTCACCCACAAATTGTTTTCTGAAAATAAATTGCTCATACACACAAGACAGTTCATTCCATCTATTCATTAATATTTTCCCATTTTTGGAGCTCAACTTCGCTATTCATGAATTCCAAATCTATGCATATACATGCTAATTAGACATTATAGAATCTAGCACTTACCAGCACTAGCACCAGTACCAGTGGTAGGAATCAAGTATGAAGCAGTTCCAAGCGTACTTGCATATATCATTGGGATAAAGCAGATTGAGATAACTACCATTATTAGAACTAGCATTTTAGCACCCATTTCGGATTTTTGTCTCTTTCCTTCGTACCAAACACCTCTAGAAAGGAATGCAAATTTTTTGTTGCAATGCACAAAGTGTAGAGACGGGATAAAGAAAGGAATACAAATTTTTTGTTGCAATGCACAAAGTATTGAGAAGGGATACCTCTTTTATAGCTAAAGAACTAACATAAAAAAAATATTCATGTGAAAGGCAATATTAATTTTGTAATTCAAAAATCGATGGCAATGCATGTAAGCACAAGGGACAGAGAGTTGTTAAATGGAATTTCTAATTACATTTATCTCTCTCAATCAGTTCGTCAAATGCTGAGGTTGACGAGTATCTGTCTATATATATATATATATATTATATATCTCTCCCCATTTCAGATATCCAGGCACACAATTAATTCGAAGGTGTTTTTATTTGAAGATCACTCCCCAAACACATAACCTATAGAGGGTCTGGTGGGATCATGTGTCTCATGCATAGTCTTTTTATATTTGACATTGAATTAGGTACTATTAACATTTGAATATTGTGGGAAACGTTGCCATTGAATAAGGTAAATATCTAATCTAAAATTAATGTTTCTTTTTGCTACTCGTGGAGTTGTCATGATTTTGCCCAATCGTTGACAAATCTTCTAAAAAATTATAAATTTAAAAAATCAATTAAATGCATTATCTATATATGGTTTGGATGCTAATTTGTTTCTTAATTATCATTAAAATAAAATGACTCAAGAAAACCGTGTAGTTTGCACCAAAAAAAATAACTAAGCTTGTAGCGCGGGTACAATTGGACTAGCTCTTGCCTGGGCCACTTGAATGTGCAGTGATAAAGACCTCTAAAGCACCACGACCAAGTAATGATTGTTCTTGCTTGCATGGCTTAAGCTCAAAGATCCGAGGCATTGACATATGATTAAATTTTGGCGGCAAAAAACATCATTAGGCCCTGTTCAATTGCACGAAAAAGAATTAAAGGGACGAAAAAACCAAATTTTAATTTCTGAAACTTTCTTAGTATTGAGTTATCGGTAACATTGTGGAGTTTATAGCTTTTAACCTTTCTATTGAGACGCTTTATTGCAAAATAAATCTTGCATGCAAAAGTGAAAGACTTTTGATTTTCTTGCGAAAAGTTTTGAAATCTGAACGCATAGCAAAGTAAAAAGTCTCTTTCTCTTCAAAATTTTATCACTGATTTCCTATGTTAGTGACAAAAAATTTATCATCTTTGGCAATAAATTTTTTCGCCACCGTTAGGAATATTGCTGGTCTTGCATGGAGTTGCATGTTTACACTATTCAATAATAAATGGATGTATTAATTATCTGTACAGGGTTTGGATGCTTAATTAATTATTTGCTATTATTTATTCAAAGCCGTTTAACAATGTAAGCACATGGGGCGAAGAGTTGTTAAATGGCAGCTGAATCGGATTTGTTGGGATTTGTATAGCTAGCTACACGTTGTATCCCAATCAATTAACCAAATGCTGAAGTTGACAAGAATATATAACGTACGAGAAAATGTGAAAACATGCAAAAGTTTTGATAAAAGAAATGTGAGAAGAAACGTAAATTTTGGACGAATTTTATCAAAAGCGTTGCATATGAGAGTTTTCAATTGAGGAACTCGCCTTTCAAAATAATAATAATGAGGGACTCAAAGAAGTGACAAATACCAAAGGTATAATTTCAAAATTTCACGAGTACGTTTCAACGCTTATCAAGGGGTAGATAGAGGCAAGGCAAACAAGAATCTACAACATTTTCATGTTTCGATGTACTAAGAAGTATTCTATATAAATTTTGGTGAATACATATTTAGAAAATAGTGCGTACTTTGACTCTTAAGAGTTGTAAAGAAATTTATCATTGTTTCCCTAGTCAGTAAAATAATTTTATCTTAATTAGGTATTCGAACCATCATGATTTGGTTTGAAAAAATTTCTTAGTTCACAAATTGCTTAGTTCACTATTCAATTTAATTCCCTAAATAGGAATAAGCCGGTGGAGCCCTGTGGGGAAATCGGAGCCTCGCGCTCAGACTCGCAACAAACAAAACACACAGAGGATATTGGGATACTATCGTCACAGAAAACAAACCAGAGAAAAGGGAGAGAAAGAGGAACAGAAAAACAGAACACACAGATATACGAGGTTCGACAACTTGCTTACGTCCCCGGGAGCCACATCAGTCCACTATGAACGAAAGAAAACGAAAGATTATAAGTCTTCTCCTTCCTCTCTGAGAAAAGTTTTCTCTTTCACTCTCTCTCTCACTAGAAACCCTCTAGAAATTTTCTCTTTATACAGTCGCTCAAAAAATAATGAATACAACAACTAATATTTATAGGCAAACCCTAAGTGATAGCTGGACCCGTCCAACCAACTTGGGCCGCGGCCCACGGCCCATCTCGGTCGCGAGCTTGTCTATCGCGCGCTACTTGCCGCGAGCCTAACCACATGCCTACCTGCCGCGGAACTATCCGCGCTGGTCATGGACCTTTGTTGTTGAACTCTGTTGCTGAAAGTTGTCTGCATCCCCAACAATCTCCCACTTGAAGATAACTGAAGCAAACCAATATCAACAACCCAATCAATAGCAGAAGTAGTGAACTTCACCCCTCCTGGTGCGACTCCGGCCCTCCAACTCCTCATGCGCGAAGGCCAACTAAAGTTGAGCACAACTTCAGTTTCTCGATGGTGATCGACTTTGTCAACATATCTGCCGGATTTTGGCTCCCCAAAATCTTCTCCATTTGTTCCCCTTCTTCCAAAAGCGAGCGAATGAAATGGTACCTCAAATCGATGTGCTTCGTTCTAGCATGAAACACTGGATTTTTCGCAAGGTGTATAGCACTCTGGCTGTCACTGAAAAGAATACTGTTCTCTTGCTTCAAACCCAACTCACCCAGAAAAGCCTTCAACCAAATCATCTCCTTAGCGGCCTCCGTGGCTGCTACATACTCAGCTTCTGTCGTGGACAAAGTTACCAACTTCTGCAGACGCGAGACCCAACTCACCGCTGTTGATCCCAAAGTGTAGACATATCCTGTGGTGCTTCGCCTTGTATCGTGATCACCCACGAAATCTGCATCCACATATCCTCTCACCCCCAAATCTGCTCTCCCAAAACACAATGGCACATCCGCGATCCCGCGGAGATACCTCAATAGCCACTTGACAGCTTCCCAATGTTGCTTCCCTGGATTGCTCGCAAACCTGCTCACAACTCCCACTGCATGCACGATGTCCGGCCGCCTGCAGACCATCGCGTACATTAGACTACCGATGGCCGAGGCATACGGTACCTTGGCCATGTGCTCCTTCTCAGCATCTGTCTTCGGAGACTGCATGTCAGAAAGTCTAAACTGACTTCCCAGAGGCGCGCCAACTGCCTTGGCATTTTGCATATTGAACCTTTCAAGAACCCATTCAATATACTCAGCTTGACTCAACTTCAAGACCCCTTGAGTTCTGTCCCTGCTGATCCTCATCCCAAGTATCTGCTTCGCTGCACCCAGATCTTTCATAGCAAACTCTGCTGCCAACTGTTGCTTCAACCTGTTTATCTCCTATAAACAGGATCCGGCCACAAGCATATCATCTACGTAAAGTATTAAAATTATGTAGCTCGCCTTACATCGTTTATGGTAGCAACAGTGATCCGCGTGGCACCTCGCGTAGCCGCTACGCTGCATGAAACTGTCAAATTTCTTGTACCACTGTCTAGGAGCCTGTTTCAACCCATATAGACTCTTCTTGAGTCTACACACCATCTCTTCCTTGCCTTTCTCAATGAAGCCAACAGGTTGCTTCATGTAGATTTCTTCATCCAAGTCACCATGAAGAAACGCAGTTTTAACATCCAACTGCTCAAGGTAGAGATTTTCAGCAGCCACCAAACTCAATACCACTCTAATAGTGGCCAGCTTCACAACTGGGGAAAAAATCTCCTTGAAATCAACCCCTTCTTTCTGTTGAAAGCCCTTCACAACCAATCTAGCCTTAAACCTCTTGCTGCTGTCGCTCTCTTGCTTGACGCGGTAGACCCACTTGTTCTGTAGCGCCTTCTTCTCCGCGGGAAGCTTCTCCAACTTCCGAGTCACATTCGACTGAAGAGAATCCATCTCCTTTTGCATAGCACGTTCCCACTTCACAGCGTCACTGACTTGTAAAGCCTCGTCATAGCAAGATAGTTCCCCGCTATCTGTCAAAAGCAAATAATTCAACGACGAAAGGTATTTTGGATTAGGTTTAGGTACCCTAGTTGATCTCCTTATCGCAACAGCCGGTGAGCTAGACCCTGTCTCTGGAACTGCCCCAGACTCTGTCCATGAGACTGCCTCATCCATTCGGTCAGATCCTGACTCATCCCCACTGCTTTCTGGAAGATCCTCCAAACTAAAGTAATCGGGTGCCTCGCGATCCTCTCGCGCGAGCACCCCCGCGGGACCCTCGCGGTCCTCAGTAGAACTCCCACTGCATTGTTTGTTATCCCTGTCCTTGTACAGCACCGACTCATTGAATATGACATACCGGCTTCTGATTATCTTCCGGTTTTTCTCATCTCAGAAACGATAACCAAACTCATCGCCGCCGTACCTAATGAACGTGCACTTCAATGACTTAGCATCTAGCTTGTCTCTGACTTTGTCACTGAGGTGGACATAAGCAACACAACCGAAAACTTTCAAGTGTGAGAGATTTACCTCTTTACCGCTCAAAACCTCCTCCGGTATTTCAAAGTTCAACGGAACTGATGGCCCATGGTTGATTAAGTATGCTGCTGTACTGACCGCGTCTGCCCAAAACTGTTTGGACAACCCCGCGTGTATCTGCATGCTCCGCGCACGTTCTGTCAGAGTCCTGTTCATCCGCTTCGCGATGCCATTCTACTGCGGAGTTCCTGGAACAGTCTTCT
Source organism: Rhododendron simsii (assembly GCA_014282245.1). NCBI lineage: Eukaryota > Viridiplantae > Streptophyta > Magnoliopsida > Ericales > Ericaceae > Rhododendron > Rhododendron simsii. The sequence continues at coordinate 11,021,659 of CM024953.1, forward strand.
CTAAACGAATCCCGAATAGAGCACAGGCTCTCTTGTACTCTCCCAGTTCATACTCTCTCCCGTTGTCTGACCTCAGACACTTCACCTTCAAGTTTGTCTCGTTCTCTACTCTGGCTTTCCACTTCATGAAAATTTTGGATACCTCTGACTTGTGTTTTATGAAATAGACCCATACTTTCCTCGAGTGATCATCGATGAAAGTAACAAAGTATCTCGACCCGCCGAGAGAATGCACTGGCGCGGGACCCCATACGTCTTTATGAACAAGCTTCAACTTGCGTAGCTTGGGAGGTCTGCCACTTTTTTGGAAACTAACCCGCCTCTGCTTGCCGAAGATACAGTCCTCGCACATGTCGAAATCCACTGACTCAACTGGCAGCTTCCCCTGTGTATGTAGAATCTTCATCCCCTTCTCGCTCATATGTCCCAACCTATCGTGCCACAAACTTGAACTCACTTGGCTCTCTGGCCGCGGACCTTCCGCTAGCCTACCCTCGCGCGGTACCACACCCGCGAGACCTTCGCGATCCTCGCACAGGACCACCCCTGTGAGTCCCTCCGCGATGGTAAGTGAATAACTCCCATGTGAAGTTAAATCGAGAGTACCGACCTTCTTTCCGCGCGCTACCACCATGGTACCGTTGGAGACCTTCCACGCGTCTCCTGTGAATGTTGAGGTATATCCCGCTGCTCCCAGTTGCCCAACTGAAACAAGATTCCTCTTCAGCTGCGGGACGTGTCTGACATCCTTCAAACACCATTTAAACCCCTGCGTTTCAATTTGCACATCACCCATTCCCACTATACTACATGGCTCATCATCGCCTAAGTATACTTTCCCAAAGTCGCCTGCTACATAGTTCTTCAGAACCCCCATGCTAGCAGTCGCATGGAATGACGCGCCTGAGTCAATCACCCATGACTCCGCGATACTGTCCATCGAAAGAATAAGTGCATCTTGCACAACGTGGGCCTCCTGCTCACCATTATTCTTTTTTGGAGCCTTGCAAACTGAAGACATGTGACCCGCCTGGCCACAGTTCCAACATTCACCTTTAATGCCGCGTACTTGTGTTTTGCCGCGGGACTTCTTACCGCGCGACTTCGACCGGCTCTTGTTCTGGTTCTGACCACCCCTGGCCTGGCCTCTGCCTCTCTGCTCAAAACTTAGAGTTGAACCTGAACCGCTAGAGCCCGACGCTCCCTGATAGGCGCGCGGAATTCGTGAATTTAAGCGCCTAAGTAGGGGAAATTAGCGCGTTAGACGTGCATTTAATCCTCATTTTCCATTTAATGCGTGCACGTGGTTGGATTTTGTGTTTGTGATTGATTTGCAGGGAATCTAGATGTTTTGGCATTTTTGAGAGGTGTCCTGGAAAGCCGAGATGGAGCTTGAGAGCAAGGAGGGCCGTGGAGACTAAGTGTTGGACACAAATTCGTGAGAAGGTGAACAGAACCTTAGTGAGCGCTACAGAAGATTTGGTAAAGCGCTCAAGCGTGGCATAAAATGGTGCACGAAGTGTCCAGAGAGCTGGAGAGCGCTACACCCCTTTTGCTGTAGCGCTACCTAGAGCATTATCGGTCAACGGCAAGGCAAGTCAACACGGTCAAACGCCCCTTAGGGTCTCGCAAGCGCTACACTGCTTTTGCAGTAGCGCTACCTAGGGGCTTAAAGGCCCAGGAACGGCGGCGTTTTGTGCTATGGCGGTTCCCATTTCGATTTATGTTAGGATTTTAATAGGGATTAGTATAAAAACCCCGTTTTAGCTCAGAATTAGGGTACGTTTTTACTTAGGATTTTAGCAGCTTTTCATAACGACGTTTCTGTTGATTTTTCATCGTTCTTAACTTTTGGCTGCTGTTTTCTAAGTTCTTAATTGCAGATTCAAGTTTTAATTGAAGTTTTTTCAAGTTTTCCAGCTTTAATTCCTGTTATTCTTTAGTAATCGAATCCGTTACTCTTTCGTAAGTCTATGGAATCGTGTTTTTATTTCTATTTCGATTATTCGAAGCATGTTTAGATCTAGGGTTTTAATTGTTACTGCGTTTAATAAAATTATGAGTGAGTAGTTCTGTAGAGTGCGGCCACAGGGCAAAGACGTCTCGCGGCTAGTTTAATTAATGTTTTTACCTCGGGATCGAATTACTTTAATCTTTAAGTAATTTTAGAAGACGAAAACTCTTCTAACAAACAAAACCCAGGCATCGCCGGAATTCGAATACGCACGGATACTGGTGACAGGTGGTGCGCATTTGTTAGGGATCCTTTTTCCTATTCTAAAATCAACAAAGTGAATAATTGTGGCCCGAGTAAACATTGGTTAGGCTGGTTGCGGACGCTGAGTTCCCACGGCTGTACTCTCCTTTTTAAATCCTTATTTAATTAATTTAGTTTGGTAATTTAGTTAGTAAATCAATCTCATTGAACAAGGGGTGCACTACTACAATAATAGATATGCGTCACACTAAGGAGATTCACAAAAATCACGGTTTTAGTGAAAGTGTGATAAAAAGTGGTGCTTAAATTCTTTTTATCTTAGTTTAAGTCCAAAACTGAGATAAAAAGTGGGTTTTAGCGCAAATAAAAGACCTCACTCTTGGGGTGAGATAAAAGAAAAACAACCTCACCCTTGCGGAGTGATAAAAGATTTTAGGGTGGAAAAAAATGAGATAAAAGATCTCACTCTTGTGGCGAGATAAAAGAGAAAAGACCTCACCCTTATGGCGTGATAAAAAAAGAAAAGATCTCATCCTTGTGGTGTGATAAAAGATTTTAGGGAGGAAAAGAATGAGATAAAAGATCTCGCTCTTGTGGTGAGATAAAAGAGAAATGATCTCACCCAGGGGCGGATTCAATTAAGGCACAGGCGGATCATGTGACCCACCTGATATTATCGGGATTTTTTTTTGTGAACCAAAGAAGTTAAGTAATATATATAAAATTACCGAGAATATATCACTACGGGCATATTGTTCCAGTGGTTAGGGATGGCCCTACCACACCCCCGCCGTCACGAGTTCAGAACCCCGCACTGGTCTTAATTGTTTTTTCTTTCATTTTGATGCTGAAACGTTGGAATTGAAATTAAAAAATTATTCTTAATTGCTTTTTCTTTCATTTTGATGCTGAAACGTTGGAATTGAAATTAAAAAATTTTTCAAAGCGTGTGACCAACGAGAATCGAATCCCACCCAGCATAAGCTTAACCTGAAGCACTACCACAATGCCATTAGTGACAATTTGACATCCCCAACAAATAAAAATAATAAAATACAAAACACTAATCCACTCATTATTTTAAAAAGTTTACTGTATGTTTAGTCTTCATCCGTTAGTAGCGTGTCTTTATTATGTAATGCCGACAACACAGAGACATACAAACAGTGGCAAATTCGGACTCAGTGGGCCAGGCAACTTCCCCTGAGCCAAGGAATCATGAAGACAGTGAAAGCTAAGGTGAAAAACTGGTACCATAAGGATTTTTTTTGTTGATGAGGCTAGTAATTGGTTGTTAGGGGGATGGAGAAGCCACCATTGAAATTGAAATTCAATATAAACACAAAATCCATATGAAATCGATAGTTTATAAAAAAAAATTTAAAGTTTGTCCATAATGTTACAATCTGCATGTTGTGATAATTTTTATAAAAATACAAAGTGCACACTACAACAAAAAAACACTATTGTCAACTAAATTTACTAGCTAAAACTAAATTTTTCGCCCCAAGAAAATCTTTTGGTGACAACAACTAATTTTGATTGGAAAAAAATATGTTGTCATATTTTAAAAATTTTTTGAACAATGTTTATATATGTATTTTATATATTTTAATATCATGTTAATTGCATTCCAAAAAATTCAACAAATTTTAAGAGAAAATTTTTTTTTCTCACTTTAGGAAGTAAGTATAAATATTTTTGTTTTCCTAATCTAACAGAAGTTCTTGGCTAGCTTAGTGGTAAAGGCTTGGGAAATCAACTAAGAGCGCATGGGTTCGAAACTTAGTAATGACAAGAAAAGATGGTCTAGTAGATACAAAGAAAAGATCACACACAATGGTTTTCTATCTCAGTTTATGGTGGTGTGATCATTTTGAACTTTCTATCATGGTTATAGACCGTGATCTAAAGTGACATACAATCACATCCAGAAAAGAGAAATGATCACGTCCAAGAGAAACAATCACGACTTATAACCGTGATAAAAGAGAAACGATCACGCCCAAGAGAAACAATCACGACTTATAACCGTGATAAAAGAGAAACGATCACACCTTTTGGCCGTGATTGTTTCTCTCTTTCAATCACAGTTTATAACTGTGATAAAAGAGAGTGACTTACAATCACACTCAAATCCATCACGGTAGCAAGAGTGTGATGAAAAACTTATAATCACAGTCAATAACTGTGATCTTTATGGTTTATTGTAGTAGTGGTGGCTACCTAAGAGCCAAATTATACTAGAATTCAACACTTTTGAGTAAGCACCGTCCGTCCGTCTCTGTGGTTCGACTCTGGTACTTCCGGAATTATTGTGCTACACTGGTCGAGAGTCCTACGCTTGGGACGCGTCTTTATTTTAATTCACCCGGTCGGTCAAGCATTTTTGGCGCCGTTACGGGGGACGGCGACGTGTGTTCTAAATTGTGAGTTTTCGTATCTTTTGTCTTTTAGTTGAGTCACCATAGGTAGAGAGAGGAAGGTGTCCTTTAAACAGGACCCTCTTTATTATCGCGACCCGACACATCGTTTAGTTCGAAAAGAATTGGGGTCAGACTGTGTTTTCTAGTTCTTCATCTTCTAGTTTAGAGTCAGACTCAGCTGAGTACCAGTCAGAGTCTATTCCCATTAGTGGTCTTTATATAGATTTACCTTTTGAGTCAGTTAGTGTCAGTAATCCACTTTTCCAGTCAGTTTTAGAGTCAGAATCAGAATCAGTCGAGATGGGAGATAGGCAAGTAGCTATTCAGCCGTCCTTGAGACAACACATGCATCTCGAGAGGACCACTCCTCTCGGACCCATTGTGTTCCCTCAAGAGACACAAGAGGCACGAAATGCCTTTACAGTCAAACCTGGTGTCCTTAATAGTCTCCCTAGTTTCCACGGGAGGGAGTGTGATGATCCGTACGAGCATGTGCGGACATTTGAGGGATTGGTGTGCAATCTTGCGTCTAATACCCAATATGAAAATGCGTGCCTCAAGCTGTTTGAGGCGACGTTGAAAGATGGCGCGCTTCTGTGGTTCCGAATGCAAAAGTCTCAGTCTTTCACCACTTGGGCACAAGTGCGTGACGCCTTTTATAGGAAGTATTTCTCTGAGGCTAAAACTAAGACTTTCAGGCGTCAAATCCAAGGATTTAGGCAGGAAAGGGATGAGTCATTTCTCAAGGCATGGGAGCGCTTCAAGGAATTGCTCCTAAGGTTGCCACATCATGGCTTTGAGAGAATTCAGTTAATTGGTTTCTTTCATTTTGGTCTCAACGCTGAGTCAGTCCAGCACATCGAATATTCTTGTAAAGGGGACGATTTCTTGTCCAAAACAGCAGACCAGGCTTGGGATTTCTTAGATGACCTAGCTGATAGGCAGAGGGCTTTAGAACCATCCGATTTTTTTTTTTATTTTATAGTTTTGTCTGTAAATATTGGTCTGGAAAGTGGAAATTGGGTTTTATTTTATGGATGTGGGGTTTTTGGTTTTTCAAAAGTATTTTGGTCCATAAAGAGAGACCAATATAAATTTGCTTGCATCGGGGACCAGAAAAAATATTAAACTATATTTTTTATCATCTAGCGTTGTGCCCGTTCGATGCACGGGACAAAAAAATAATTTGTGCGGCTCGACACTTTGTAGTGACCACACGCACACAAACATGTGGTGGAGTGATAAGTTGAGCGACCACATAAAAATATCACTGGAGCATTGGATTATTTTTCTTCAATTCTCCTAAAATCTCTCCCTCTCCTCACGTTCTCTCTCTCTCTCTCCCCACCTTCCCCTCCCTCGTCCCCCCTCTCTCTCTCCCTCTCCCTCTCCCTCTCCCTCTCTTTCTCCCTCCCAATTTAAACAAATTAAAAGAAAATCAAATTTATACCCCAAATTTATTTTTCACCACACATGTGTAGAGACCTGCAATTTCGTTTAATAAATTTAAAATGTGTTATGTGGAATAAAATGAAGAAATTGGTGGAGGATATTGATTTTGGGATTAAAGTGATGGAATTTTAAACTTGAAGGGTGTGTGTGTGATATAGGCTATATATGTATGTGTGTGTGTCGTGTGTTTGGGAAAAAGGGGGAAAATCATTTTCCCAAAATCCCACTATCTCTCTCTCTCTCCCGACCTCTCATCTCCCTCTCGGCTCTCTCTCTAAACCTCTCACTCCCACCCAAATTCCATCGAACCAACTCAAAACCCATATAATACCCCTTCCGAACCTTCACCTCCTCTTGTATTGGAGCTCGAATCGTGTTCGTAGGAGCTCGGTGGTCCGTATTTGGCTTGGTTCGGAGTTTGAAATTCTAGGGCTTGGGTGATCTTTTGATTTCAGCCTTAACCCTCGAGGTAGGGATTTCTCTTACTCTATATATGTTCTTGAGTTGATTTTGTATATAAATCGTGCCTTGGATTGTTGTCTTGAGTTGGGTTTTGTTTGAGAAAGATCAGCTGAAAATCTGCCTAAAGGCCATCGTTATCGATAACATTTTCCCTGTTATCGATAACATCATGTTTCAAAGTCCAGAAAATTTATTGTTATCCCTAACGTTTGTCATTGTTATCCCTAACGTTTGTCATCGTTATCCCTAACATTTGTCATCGTTATCGATACCCTCGCGTCTGGAATGATATTGACCCCCACTGTTATTGATACCTTCCTTCATGGTATCGATAACATCATGTTTTTTATCCGGTCTCTACTCATTGTTATCGATACCATCCTTCAAGGGTATCGATAACACTGTATATATTTGGACAATTTTGCTTCTCCTTTTCCTTGCTTGATTGCGGTGACATCCATTCATTTCCGATATACCTTTAGCTAATCTAAATCACTTCCAAGCATTGTTGTTCGCACCCCAATGATTCCTTGGTCAACCTTATTTGTTGGCTCGGGTTGCATTGAATACAAAGGTCGTATGAAATAAATTGTCGTTCTAACATTTTATTGGAGTGCTCGTTTAACAATTAATGAATACATGAGATATTAAGATTGGTGGGGAGAACTCATTAAAACTAAATATGTGTGTTGATAAGGTTGATCGTTAGATGGGAGCATGGACGAATCATAAGCGGACGCGAGAACTTAATACTTGATGCCATGTAGTATGAGGAGTGTGTCAGGATAATTAGTTTGGAAATAGATTGGAAACGTGAATTGGTATGTGGGCCGTGTACTTAATATCAATCTCTCCTTATCCACAATGGTGCAATTAGAGCATGAGAAACACATATGACGAAAGGTAATACACAAGAGTTGTAATTGGCATACGAGGTCTTGATACCCGGAATTGAATCGGATGTACGGGGTCATGAGCACCCGGAATGTAGGACGGATGTACGGGGTCACAAGTACCCGGAAATGTATTATGGGTATATGGGGCCCTAAGACCCAGAAAATTTATTAAGCTCATTAGTCGGTATGTTAATGGAGGAAGAACTACTTGAGCACATATTGGGAATCAATGGGTGATGTACGGGGTCCTTAAGACCCGGAATGAGAGTCATTAACCGTAGAAGTGTGCGAAATGGAGTTGATCAATAGGGACACGTAAGAGATGGCTAACGGAGTGACTAATGACATGTGAAGTGCCCCTAAGCCTTGAGTTCCTTCATGAAGTTACGTTGGTTGCATTCTCAGTCATAGTTTCCAACTTCATTCTTTTATGTTCAAATCTTCTCTTTTGCATATAAAGTTTCTAGAGATTTTCCTACTGGGCGCGTGTTTGCTCAACCCTTCATTTTTCAGGTGTACATTCGGAGCTGTAGCATGGAGTGCTGTGCATGAATTGATTGGAAATCTTTTGAAAGCTGACATGAGAACATGGCATTATCACTCTTTTGGATTTCTTTAAAGGATGTAATTGTAACTTCACTTCAGCTATTCAACAATTGGGTATTTGTACACTATTTAATTTTCTCCTTCACTCTTTATAATTTCAAGTTATTGGGCCGATGTGCCTTGGGTAAAACTCTTTTGGGGTATGATGTATGTTATTGTGAGGATTTTGATTATGAAAAGTTATTTATACTTATGTAGAAAATCAAGGGCGTGACAACATGTCATTCGGTGCATAAAGTGAGACCAATGCTAGCTTTCATCGAGCACAGAACGGGAAAAAAATATTAAACTATCTTTTTATCATCTATCGTTGTGCACGTTCGATACATAGGACAAAAAAATAAATAATTTGTGTGGGCTCGACACTTTGTAGTGAGAACCACTCTAACGTGTGATGCAGAGATAAGTTGAGCCACAACATAAAAATGTCACTGGAGCATTGAATTATTTTTTCTCATTCTCCGAAAATCTCTCCGTCTCCCCATGTCCTCTCTATCCACCTTCCCCTCCCATGTTCCCTCTTTCTCTCCCTCTCTTTCTTCCTTCCAATTTAAACAAATTAAAAAAATCAAAATTCTAGAAAATTAGGGATGGAGGTTTGGAGGATTAGTAGGCCTAAATACATTCCTATAGGATATTGATAGATAGATGATAGATGTTACCTCTTTCTCTCCCTCTCTTTCTTCCTTCCAATTTAAACAAATTAAAAAAAATCAAAATTCTAGAAAATTAGGGATGGAGGTTTGGAGGATTAGTAGGCCTAAATACATTCCTATAGGATATTGATAGATTACTGGAAATATACCAGATAGTCTTGGTGGATGCAAAAAATTGGAAGTTCTCAGATTAGGGGTGAACAAGTTAATTGGTCGGGTACCTTTCCTTTCTCAATCTATAATCTCTCTTCTATGAGACACTTACTAGTACCGAACAACCAAAGTGAAGGCAGCCTTCCTTCAGACCTAGGAACCACTCTTCCTAATCTTCAATGCCTAAGTCTTGGCAACAACTTGTTTACTGGTTATATACCTTTTTCAGTATCCAATGCCACCAAACTATATCGCCTTTACCTGGGAGGAAATAGATCTAAAGGAAAGGTCCCTCCTTTAGAAAAGCTACGTGATCTGGGGATGTAACAGTTACAAGAAAATCATCTAGGAATAGGTGTGTAAGTACGCCTATTTATGCCCCCTAACTTAGACTAGTTATGTCCGTTTAGTGCGCTATTTCGGATTTGATACTTGTTAATTGTGTTTCAGAACTCTTGGAGCATGTGGATAATATTTGGTGCTAATGAACAAAGTTGGAGTTTAATTGATATCAAAGCAAAACCGGTGCCAAAGAAGTTAATCAAGATATGGGACCGAGTGTATACGAGATAAACTGAAGCGAGAAGCAATGGATAAAATTCCTAAGCTACAATATGGAATTGGAGTATGAAACTGAATTGAGTTTGCACGTGAGTCAATGGGCCCACTAATTACAGCTTTGGAAAGGAATAATTGGGACGGCCAATATACAAATCGAAGGCTACCATTATAAAAGGAATGAAGGGTTTTGTTTTGAGGGATCTTTTTCTCACGCAAAAAACAGAGAATAGGAGCGGCAGCCGGCATCGAGATCAACTTCTTCCCACGGAGAGAAACGACGAATGGGGCTGCCATTCTTTGGTTTGAATAGTGATTAGTTTCTTCCAAGTTTTTCTTCAAGTTATTTATGTTTTGCTTAATTATTCGCGCTCCAGTATTTCGTTTTAGTTAATGTTCTTTATAAAAGTTGTTCATTAGTTCTTATTTAACTTGGATCTTTTGTTTATTTTTCATCTCGCATAATACAAGCATGATTAATTCTAGAGTTTTATTCCTTTAATTTTTAATAATGAGTGAGTAGTTTTTTTGAGGTTTGGTCGTTGGATAAAGGCGCGTCACGACCCAATTAGGATTCGTCTCGCAATTTTTCTGTACATTAATTTAATAAAATAAATTTAGTTGGGGAAAACTACGTCCGTTAGACAAATCCGAGGCATTGTCGGGACTCATGTGAGCGGGAACGGGGGACCAAAACCTGTTCGCCGCTATGTATGGGACTGACAACCTTAGAATTCGCATCTTTCGGAGTTTCCAATTCTCCCTAATTAAATTTAACCGTTTTTAGAACCTTGAAAAGCGAGCGAATTCTGATTGAGTAGCGAGCGTCGGTTTTCCTATGACCGTGCCTCTCTTTTTAATCATTTTAGCAAGTTATCTGTTAGTGTTAGTTAATTAATCAACCAAAAGACAAGGGGTGGCTAACTTAGAGCTAATTTTGATACTACAACCCAAGGTTCCACAGCACACACTTCACCGTCCTAAGTGGATTCTACTCCAGTCTTACCGAGTATTGTGCTACATCGGTCTCAGCCCTACGCTTGGGGCAACCCATTATTTTAGGTCTAGGAATCGGTGAAGCAATTTTGGCGCCGTTGCTAGAGACGGTAATGTGTGTTAAGAATTCGGATAGTTATTATTATTATTATTATTTAATTTATTTTCGTGTTCATTTTAGTTTCTTTAATTGTCTCGAGTCAACATAGGTAGAGGTAGGCAATCCTCCATCGTAGGAAAGCAATCGCCTCTCAAGCCTAATTACTTCGGAGACAATACCAGGCATCTCGTAGCCATTGAGAGAGGGCTAAGAGTAACTGTGGAGAATCAGGAGTCTTTTAGTGGTGATTCGTTTAATATCGGTGGCCTTTTCGTTGATTTAATAATCAAACCACCGATGACAGAGGTGCAAAAGTCGATGCGTGAGCTCATGCATCCTGAGAGGACCATTCCTCTCGGACCAATAGTACAGCCGACCGAGACAGTGGAGGCACGTAATGCCTTCACCATAAAGTTTGATATGCATAATGCCCTTCCCCTCTTCTACGGGAAGGAGAATGAGGATCCGTATGACCATGTCCGCTATTTCGAGCAATTGTAGTGCGCCCTTGCTACCACTGCTCAGTGGGAGAATGCTTGCCTTAAGCTTTTCCCATCTTCGCTTAAGGATAGTGCGGATTAGTGGTTGCGGATGCAGAAAGCCCAGTCTCTCATGACATGGGCTGCTGTCCGAGATCTCTTTTATAAGAGATATTTATCAGAGAATAAATCAAAGCACCTAACTCGCCAAATACAGTCTTTTGAGCAGAAGGAGGGCGACTCATTCTTAAGGTGCTGGGAACAGTTCAAGGACTTACTGTTGTCCTTGCCGCATCATGGCTTCGTGAAACACCAATTGGTGTCATTTTTCTATTTGGGGTTGAATATTTCAACGGCCCAACAGATGGAGTACCTCTGTAAAGAGGAGGATTTTCTAGATAAGTCCCTGGACGACGCATGGGCTTTTCTAGACGAGTTGGTCGAGAAACACCAAAGCTGGGAACCTTCCGACCTCGGTGATAGGGTCATGGCTGCACAAGGACCCAGTGGGTCTGGCACCTTTCCGTTGAGCATAAAAGAGCATAATGTCCAGTCTCAACTGGACAAGATGGCTGAGCAATTAGAGGACTTGAAGCTCAAGCAAGTCCAACAAGTGAACAAGGTGAGAGTCGAGGAGGTGTGCGCGTTGTGTGAGTGTCCAAGGCATCCAGTCACTACTTGCCCCGCATTTTCCATGATTAAGAAAGCCTACCATAGCAATCAGGCTGAGGCAAATGCGATTAACCAACATTAGGACCCGTTCAATTCAGGGTGGGCCCACAACTCACATTCACTACAAGAAATTTTGCTTTTCCCGGCATTTTATAAATGCCGCTAAAAATTAAAAAAATGCCGGTAAAGAGTATTACCGGCATTTGTTAGGTATTACCGGCATTTATTGCATATGCCCTCTAGGAGAGTGTCGGTAAAAGTACAAATGCCGGGAAAGGTCTCTATAAATGCCAGGAATAGTGTACTCATTTGCGGCATTTGTACAAATGCCGAGAAAAACTATAACATATAAGACAAAATGCCACATGGGCGCCACGTGTCCGCCACGTGTCCGCCACGTGGCGCTTATTTGTCGCCCACGTGTCCGCCACGTGGCGCTTGATTGTCGCCCACGTGGCATGCAAATTTTGTGGGGAAATTGTCCTCCCCAAGATTCGAACTCAAGACCTTCGGCTCGCGCGCGTGGGGAACTACCATCTAGGCTAGCCACCATATTGAGTCCCCTTGCACAAAGAAAAATATTTATATTATACGGAGAGTATTCCCGGCATTTTTTTCAACAAATGCCGGTAATAGTTTAACGGTATTATTTTGGCGGAAAAAATCGACTTTTGCCGGCATTTTTTTAAACAAATGCCGGTAATAATTATTTTTTTCCGGCATTTCTTGAAATGCCGGTAATAATGGCTTTTCCGGCATTAAGTAAAATGCCGGTAATAAAAATGCCGGGAATGACCATTTTTCTTGTAGTGATTTGGGTTGGAGGGATCAAAAAGTCCCGGTGCAACCCCAAGCACCACCTCAGCAGCAAATTCAACAGTTCCGGCCTCCTCATGGCCAAATGACCGAATTTTGTTACCTAACTCAGAATCAGCAGGGGTTTAGTTCTTCATCTTTTGGACCACCGCCAGGCATAAACTATCCCCCGCGGGATAAGCAGACTGATGAGATGATGAAGACTCTCATGCAGTCTCAGTTAAGCTTCACTGAGCAAACCAAACAAGCAATTGGTGACATTAGGACCTAGTTGACCTAGTTAATGGCGGCAGTTGGGCAAGTCCAGCAGGTGAAGGGAAGGTTTTCTTCTCAACCTCAAGTTAATGCTGTCAGTACTCATTTTGTGGGCGATTCTTCTGGCTCGAGTAATTTGAATCTTAGTTTAGAAAAGGTTAAAGCGATTACCACTCTCAGAAGTGGGGAAGGTGATCGACAAGAATTTACCTCTCAAGCAAAAATTGGTGCCACCCTCGGTGCCGGTAGTTGCACCAGTAGTCGTCCCAGACTTGGGAAGTTTTCCCGAGGAGGAGAAAGAGCGGAATCCCCTAAAATGGAGGTGCCTGCTCCTATAGCCGCCACGATTCCGTCGCCACCCATTGCTCCATATACCCATCGCTTGGTGGCGAAACCCAAGGCCAATGTGAACTTTCAGATGATTGAGTTATTCAAGAAAGTTCAGTTTCCTATCTCCTTGATGGAAGCCATTGATGCCATTCCTCAGTTTGCAAAGGTTTTGAAGGATCTATGCATGTCAAAGAGGAGAACTAAGAGTCAGGACAAAGTGGTTCTGATGAAGCAAATGAGCTCCATTCTCCAGGCTGAGATCCCTATCAAGTGTAAAGACCTTGGTTGTCCCACCATCCCTATAGCGATAGCGGGCCAAAAGTTCGATAAGGCTTCGCTGGATTTAGGAGCAAGTGTCAACTTGCTCCCTTATTCAGTATACTTAAAGTTAGGCTTAGGCGATTTGAGAGCCGCATCGGTCACGTTACAGTTGGCTGACCGGAGTGTGAGAATTCCCAAGCGAGTGGTTGAGGATGTCCTAATTCAAGTGGTTGAGTTTCTTTTTCCAGTAGACTTCATTGTCCTGGATACTTACCCAATACCGGAGGTCTTTGAGAAGACTCCTATCATCCTTGGCCGTCCTTTTCTAGCCACCTCTAGTGCTGTTATGGATTGCAAAACTGGACAAGTTCAAATGTCGTTTGGGGACTTAAAAATGGAGGTGGAAGTATTTAATGTGGATAGCCGAGTCAAAGATGATAAGGAAGTGAATGATGTGAGTTTGATCGACAAGCTGGTGCATAAGGATCCTCTAGAGATAGCCTTAACCGCCGAGGAGGCGTCATTCTTAGATTCTCCAGAGGTAAGGAGTTTGATGGAGATGCCTGCAGTAGAGGATATGTGTGGCGCCCCATTGTCTAAAGCTCTCCCATCGTCGGTCCAGTCGGATGACCCTGTTGAGGTGTTGGTCGATCCAGTTGAGGTGGTGGTTCGGGCTGAGGTGTCGAAACCCTTCGATCCTGGAATTTGTGGAAGTAGGTGAACCGAATGAGGAGTTGGTCGATCCGATTTTTTTTGGATGACCTTGTTGTGTAGCCATTGGGCTACGTTCCGATGGGTAGCTTTTGCATACCACTCTCTTCCTAAGAAGTGGACCTGGCTCCTAGCAATAGGGGTAACCATCATTGACTTGGGTTTTGGCACAATTTGTATACTTGTTCTTTTATTTCTTGTTAAGTAATAAAATTCAAAAAAAAGAAAAGAAAGAGAAGCAAATTGAAAACAGAAACAAAAATAGCATAATGGTCTTGTATAGCCACATGTTCCTTACCCCACCAGCGAGGGATGGGGAGAAAAGTATGACATATTGATCGCGTGAAGATTAATTTGGTGGAGTATTTTTATTTTTTATTTTATCTGTAAGAGCCCGGATAACATGAGTCGGGCGGAACTAGTGTGTTTTATTTTGTATCGTGGGACTAACAAACTATAGGTTCAAAACTTCAAGTTGGGGGATGACTCCCACCTTTTCTTTTGCCTTACCTTTTGTTGCTCCTACGTGAGGTAATATCCCTCCTCTCTTTCTTTGGCTTGTCTTTTCTTTTTCTATGTTTAAGCCGTCACAAAGAACAATGCCGTTTTAAGTTGGGGGATGGGTCACTTTGCTTTTTGGTTAAAAAATTTGAAAAATTTGAAAATTTTAAAAATACTTGTTGGATCCTTTCTACTTGGGATTTGGAGATTGCAATGTTTACTTGTTGGTTGCTTGTGCTGAGAATCTGTGGACATTCCTTGAATATTTATGTTGCATGGTACTCCCTCCGTCCCAGTTTGTTTGTCTAATTGTCGAAATACGTGTCTTTCAAAAATATACTTATATCTTACATTTCATAATATTTTTTTTATTTTGAAGATTTTGTATAATAAAACTAATTGAGATCTATCAAACAAGATCCATATTGCATATTAAAAACATTACGAATTGAAAATTATAGCCAATTCTTTGAGATGTCAAACGCTCTCAAAAAGTCAAAAAGGGGACAAACAAACCGGGACGGAGGGAGTAGTTCTTTTTGCTAGCTTGGCGATAGAAATTTATCTTGGCATACACTCTTAGCATCTTTGCATTGCATGTTTCTTGGACCTTGACTG
Organism: Rhododendron simsii; assembly: GCA_014282245.1. Lineage (NCBI taxonomy): Eukaryota > Viridiplantae > Streptophyta > Magnoliopsida > Ericales > Ericaceae > Rhododendron > Rhododendron simsii. The sequence continues at coordinate 11,036,825 of CM024953.1, forward strand.
CTTGTGAGTTGTGACTTAAGTGCTTTCAATGGTTAGATTAGTGGAGACTTATGCCCATGCGAGCTTAAGTGCCTTACCTTTCTTTGGAGTGGTGTCACATAAATTCTTCGTTTGTCGTAAAAAAAAGGGGAAGTTTAATTGTTGTTGATCTCATTAGCTTTGTCCTCAAGTATTGGGACTTAATGCATGCCTATTATTTCTTCTTTTGGGAATGGAAAGTTATATGGTTGTATTGCCCCTAGGAGATGATAGTAAGCCATTTTTGTGCTTTGAGCCGGTTCGTTTTTTTTTTCTTAAACACTAATCCCTTGCAAGCCACATTGTGCCGTTTGCACGAGCCTTTTTCTTGTTATGCTTCACAAACCAGATTGTGTCTTGAGAATGACAATTTAATCATGTGAGTGTTAGTTTTTGAAGAGAATGGAGAAAGTGTATTTGAAAAATGTGCTTGAAATGTGGTGTGTTCTTCCCCATAGCCAAAAAGGGAAAAATTGAGAAAATAGCAAAAAAAGAAAGAAAGAAAGGAACTTGAATGAAAAAGGGAAAGACACCCATGCATTTGTTTGAAGAAAAAAATGTGTGAACTTCATTGGGGAATTGTGTGAGGGGTGAAAAATTTGAGAGATATGGTGGAGTTGAAAATATGATAAGAGGGTGCACATTGGTACACATGCCCTATGTTATTTTAGCCTATTCTCGGACACTTGCATATGATTTATCCTACCCTTTGAAGCACTTTTCCTTACCCAACGTTATAACCGAATAAAAGTCCTACTTGATCTTAGGGGCAATGAGTTGTGGATCGATGGATAGATAGTCTTTAATGCTTGACATTCCTTTTATGAGATCATGTGTCTACCTTAAAAAGCTTTCTCTTCGTGTCTAAAGTGTGCGGGGTACTTTGATTCTTTATTGCATAACTTCCGCCCGCATGCCCACACACATTGAGAGTTTATTAAATGCACCTTGTTTCGAGCATTTTCTTTTGTTGAGTGCATGACACGGTGGGAATTGAAGTTGAGACTCGGTCCGGAGAGAGTACTTGGTTGCGTTTCACTTGTGGTTAAGGTTTTTGCTCACACATGCTTAGCTTGGGTGCCATGATTTATTTCTATATTTTGATAGCATCCAGAACTATTTTCGCATGTGCTATATTCTTGGCATTGGCATATCAATGAGTCGCATTTCAGGTTCTTGGGCTCCAAGTAAAGGGATCTGCGGTGTTTTGTGGGTGATCACTACTGAAAACCTTCACGAGACTTCACTCATCCTACCAGGGCCACCTGAGGGTCTAAAAGATCTATCCCTTAGTTAGTTGCTTTGTTTTACTTGTTTTAATTTTTTCCTTTCTTTGATAGGGACTAGCAAAGTGTAAGTTGGGGAATGTGATAGATGTGTAAATTCGCATATTTACGCCCCCTAACTTAGACTTGTTATGTCCGTTTAGTGCGCGATTTAGGATTTGATACTTGTTAATTGTGTTTCAGGACTCTCGGAGCATGTGGATAATATTTGGTGCTAATGAACAAAGTTGGAGTTTAATTGATATCAAAGCAAAACCGGTGCCGAAGAAGTTAATCAAGATATGGGACCGAGTGTATACGAGATAAACTGAAGAGAGAAGCAATGGATAAAATTCCTAAGCTGCAATATGGAATTGGAGTATGAAACTGAATTGAGTTTGCACGTGAAATCTCGGCAGTCCAACGTTAGTCAATGGGCCCACTAATTACAGCTTTGGAAAGGAATAATTGGGACAGCCAATATACAAATCGAAGGCTACCATTATAAAAGGAATGAAGGGTTTTGTTTTGAGGGATCTTTTTCTCACACAAAAAACAGAGAATAGGAGTGGCAGCCGGCATCGAGATCAACTTCTTCCCATGGAGAGAAACGACGAACGGGGCTGCCATTCTTTGGTTTGAATAGTGTTTAGTTTCTTCCAAGTTTTTCTTTAAGTTATTTATGTTTTGCTTAATTATTCGCACTCCAGTATTTTGTTTTAATTAATGTTCTTTATAAAAGTTATTCGTTAGTTCTTATTTAACTTAGATCTATTGTTTATTTTTCATCTCGCATAATACAAGCATGATTAATTCTAGAGTTTTATTCCTTTAATTTTTAATAATGAGTGAGTAGTTTTTCTGAGGTTTGGTCGCTGGGTAAAGGCGCGTCACGACCCAATTAGGATTCGTCTCGCAATTTTTCTGAACATTAATTTAATAAAATAAATTTAGTTGGGGAAAACTACGTCCTTTGGACGAATCCGAGGCATTGTCGAGACTCATGTGAGTGGGAACGGGGGACCAAAACCTGTTTGCCGCTATGTACGGGACTGACAACCTTAGAATTCGCATCTTTCGGAGTTTCCAATTCTCCCTAAATTTAACCGTTTTTAGAACCTTGAAAAGCGAGCGAATTCTGATTGGGTAGCGAGCGTCGGTTTTCCTATGACCGTGCCTCTCTTTTTAAACATTTTAGCCAGTTATCTGTTAGTGTTAGTTAATTAATCAACCAAAAGGCAAGGGGTGGCTACCTAAGAGCTAATTTTGATACTACAACCCAAGGTTCCATAGCACATAGTTCACCGTCCTTAGTGGATTCGACTCCGGTCTTACCGGGTATTGTGCTACATCGGTCTCAGCCCTACGCTTGGGGCAACCCAATATTTTAGGTCTAAGAATCGGTCAAGCAAGCAGCCGCCAAAGCAGCTTATTTGGACCGACTGATTTTTGTTGAGTTTTTTGTATAGCTATTTCCATTTTCACGAAGACCTCTAGTTTTTCAAGCTTCTAGTCATAATTGTTTTCTTCCTAGTTTAGTCGGCAAATAAATTGGTGGTATTTATTAAAAAACGAGGCAATGGGTTCGGCTATCAAAGTCTCACAATTCAAGGCTACTCCATTTGTTGTTTTATTTTAATTTATGGGCAAATTTTCGTAATAGTCCCTGTAGTTTTATGGTTGTCTCACTTTCGTCCCTCTAGTTTCAAAGTGCTCGAATTTCGTCCCTGTAGTTTGTTTTACGTTCCAAATTTGGTAAATCGTTAACACCGTTAACGAAACTAACTGAAAAAAAAAATAAGTGTTCCAATTTTCAATCCGTTTGAACCGGTGCGAAGATCTTATTTTTTTGATCATTTTATCCTAAATGGTCGTAATGAATTTTTGGCTCTAAGACCTTTCAACAAGCACCCGAAGACTCCTTATTTAGTTTCAGGGCTCTCTTAGGGTGCTCATTGAAAGGCCTTAGAGTCAAAAATTCATTACGACTATTTAGGATAAAATGATCAAAAAAATAAAATCTTCTCACCGGTTCAAACGGATTGAAAATTGGAACACTTATTTCTTTTTTCCGTTAGTTTCGTTAACGGTGTTAACGATTTTACAAATTTGAAACGTAAAACAAACTATAAGGACAAAATTCGAGCACTTTGAAACTAGAGGGATGAAAGTGAGACAACTATAAAACTGCAGGGACTACTACGAAAATTTGCCCTTAATTTATTGCTCGATTTAAGTTGCTCTCTATTATATTAAGCACAAAATATGTGAAAAATTGAACAAATGAGAAGATCTAGCAATGTGATTTGAGTTGCTTTCTATTATGTGATTCATCTTTCTAATAAACTCACTCTTTACTTGTTCATTTTATTTTTTTATGACTTCATACTTAGTGGGCAACCAAGCTTGAAGTCCGGCTTGGGTAACCCAAATGTCGGGGCCAGAACTGTGAAAGGTACTCTAGTTAAGTAGTTAACATAAGTAGGGTTGCAATAAAAACCAAAAGAACCGTAACACTGGTCTAAATCGAACTGAACCTTATATTTTGAGTATGAAGTGGAGTACAGCAGGATACCGTTAATAATAAAGTCACCTGTGTGAATATTAAGTGGGGCTGTTTCTTCGAGAATTTAGGAAGACAAAATTCTTAAGAAAATGCTTACAAAATAAGGGTGAGTTTCCAGTTAAGTAACTTGTTTTTATTTTTGTCTTTATTTGAATTTTTTTTTGAATTTGTTTGTTTTGCGTAAAACTTTTGTGACTTACTGATTCGTCTCAACGAAAGAAATTGGAAAAATAATTTATTTTTTTTAAAGAAACTCATAATTTTTTTAATAAAGACAAAAACAGGATCCCCATTTCCGGCATTACGGGCCGGGTGTCCAATCAACTTGAATTTTTGCAGAGACAAATTATTTGACAGTGTGTACATTATAAACGGCTCAGATCATAGAGAAAAGATCCAAATATGAGCGAACCAGGAAAAAACTTAGCGGAAATAACAAAAAAGCAGAAACAGAAAGTGTAGAGCACAGCATGGATATGATTTGGGAGCCTCTCGACCTCTCAAAGTCAGTTTTCTTTTTGTTACCCATCTCAAGGGGGGGGTAGAAAATTGGTGGATTATAGAGTTATATATATGTTGTGCGCATCAACGTACTTTGGGGTCCTGATCTCAACATGGTCCAAGGTGAATTTTTTTTAATAAACGGTTGTTCAGTCAACTTGCTCAAACTTCGATTAATTACGGGGTCTTAAAGTTAACGACTAATACTGATAAGAAGAGTACTTGTTTGTTAAAGCATCACTCTTAATTGTTTATATATCTCAACTGATTATGACTTTGTATATGTATATCTCATTTTAAGATTGCTTTGTTATCTTATTCCGAATTTTCAAGTATTCTTAAGAAAGGGTGTCTACTGTTGTACCAATCCCGTAAGCACCCATTGAATTCACCCATCAGCGTTACACATCACTGTGGCCTGCTACTACTGACATAAACAAATCAAATACAGTTGGTGTATGAAAAGATCATAAAGTACATTACAATTAATACCAAATCTGAAATACATTATTATTCGAAGCAAAACATCACCAAATAATAAACCACACAACAAACATGCATACGGCGTCTTCGATCAATCACTTGCGGTGTTCTGCAACGGTAAAAAACATTTCATGTCAGAATTGCATAGGATATATTGACGTAATTAAATACATAACATGAGACTAATCACTTATTGAAACATAGCTAGCATGCAGTTTTCTCTATCAGTAGTAAAGCTCAAATTTCATTCAAGCTCGAAATTGCAAATCACAAAATCTGTACAGTAGTAATGGAAGTATTCAGACGTGAGAGATGCAAATCCTAGCTAATACATTAAGTCCCGATCGATAAAATCATTTAATTTTGATTATAATTAACCCTGATCAATTTACATCTCAAATTAAACATTCATAATTAATAACCCTAATTCATACAAGATTGGAATTATCCAATTTCTTTATGAAATCTATAATTCTCATTAACCAAATCCAACAATACGTACATATTCGTTTAGCAATTAAAAAATAACGGTAAAGTGAGATATTCATACAAGATTGGAATTAACCAGTTTCTTTATGAAAACTATTATAATTCTCATCAACCAAATCCCACAGATTAAGACGTACTATACATACTCGTTTAGCAATTAAATAATAAGGTTAAAGAGTGAGATCTAGATATTCATAACCAAATCCCATGCACAGTCTACACATATTCGTTTAGCAATTAAATAATAATAAGGGTAAAGTGAGATATTCATACAAGAGAAAATAAATATTCATCTTGTTTTCATTACTTATTTGATCAGTTCCCCTCCTAATTTATAATTGGTTTAAAAATATTAATTAGGATTACGATTTTATTTATTCAAGAGATACGAACGATTAATGTTTATGTCGCTGATCATGATCTCATGCGTAGCAAATACACAGTTATGGTTTCGAGGGTTTACCCGCGCGATTAGAAACGAGAAATCAGAGTATAATCAACGTAGAGCACTGTGGTAGCTGGGGCGCTTGCAATGACGGCGTACACTTCACCACTAAGGAGGAAGGTTGGGCTTTCAGTATTGAGGCATCCCCCGTCAACCACAACCTGCAACGGGTTAGTCGTACAGAATGGGTCCGAAGAAGCGTCGCAAATTAGAGAGTACGTTTGGCCGCATGCTTCCCCATTGTTCCATAACTCGCTGCTTACTTTGGTATAATAGGTGGCGCTCGATTCATACGTCGTAGGATCACATGCCAAAAGTTCTGTAAAAAAAAAAAAAAAGAACAAAATTTTACGAGTTATTTGGGTTTTTGAAAGTGTCATGGGTGGATGTATGGCAATAGGATTTTCTTTGCTGTTAAGAAAAGAAAAAAAAAAGTGCATATATGATACACGAGGTATGAGAGAGTCTTTTTGAACTAGCAAACCAAATTATTGTAAACAGACTCCCTCATATCTCGTGTGCAAAGTGTCAAAAATTTGCACTTATTACAAATTTGACATTCCACGTGCCACACTCAATTTTTGTAACTTCATATGTTTTCGGGACCAATAATCTAGTAATCTTTACGGGTAATATTAATTCTAAATTTGGTATATTAGTGTACGTAAACACGAATTAAAACTGAAATGTGGATGGGTTACCTGTTTTTTACCCACACATTGTTTTCTGAAAATAAATTGCTCATACACACAAGACAGTTAATTCCATCTATTCATCAATATTTTCCCATTTTTGGAGCTCAACTTCACTATTCATGAATTCCAAATCTATGCATATACATGCTAATTAGACATCATAGAATCTAGCTCTTACCAGCATTAGGAATCAAGTATGAAGCAGTTCCAAGCGTACTTGCATATATCATTGGGATAAAGCAGATTGAGATAACTACCATTATTAGAACTAGTATTTTAGCACCCATTTCGGCTTTTTGTCTCTTTCCTTCCTACCAAACACCTCTAGAAAGGAATACAAATTTTTTGTTGCAACGCACAAAGTGTAGAGAAGGGATCAAGAAAGGAGTACAAATTTTTTGTTGCAATGCACAAAGTATTGAGAAGGGATACCTCTTTTATAGCTAAAGAACTAATATAAAAAAAAAAAAAATCATGTGAAGGGCAATATTAATTTTGTAATTCAAAATTATGCATGTAAGCACAAGGGACAGAGAGTTATTTGAAGATTACTCACCGAGCACATAACCTATAGAGGGTCTGGTGGGATCATGTGTCTCATGCATTGTCTTTTTTTATTTGAAGATTACTCACCGAGCACATAACCTATAGAGGGTCTGGTGGGATCATGTGTCTCATGCATTGTCTTTTTATATTTTTTTTTGCTCGGCAAACGAAATTTTATTAAACTCGAAGGGGTACATCGAGGCAAAAACGAGATATAAAAAGAACATCTCACTGAAAATAAAAGAGATGGAACAAACAATAAAAGAAATGAAACTTCATCCAACAGAAAGTTGGATGAGGAACACCTCATAAGAGGACTATAATCTTAGCTTACGAATTCCATCAAGGTAGCCTTTAAAATCCTCCACCGTATATAGCTTGAGGTCATGCTTGGTCTTCATCCACATAGCCACCCTGCTTTTGATAAGATCTGCCACTTCCCAAACTTGCGTTGATGCGTTATTGAAGATATAGTCATTCCTCACAAGCCAGATCGACCATATAGTTGCAAAAAAACATGATTCCCATATGGTTTTTTCCAAATTTCGAAGCCTATTTACAAACCACCAACTAGCAAGAGCCTCCATCGTTGAGGGGCAGACCCATTTAACATGCCACCACTCCGTAATTAAAGACCACACAGCCCATGAAAATTGACAATGTAGAAACAAATGTGTAGGTGTTTCCAGATTGTGAGCACAAAGGGGGCAGTCTAACAAATGAGTTTCTGTGATGATGTTTCGGGAATGTAAGATAGACCTGGTTGCTACTCTCTCCTGAATAGCCATCCATGCAAATATTTCCACCTTTGGAGGACTCAAGTTCTTCCACAGAGACCCCAGCATTGTCTTTTTATATTTGACATTGAATTAGGTACTATTGACATTTGAATATTGTGGGAAACGTTGCCATTGAATAAGGTAAATATCTAATCTAAAATTAATGTTTCGTTTTGCTACTCATGGAGTTGTCATGATTTTGCCCAATCGTTGACAAATCTTCTAAAAAATTATAAATTTAAAAAATCAATTAAATGCATTATCTGTATATGGTTTGGATGCTAATTTGTTTCTTAATTATCATTAAATTAAAATGACTTAAGAAAACCGTGTAGTTTGCACCCAAAAAAATAACTAAGCTTGTAGCGTTGGTATGATTGGACTAGCTCCTGCCTGGGCCACTTGAATGTGCGGTGATAAAGACCTCTAGAGCACCACGAGCAAGTAATGATTTTTCTTGCTTGCATGGCTTAAGCTCAAAGATCCAAGGCATTGACATATGATTAAATTTTGGCAGCAAAAAACATCATTAGGCCCTGTTCAATTGCACGAAAAAGAATTGAAGGGACGAAAAAACCAAATTTTCTGAAACTGTCTTAGTATTGAGTTATCGATAACATTGTGGAGTTTATAGCTTTTAACCTTTCTATTGAGACGCTTTATTGCAAAATAAATCTTGCATGCAAAAGTGAAAGACTTCTGATTTTCTTGCGAAATGTTTTGAAATTTGAACGCATAGGAAAGTAAAGTCTCTTTCTCTTCAAAATATACTTGTAACGACTCCATATAATGTTCTCCCTAATTTTTCGCGAATAAAGTGCATTTTTCTTGTTAATTATTTAACTTAGTGTGTAATTAGATTACCTACGAAAGTAGCATAATCAAATTGGATCAGGATATTTTGATCTCACGTTTTCTAGTATTGTATTATATGACCAGAACTAACTTAGCCGATTTTCAGACGTAACTCTTTGGTTAGAACTCTGATTGAGTTAATTCAAATTTGGTTTAGACAATAACACAAAGGGCTATAATTGTCATGTTTATTAAAATTGCTAATTTTAATATTTAAAGGTTCAAAATGACATTCGATTCAACTTTAATAGCTAATTTTACTATTAAACATATATATATATATATATATATATATATATTAGATATTTTAAAAATACACTGAAAAGTGTGTGTGGTGTAGTTGGTCAAAATCTTGCGGACGAAGAGCTGGGATCTTAGAAAGTGGGATTATTTTTTCATATGAAGAGCTGGGTCTTTTGTGACGAAAATTTTTATCACTGATATCCTATATTAGTGACAAAATTTATAAATTTATCACCTTTGGCAATAAATTTTTTCGCCACCGTTAGGAATATTGCTGGTCTTGCATGGAGTTGCATGTTTACACTATTCAATAAAAAATGGATGTATTATCTGTACAGGGTTTGGATGCTTAATTAATTAGTTGCTTATTAATTATTCAAAGCCCTTTAACAATGTAAGAACATGGGGCAAAGAGTTGTTAAATGGCAGCTGAATCGGATTTGTTGGGATTTGTATAGCTAGCTACACGTTGTATCCCAATCAATTAACCAAATGCTGAAGTTGACAAGAATATATAACGTACGAGAAAATGTGAAAACATGCAAAAGTTTTGATAAAAGAAATGTGAGAAGAAATGTAAATTTTGGACGAATTTTATCAAAAGGGTTGCATATGAGAGTTTTCAATTGAGGAATGCTCAAAATTTTTATCGTACTTCACAAATTGCTTAGTTCACTATTCAATTTAGTTCCCTAAATAGGAATAAGCCGACGGAATCCTACCGTGAACAAACACTGTTATCCCTTTTGTTCTCGGATCTTACAAAAGAATTGGCTTAACAGGAGCCAACACTCTTTTATAACAATGCTTTTCCCACCACAAGTTCAAACCCAACCGGTAGCTAAACACAAACTTAACCAAACACGTACATTCAGATTGTACACATTTCGCTCAGAAAGTGTTTTGATAATTAATATTTGCCAAGCACGTGTTAAGAACATTTGTTAATATTGAAAATGCCCTTGACGGATATTAATTATCAAAATACGTCATTAGCTGTCATTTTCCCAAAATACAACCATATAGGACAAAGCCCAAACACACCTTAAGGGCCAAAGCCCATTAACACCTGTGGGCCTAAAAAGCCCAGATCAGACAAGACAAGCTCAAATAGACTAACCCAAACAAGTGGGCTAATTCCCAACCCAAGAAACCACAAACCTAACCCTAATCATCTATACAAATTCAAATTAACGCCGCCTGCCGCTGCCACCACCACAAATAGACAGACCACCAACACCACCAAATCGCCACCACCTGAACCACCCGGCAACCACACGACAACACCACCGGATGAGAGCTCGCTGATGATGCGAACCCAAAACCTGTCGCGAGCATTCAACCAGGCCGTTAGACGATACCAAGCACTCAACCAACTCGGATGTTCGGGGAGCCGGTGCCGGAGAAGCCAGGGCCCTGGGCCCAACATAGCTCCTACCCTGTTTGGTTAGAAGTTGCACTTTGATAGCAAGTTCAATAAGGTACTGATTTGCACTGTATACTCACTTCGATCCCTATGATGAGGAATCTCAGCAGCATTTGTGCCGATTATAAGATCACAATACATGATTTCCAAGGAAGAGTGGCGGGGGAGTGAAAATAGACAAGCTATGCACATAGACTTTTGAGTCCTTAATGCTCGTGGCTTCTGATTACTAATTGTCTACTATTGTGCAGCTACTTTAGATGCATTATTGATCAATATTAACACAAGTTATTTACCAAAAAAAAAATATTAACACAAGTTGTGCATTCATTTTGCAAACTAGTAGTTGGCCTCAATTTTCTCTTGTGATTTGGTGGGGTTTACTTGGGTTATTTCGGCTCTAGCTTTCGTAGTTGCAAGCGCGGATCAAACACCTATGAAGTTTGGTCGCTTTTGGTGTTCTCTGTCTGGACAAAAGTCACTGTCGTCCGGACGCTTGTTCACAATTTTGTTTGAAGGGCTCAGTTGTTTCCGGCCCAATGGTAGTTAAGTCCATCTAGACCCACCACTCGGGTTTCTCATTTTTTAGGGTGTTGAGGAGCTAAAACCTATTTTGCCAAAGCAAACACGCTCTAGTTATAAATGCTAATAACATTGAGATTCGTTACAGGGAGAATTTTTCATAAGTTCACTATAGCACTTTTCAAATCCCCTAAGTCCACTTCTAAATTCTATAACCCACTAAGTCCACTAATAATTTTAATGACAAAAATATCCCACCTAAGAAACAAGGGCCTTGTTTGGCTAACACGAAAAAGTATTTTTTTCATATTTTTTACGTTTTTGTTGCAATCAAGCCATCGCCGCTCCGACCACCTCCACTGCTGCCACCACCACGTACCGTCGTCGCCACTGTCATCACGCCACATATAACGTTATATGTGTAACAAAAAACGTATTTTTTCATTTTTCTCGATTTTTTTGTTGACCCTATTACACTTAACATTTAATGTTATATATGTGACAAATTTCTTTTTTTAGTTTTTCCTATTTTTCTTGTATTGATTTTTTAACGTTATATGAGTGATAAAAATTTTCTAACATACAACATTATACGTGTGGCAAAAATTTTCTAACATACAACATTTCTTTTTGGTTTTTCTTGTTTTTAGTCTTTAACGTTATATGCTGGTCCATACAAAACATATAACATTATATGTGAGTTCGCAAAAAGAAAAAAAAACAGAACATATATATAAAATTATATTTGCGCTTCTGTAGCTCTGAATCTCACAAAAAAATAGAACAGAACATATAACATTATATATGAGCTTCTGTAGTTCTAAATCTTACAAAAAAACAGAATATATAACATTATATCTGAGCTTCTGTAGCTCTAAGTTTCACAAAATATGACATAAAATTATATGTTCTCAAAACAACATCATATCTTTCCAACAATATTTTATATCTCAAAAAATAACATTATATGTTCACATATCATGCCACTATTATCCTTATTTTCAGTTGCGTTTTGAATCTTCAGTTGAATGTTGATGAGGCCACAGGGGGTCGAGCTTCATTTTTTCACCGTTTCTTCATCAAAACCTTCATCGGATCCTTCAAAATTTTGATTTTCTGCCTCCGAATAGCATTCCCATAACCTCTATATCTACACATATATATATATATATCTATATATATGTATTCAAAACAACATAAACAATATTAATATATCTCAAAAATGAGATATAATATTATATGTCTAACTCTAGGAAAAGCGCATATTATACATGACAGAAGTTCACATATAACGTTATATACTTCATTGTCCATTACTTATTAAATTGGTTCGCTCAATGGTCTCTTCGACTTGCTTCTGATAATATATTGATGTATCTATATGTGCTTTTGAGAGGTCGCAGCGCGGACCTATTCAATAAAAGAACATAAAACGTTATTAGTTCCTCTTTTTTTTAGTTTTACAGGACAATATCTCATATACAATGTTATTTGTTCTCTATGCAAATTGAAATATTTTTTTTTATGTCAATACAAGCTCATATATATAACATTATAACCATATATACATATATAGTCACAAATATTCTCATATAACCATATATAATCATATATGGATATATCTATATGAGTTTTTGAGAGACCGCTGCGTGGACTAATTCAATAAGAGAACATATAACGTTATTAGTTCCTTTGTTTTAGAGTTTTATAGGACAAAATTAGGTACCAAGGCAAATTGTCACATATAATATAACATATAACATTATCAGTCGGAGAGGCCGCTACGCGGACCAATTCAATAAGTGATTGATGAAAAGTACAAATATATATAACCTTATATATTTATTCAAAAAATTTCAAATCTCTAACCCTAGGAAAAGCACATATATAACCTTCTGTAATTATTCAAAAATCTCCAAATCTGACGATAACCGGACACGGGACAAACAAAAGACCGGATCAACCTTCTTATAATATTATATTTTTTGTTTTTATTACTCCAGATTTCTCTCTAGTAAAACAAATATAAGACCGGATCAACCTTCTTAATACGATAGACAAACCAACTTTAAAGCACGATTATGAAAAAGCGAAATAACGTTATATAATTAACTGATACTACAAATTTCACACACATAACAAGTTGAAAATCCAAATTTGTTCAAAATTAGTGCAAGATATAGACTATAACCTTAAATATCAAAGAGATCTTTGATGTTGAAGCAGTAAGTTGCATTAACCTTAATTGATTTGCAGAAGACTCATTGGTGACTTTGAGAAGAAATCTTGCTAAATACCACCACTAGAACAACACCAATGAGTTGGCGGTAGGTGCCGGTCTTGACCTCGTCGTTGATGGTGGCTCCAGATCAACGAAGACGATGCGGGGTACTTGCTTCCCGGCGCCAATCTTGCTGAAGAAGATGTTGAACGCATCGTTGCTGCCGCCCATCATCTTGTCGCTCGGCATTTGCCCACCGGCTACGTAAAAACAACCAAAAAAAAAAAAACTTAAATCAGTTAAATCGAAACAAAATGGCGTCAAAGACAACGGAAAGATCAACGGAGTTGAGTTTTTTTTAACCTGAATGCCGTGTTCAAGACAGTAGAGATCCCAACAGGCGTTTCCAACTTGGATCCCGGCCTGTCCGATGTGGATCGAAATCACTCTCTCATTTATGCTGGACTGTTGTTGCTGGTGGAGGGGAGAGAGAGAGACACGTATGCAAAGACGTCTGGAGTGGAAGATTAGGGTTTGTCTTGGTTTAGTTTCTTTTTTAAAGGAAGTGGATTAAAGACCTTACTAAATCTAATTAGTGGACTAGAGGGGTTATGAACTTTAAAAGTGGACTAAAGGGGTTACAAATATGCTATAATGGACCCTAAACCAATTTTTTACTACAGGTGAGAAAAAAACATAATAATCCCAATTTGGGTTGAGGATCTCACTTGTTCTTTGTTGCCCCAGAAATTCTCCTTTGGTAACTGTTTTGAACATTCATTTGCCTTGCAAAAATGGAAGCCATTGATATATTCACTGCTTGTGGGGTAGGTCTACAGACTCTACACGTAATGTGCTAACCGAATTAACAAGGTAAAATCTGTCTCTCTTGGTTTGATTTTAGCTTCTGTTTGTTTCGTTTTAAACCAAACAAGGAGAATTGGACATCGAAAAACAAAATTAATAGTCTTAGTGCACACCATGGCAAATGATTTGCATTGGGGCCTCTCTCGACCTCTCTAATTGGTGTGGTATCTAGTGTATTTAGTGGTGTTTGTTAAGAAGAGTGCAATTTCGTATTAGAGGAAGAGAGTTGTGGGGAGGAGTGTCTAAGGCGTGCTTTGTGTGTAGGTGATAAAGTGAAATTATTTTTCAAATTTGAATATTTCAACCGTAAAACCAGTCCGAACCGAAATGAACATTATATTTTGAGCATGAAGTGGGGTATAGCAGGGTACCCTTAATAAGAAAGACCCCTGAATATTTAGTGAAGTGAGGCCGCTTCTGCGAGAATTTAGGAAGAAAAAATTCTTGTAAAATGCTTACAGAACTAGGTGAATTGCGTTCTGAGAAGTTCCTGTGGGTAGTCTGTCGTCTCGGTTTACATCAACAGCAAACCAGTTCAAGATATCACATTCACTAGTTAGACAATAAACCCGATGGGCTTTCACATGAGAATGTTCAATGCCAAAGGTTACATATCCAATGCAGGGATAATCCATGGTGCTCTCTTGGGTTTGGTTCGTACTCGGTGCCAAATGTGGGGATTGTTGGAATTTTTCAGAATTCGGTTAATGGAAATTAGGGCATTCAAAGGGCCTCTTGAGACAACTGAAAGGCCCTTGTTTGGTAGAATCAGGACAATGCTATTAAGTATGCGGCTGAGATTAATTGGGAGATTTCATTCCAGCGGTCTTCTTAATTTTCACTCATTTTGGGCAACTAGAGGTCACCGTTTGGTTGTATATTGCAAAACCCGTATCTATGTTCCATACAGAATTCGGATTCCCTACAGACAAATATTTTGAGTGTTGTTCTTTGTTTGGGAGAGAGACAGACATAATTTCAGTTCACCAAGGAGGTTTTCGATGGTGCTCCGATTATCATGGTCTAGCCGTTCTATCTTGGGAGACCGACGCCGGTGCTACCTTTAACATTGTTGGTAAGGCGACGAATTTGTTTTAAGAAGACGGTTCATAGTCGCGGTATACTTGTTAATTCCTTTCAGTTCGGTATAATCTGTAATTTCAGTTTGTATATCATGGAAATGTTCTCTGAATTCGCCGATGGAATTATTTTTTTTTTCTAACATTAAAATCATGGCGTCCTATCTCGCCACCCTTTATTCTCCCTTGTGTCACACGTTGAAGAAAACAAGGCAGTTCAAGTTTCTTAGTAACGGGATGTTCAGTCAGCTTGCGCGGAACTCGGTTAATTATGGGGTCTTAAAGTTAATGACCGGAAACCCTCCAATGACTCCAAGATTTGAAATTTTAGGCCTTCGTGGAATTCAAACTTGCAACCTTTAGGGAAACAACTTTGCGACCTTTCGTTACTTTGTCATACCCACTTAACTAGATTCCTCGCGCGCAGTTGCTCAAATGTGAGGGATGTTTGGCACCCTACTTATTGCATTTTAAAATTTTGAGTGCTTGGCAAGGGCCAACCAAAACACATTTTCCAAAATGATTTCTCCAAATTGTGGTTTAGAGAAGAGAAGTGAGAAAGTGGGTGGGGGGAGCTTTTTAATTTTGCTTAACAAAAAGACCTACAGAATACATTCTGCACATATTTCTCAAACACTAATCATGTTTTTTTTTTTTGCTCGGCAAAGGCGAAATTTTATAAAACTCGAAAGGATACATGGAGAGGGAAGGCTGAGGAGCACACATGCTCAAACTCAGCCAGGGGAAGGGGAGACGCAAATCATCCAGCAGGAGTTTGAATGATTTACGCCAAAACAATTACAGTTTTAATGAACGAATACCATGCAAAAAACCCTTTGAAATCTTCCACAGAGTACAACCTAATATTGAATTTGACTTTAATCCACATAGCCACCCTAAACTTAATTATATCCACCACCTCTTCAGATCTTGCAGTCGCATCCTTAAAAATATACCCATTCCATGTCAGCCAAATGGACCAAATTGTAGCATAAAAACAAGCTTCCCAAATGTATTTTTCCAAGTTACGAAAACTATTGTCGAACCACCAACACAAACGATCCGCTATCGAATGCGGGCAAACCCATTTAGTGTGCCACCAATCCAAGATTTGGGTCCAAATGTCCCAAGAGAACTGGCAGTGAAGGAATAAATGGTTGGGTGTTTCCAAATGCATAAAGAATCGGCATAAAGAATCAGTTAGGGCAATATTCTTGCTCATAAGAATAGATCGAGTGGCCAACCTTTCCTGAACAGCCTTCCACGTCAAAACTTCCACCTTAGGGGGACATATGTTTTTCCACAGGGAGCTCAAGATAGGCTTTCGGAATTGAGTCTGCATTTCCCACTGCTCATAAATTGATCTAACCGTAAAGTTCTTGTTAGTCGTCCATTTCCATATTAGAGAGTCAGGTTTGGATGGATCCATGTGATACGACTGCAATCTTAGTTCCAGATTCCTTAGCATCAGCATCTCTCTGTCACACAAATCCCTTCTAAACTCCAGCCCCCAAGTTCCGTTACCCACCCCTTCCAAAATGTTATTGACAACCTCTTCCTGTTGAGTGGATAATAGAAACAACCTCGGAAAGTCTTCTTTGAGAGTTTGAGGACCTAACCATCTGTGGTTCCAAAAGTAAGTATTCTGACCCTAGAACACTTGGATTTTGAAACCCTCTTGCACAATTCCTCCAATACTTGACCCGGGATCACCAATCGAACAAATGTCTTTCCTAATGGAAGAGATTGAACCTCTTTCCGGGCAGACCGGCAACCAACTCCTCTGGTCCAGCCTATATTTATCTCTCACCACTCTCACCCATAAGGAATTGTTGTCTTTATGGAATCTCCACCACCATTTAGCAAGCAATGCTAAATTTTGTTGCAAAAATCTCTTCACCCCTAAGCCTCCATTTTCTTTCTTCTTTGCTATACTCTCCCATTTAACCAAATGAAGTTTCTTCTTGTCAATAGTATCACCCCAAAAGAATTGAAGCTGCAATTTTTCCAATTTTTTTGCCACAGCCACTGGCATTTTGAAAATAGACATAAAATAAACAGATAAGTTGGACATGTTGAAATTAATCTGATTGAGTCTTCCTCCGGGGGATATAGTTCTACTTCTCCATAAGCTCAGTTTCGTTTGGGTTCTATCAATCACAGGTTCCCAAGTCTTCACATTCCTTGGATTTGCTCCCAAAGGCAAACCAAGATATTTGATTGGTAGGACTTCTACTTTGCATCCCAACACTTGAGCAAGGGCGAGCACTTCACGACGATTCACATTTACACCCCATAGAGAGCTCTTTGAAAAATTTACCTATAAACTCGACATTAACTGGAAATTCCTTAAAATCCTTTTTATATTACACATCACTTCCTTATCATCATTGCAGAAAAGGATCGTATCGTCTGCGAATTGAAGATGTGATAACACCAAACCATTGCGACCCATCTCCACCCCTTTAATAATTCCTTTCTCCTTTGCTCTTTCCAACATGATGTTGAGAGCCTCTGCTACTATATTGAAGAGAAAGGGAGATATAGGGTCTCCTTGTCTAATGCCTTTCTGAGTGATGAACTCCTTTGTCGGCGATCTATTGATTAGGATAGACATCGAGATTGAGGAGCAACACTCTTTGATCCATCCGCACCATTTAGTCCCAAAGCCCACCTTCTTAAGCATATCCAACATAAAGGCCCAATTCACACAGTCATATGCCCTTTCGAAATCCAGCTTCAGAAGAAGTCCCCCTTTTGCCTTTTTCTTCCAACTATGTATAACCTCAGTGGCTACAAGGACCCCATCTAAAATCTGTTTACCTCCGATAAAAGCAGCTTGAGCCTCTCCTATAACCGATGATAAATGATCCTTCATCCTGTTTGCTAATACTTTAGAAAGAATTTTGTATACCCAACCGACCATACTTATAGGTCGGAATTCTATGAAGGAAGTGGGGCAGTCAACTTTAGGGATGAGGGAGACAAAAGTGGAATTAATACCTCTAGTTAACTTCGCATTCGCATGGAATTTTGAAAAAAATTGCAAGATGACAGCCTTCATGAACTCCAAACTCTTCTTGACAAAGGAGAAATTGAAACCGTCTGGACCTGGAGCCTTGTTATTGCTACACCCCTTTAAAGCTGCCATGATTTCGCCCTCCTCAAACTCTTTTTCTAGCTGATTTGCTGCAGCTTGGGATAAGGTTCTAAGGAAGACTCCCCCCAATAAAGCTCTATAGGCCCTCTCCTCCCTGAAATTATTTCTGAAATAGTCGACAACTGCTTCCTTGATGCCCAAAGGATCTTCCAACACTCTTCCATTCACCAAAATAGATCCCACCATGTTCCTCTTAAATCTGTTATTTGCTATAGCTTGGAAAAATTTGGTATTTTTATCCCCCAATTTCAACCAGTTCACCCTAGACTTTTGTCGCCATAATGATTCCGACAGCTTAGATAACCTCCAAAATTCAGACTTTAACTTACATTTTGCTGCCTTCTCATCCGGCGTGAGTTGCTTGACCTCTGCTAGAATATCAAAATGGTGAAGCTCAGATTCAATCTCAAGTAATGCACAGTTAATATCCCCAAACTCTTCCTTATTCCAAGCTTTCAATTTGACTTTGATTGCCCTCAATTTATGGAGAATGATGAAACCTACCCATCCGTCCACCTGTACACTGTTCCAGGTTTCTTTAGCTAACTTTAAACACCTGGGGTTAGATTACCAGACATCCATAAACCTAAATGGTTTTGGACCCCAGTCACGATTATCGTCCGAGATCAAGATAGGGCAATGATCAGAAATCATTCTAGGTAAACCCCATTAAAGAGTTTTGAACCTCATAATCCACTCCGGGGAGAAGAGGAACGTGTCCAAACGGCTATGGATTGCTTGATTTTGAAAGTCTGTCCAATTGTATTTCCTACCTATCATTGGTAGGTCACTGAGTTCCATGGAATTACAGAACTCAACGAAATCCTTCATGCCTCTATCCACCCTTAAACAACCTACTCTTTCGCTAACGTCTTTGATTTCATTAAAATCCCCACCTATACACCACGGTTCTTGACTGGTTGCTTTTATCCTTATCAGATCGTCCCACAATTCCCTATGCCCCACCACCTCATTTGGGGCATAAATATTCACCAGAGCACAAGGAAAATTATCATGCAAAACCCCCTGTAATAGAATAAAGGACTTGTGGATTGTAACATTTGAGGCTCTGAAAAAATCATTTTTTCAAATAGTGAGTATACCCCCTGAAGCTCCTACCGAGTTAGAACATGCAAACTCAAAATTAGTACCTCCCCAAATATGTTGAATAACTGACCTGTCCAAAGAATCCAGTTTAGTTTCCTGCACGCACACCATGTCAGGTTTCCTCTTCTTGATGAGCTTGTAAAGGAATCGTTTCTTGATTGAGGTCCCCAAACCCCTTATGTTCCAGGAAATAATCTGCATAACACTTGAAAACTTAGAGAAATCACCACAAAGCAGTCACAAATAGCTATACCTCGCTATTCCCTCCCTGCAACCGAAAACACTCCTCGGTTTCCACTTCAAACACTAATCATGTTGCAAAATACATTCTGCATATCTCATCTAAACACTCAACCAGATTCAAAATACATTCTTATCATAATTCGAAAAGCCAAAAAACTAAAAGGTTAAAAATGGAAGGCCAAAAAATAAGCTTCCAAACACCCCCAAAATAGGTACTCCTATTTGAGTGTGGCATTTGTTTTATTGTCAAAATGGTAGCTAGAAACTTTCATTGATAAAAAGGACCTCAATACATCAAGTAAGATGGCTTTTTTTTTTTTCCTTTGAACAGCAAGTAAAATGGTTATCCTTGCCAAGAGAATCTATATTACATTACACAACAGTTTTGCAAAATGTCTCTCTCACAATTACCTTACGTGGCACATTAATTGAAGGGCTCTAATTAAGTAAAGGGTTTGAGAGCTAAAATTCAATCTATCCAAGGGTTATAATTTGTCTAGGTTCAAAATTTGAAAACCCATTATTTTTCTCCCTTAATTTCTGATTCTTTCCTATTTCGGTGGCAAAAAATGTGAAAATTTGTTTTCTCTATTACTTCCCCTATTTGACATTTCATTTCTCTTCCTCTCTCTTCTCCTTTTCTTCTCATCTCTTCTCCCTCATCGATTTCTTAGCAGCAATAGGAGTTGTTGTAATATCGGTATGATTCTTCTTTTTTTATCATAGATATGATCGACTTTATTTATTTATTTATTTTTCTATCACAGCTTCTGTATATATTTCGACTTAATTTATTTTATGTTTTTCAATTGCTTAGGCTCAGGCTCACAAGATTCACCTACTTTTCCCACATTTTTTGGTCGTGACCATCTACCATTGACGAAGTAAGATTCCCTCTTTTCTTCGTGTTCAACAAAGTCTACTTTTTGAACCCTAAGTTTTTGAATCCACAATACCCAAAATCCAAACACTTCTAATCAGAAAATTATATTCAATTAATATTATTATTTTTTACATATTATTGCTTAAGTATTTTTACTAGATGAGAACTGAAGGGCCATCTGTTTTTTTATCGGTTGCATTGGCTAACCAATGAGTCAGATATGGAGTTGGTTGGAGTTTGAAACTTAGAAAGTCTACAATTTTTATAAGTGAGATTACATTTTTAGATGCTGATATTGGCTATGTATTTTTACATTGTAAAGCTTGGTTTATTTATTTTTTTTTGCCCATAAAGTGTTTTTTGTGATAACAGAGGTTTTTTTCCAATTGTGATGTGTAGTTGGTAGCGTGATCAACATACTGTGAATTCAAATGGTTAGCTATAAGTACCCCACAAGCACGCACACTAAAAAAAGGGTGTACATAGATGTAGGCGGGAAAGATAAGTGGCGGGAGACAGATTAAGGAGATGATAAACGTGGCGTCATCTCTAGCCGTTGAATGTGAACTTAAATAATCCGCGTGCGGGTGCAAGAAGTCGAGCACAAGGCCGAGTTTGAAAGTGTCTTTGAAACACATCCTGCACTATGAAAATCCGCAAGCGTGAGGATTCAGAGCGCCAGAGCCATGCGAGAATTAAGATTGAGAGCATAGAGCATTTCGAAAAATTATGTAACCACAATGTGAAGGGCTAATTAGTGCCAATCTTGGGCTAAAACCCCCAACTCCTCTATATTGTTGCAGCCCCTTCTCTTATATATCACATGTTCGGGGCGGGGCGGGGTGGGTTGAATTGCCAAGCCTAGTGCCAATCCTAGGCTAAAGCCCCGCTTTTCTACCTAGACTTGGAAAAACTGCCCCTTAATTTCCATTAAGAAGTATGGCCCATTTACTTGAAAATAGGTGTTAGCTATGCTAGTATTACACTTGATTAAAAATCTATGCTAGCAATAGCTACAGCACAAGGAGACGAGTTCTATTCAAGACACCTGACATTTGATGTTAAAAAATGAAACGAATGCTTTATTGGTCATTCATTCAACTTTTTCTTCATTTATTCCTTTGCCTTGCATTATGAGTCCCTGGAAAACTAATTTCAAATGTCACATATACTCTCGAAAGCTTGTTATTATTAGAGAAATGGAATTGGACCTGTAGATAGTTCTCCTAGAATTTAACTTGACACGAAGTGTTGAGAGAGATTGAAGTTATTGAACGTTATTCAACAGTCATTAATTCAAATAATTTTCAGAAGTTAATAGTAATTTGGTGTCTTTTCTAGAATTTAATTAGAAACATTTTTCCTGGTATATGGGCCATTACTTTCAATTTGTAGCATTTTCCTTTAAAAGTGGGCTAATATATGTATGTGTTAAATAATGATGTCTTCTTGAAATCTCCTTATTTTTTTCATACACAGATTGATTTTTACAGACATATTTAAAGCTTGAACCCACCGTAAACGCCATTCTTTTTCTGGCAAGGCGATAATGAGCGCTAAGATTGTACTTAGAGACAGTAGGAATCCAGCCGTGTTTAAGCACATGAAGATCGGGTACAAATCAGGGTAGTTATAAGCAAGTATGGCTTTCCCGACTTTGTGTGCTGCTGCATCGTCTAGCCAAACACCGCCGGGAGGGTTCACCCCGACTTGGTATACCATTGTTGCCATCAGTGAAGATACAATCATAAATGTATTCCTTCTCTTACTCTGCCATGAAGGATCAAGGCGATCATCCCCTACGAAATCCTTTTTGCGTCTCTTCATTTTTTTGGCCCCAGATTCGGAGCTCACTGGGTCTGTTTCCCCTCACGTCAGAAACTTCAGATTTCTTAGGGAACTATGGCTGCGGAACAATAGCTTGAGTTATATAATTCCACCAGAACTCGGCCGCTTGCGGAGACTACGAATATTGACAATGGTCAATAATTCGATTACTGGTGAAATTCCGTCCAATATATTTGGTTGTTCTAACCTTGTTGCCCTTGAACTCTCTGGCAATAGGCTGGCTAGGATAATTCCTATGGAGCTCGGTTCTTTGACAAAGCTCGAGAGATTGCTGATCGAAAGAAACAACATAACAGGAGGTCTACCTTCTACTCTTGGGAATATATCTTCTCTTACGAATCTTACTGCTTATTCCAATAGAATTATTGGAAATATACCAGATACTGTTGGTGGATGCAAAAAGTTGGAAGTTCTTAAATTAGCGGCAAACAAGTTAGTCAGGACCTTTCCTTTCTCAATACATAACCTCTCTTCCATGAGGACCATGACACAATTAATAGTAATGTCAAACCAAATCGAAGGAAGCCTTCCTTCAGACATAGGGATCACTCTCCCTAAACTCCAACGCCAAGGTCTTATTGACAATTCGTTTACTGGTTATATACCTATTTCAGTATCCAATGCCACCAAACTACTTCTCCTTTCGCTTGGACGGAATAGATTTAAAGGAAAAGTCCCTCGATTAGAAAAGCTGCGTGATCTTGAGACGTTACATTTATATCATAATCTTCTAGGAATAGGGGAAGTGAGCTTTCTAAACTCATTGACAAATGCGTCCAAGTTGCGCACTCTGCCACTGAGCAACAATAACTTTGGAGGTGTGTTGCCTGAATCAATTAGCAACTTTTCTGCTTACCTTAGTATACTAGCTTAATTTGTATGGCAATAACATAGGTGGAAGCTTCCCAACAGGAATAGGGAATCTCATCAATTTGCAGGTTCTTTCCATGCACAACAATCATTTAAGCGGTAACATTCTTGATAATATTGGGAAGCTTCAAGGGCTGCATGTATTGGATCTCAGGGGTAAAAATTTCTATGGGGAGATCCCATCATCTCTTGCAAATTTAACTTTATTAAATCAACTTGGTTTGTCTGAAAATAATCTCCAAAGCATGCAGCATCCCTTCAAGTCTGGGGAAGTGTCTACTATTGCAGGCACTATTTCTTGGTCAAAATAACCTTAGTGGTATCATACCCAAAGAAGTTATCAGCATCTCATTGTTGTTGTATCTAGATCTATCTTATAACAATTTGGCTGGTACCCTTCTAGTAGAAGTAGGAAATTTAAAAAATCTAGAAGGATTTGATGCTTCTAAGAACAAACTGTCCGGTAGAATTCCAAGCACTCTCGATAGCTGCGTCACACTAAGATTACTACACCTTGATGGCAACAAATTCTGGGGATACCTTCCTGCAACCTTATCTAATTAATTTAAGAAATGTGGAAGAGTTAAATCTTTCTCATAACAATTTCTCAGGGAAAATCCCAGAGTACTTGGATGGCTTCATCTTTTTAAACAAATTAAATTTGTAATTCAATGATTTTGAGGGTGCAGTACCAGAAAGAGGTGTATTTAAGAATGCAACTACCATTTTTGTTGGTGGAAACAATAAGCTTTATGGGGGCATTGCTGAATTGCAGTTGCGCTGTTGCAACTCTAGAAGGAAAGGATTCTCTCTAATTGGGAAATTAATACTCTCGGTACCATTTGGGATTCCAGGACTATTTGTGATGTTGGGTGTTCTTTATCTTTGTTGGTCTAGGAAGACAACAAAAGTGCCCCCCTTCGGGATTTAGGAAATTCATTTCCGCAATTGTCCTACCAAAGTCTACCTAGAGCTACTGATGGGTTCTCTCTATCCAACTTAATTGGAGTGGGTAGTTTTGGTTCAGTTTATAAAGGAATTCTTGATCAAAGTAGAAAAGTTGTTGCAGTGAAGGTTCAAAACCTTCAATTCCGTGGTGCCTCGAAGAGTTTCATAGCCGAGTGTAAAGCCATGAAGCGCATCAAACATCGAAATCTTGTAAGTATTCTGACAGCATGTTCGAGTATTGACTATCAAGGTAATGATGTCAAAGCTATGGTTTATGAGTTCATGGTCAATGGGAGCCTACAGAGTGGTTGCATCCAAATGGGAATGAAGATGGTGTGCAAGAGGAGCTAAGGAGTTTAAACTTGCTACAAAGGCTTCATATTTCAATCAATCTTGCTTCTGCTCTTGATTATCTTCACCGTCATTACTGGGAACAATTAATTCGCTTTGATTTGAAGCCGAGCATTAATGCTCTTCTGGACAATGAAATGACTGCGCGTGTAGTTGATTTTGATTTAGCAAGGTTCCTTCCCACAGCCACCGATGAGTCTTCTGCAAATCAATCAAGTTCCATTGGCATGAAAAGATCTGTTGGTTATGCTCCTCCAGGTAAATACACCTCTTAAGACTTTAATTTTTCCTTAGCAAAACCACTGCCAACATTATTTAGGCTGATAGACATATGGTTTTAATGTAGTTTGTCAATCACTTTATAAAGCTCATTGTATATTGTTTGTTTTTCTCCTTACCATATCATTTGACTTTCAGCTAAGAATCAAAGGGAATTTCCAACATGTCATGACTTATGACAAAAATGCCAAAGTTCTTATTTCTGTCCCTCATGGCAAGGTTTCAAACCATGACATCTGTTTCAGCATCTCAATAGGGAGCTTCGTTGTCTCCTTTGGTGCGCTTCAAGAGTTATAGAGAGTGGAAGAAAATGAAATCTTTTTTTTTTTTTTAAAGCAACGGTCATTGATTGTTATCAAGTCGGTATATTGTCAATTCCCTAAATATAAAGTTTGAATCTGTTTATGCAACCAACTTATTCGTTAGGTGCCTGATTTGTTCCAATGCAATTTTTTAATTTATTGCTCCTTATTATATATGTCTCTTTCCCTCTAATCTTAAAACATATTTTTCCTTTCTTTGTTAAATCCTTCACCACGACCAACGTCAATGGGTGTGTCTTCAATTTTGTTCGGTGCCATCGAACCAGGCAAAGCCTTGCTCTGATACCACTTGACGCGGCGGAATTCACGAGAGATTAGTTAGCGTACTAATCCAAACGAGATAAATAACTCGTCGCAACGAGCAATTCTTGCGCACAAGAATGAAAGAGAAAATCTCTGCAATTTTATTGATAAAAGTTATGAAAGTTAAATAATTGAATAGGTTACAGCCCTTTTTATAAGACCCTAACCCTAGAAATCCTACTGTAAAAGAAATAATAAATCATGTCAAAACAAGCGGCATTAAATAAAAGATATTTCCTAATTAATTAAAATAAAATCCTAATTCTTGTAGACCAAGAATCCTAATAAAGGTAGAAATCAAAATCAAACCGAATACGGAAAGTTAATAATTCAAACCTAAACGGAAATATTCCTAGCCAAAATCTTATTCTAAAACAATAAAAATAAAATACAAAACTCTCAATTTTTGTCCTACATCAAAATCCTAGCTATTAATACATTAAGTCCCGATCGATAAAATCATTTAATTTTGATTATAATTAACCCTAATCAATATACATATCAAATTAAACATTCATAATTAATAACCCTAATTCATACAAGATTGGAATTAACCTATTTCTTTATAAAATCTATAATTCTCATCAACCAAATCCAACAATACGTACATATTCGTTTAGCAATTAAATAATAAGGGTAAAGTGAGATATTCATGCAAGATTATTTCTTTATGAAAACTATTATAATTCTCATCAACCAAATCCCACAGATTAAGACGTACTTTACATATTCGTTTAGCAATTAAATAATAAGGTTAAAGTGAGATCTAGATATTCATAACAAGATTGGAACTGACCTATTTCTTTATATATGATATCAAAACTATAATTCTCATCAACCAAATCCCATGCACAGATTAAGTCTACACATATTCGTTTAGCAATTAAATAATAATAAGGGTAAAGTGAGATATTCATACAAGAGAAAATAAATATCCATCTTTTTTTCATTACTTATTTGATCAGTTCCCCTCCTAATTTATAATTGGTTTAAAAATATTAATTAGGATTATGATTTTATTTATTGAAGAGATGCGAAATATGGCTGATTAATGTGTATGTCGCTGATCATGATCTCATGCGTAGCAAATACGCAGTTATGGTTTCGAGGGTTTACCGGCGCATACGATATTTTGAGCGAGGCCGATCGGGATTTGCGATTAGGAAGGAGGAATCAGAGTATAATCAACGTTGACTATGGCAGCTGGGACGCTTGAAATGACGGCGAACTCTTCAGAACTAAGAAGGAAGGTTGGGCAGCCAGTACTGAGGCATCCCCCGTCAATCACAACCTCCAAGGTGTCAGTCGTACACATTCCCGTTGGGTTCTGAGTAGGATCGCAAGTTAGAGAGTACGTTTGGCCGCATGATTGCCCAGTGTTCCATAACTCGCTGTTTACTTGGGTATAATAGGTCGCGTTCGGTCCATACGTCGTAGAACCGCATGCCAAAAGTGCCTGTAAAAAGAAAAAAAAAGTGGATGTATGATCACGAGATGAGGGAATTGAATCATTTTACAATTCATGAATTCGATGTCTACAAATTTACATGGACAGCTCATTATACAAATTTGAACTAGCAGACCAAATTACTAGATAGAGTTTTAAATAAGTGCAAATTTTGACATCACCCCGTGCTACACTCAATTTTTGTAACTTCATATGTATGTAAGGACAAGTAATCTACTGATAGGCGCGCGAAATACATGGATTTTAGCGCCTAAGTAGGGAAATTAGCGCGTTAGACGTGCATTTAAATCTCATTTTCCATTTAATGCGTGCACGTGGTTGGATTTTGTGTTTGTGCTTAATTTGCAGGAAATTGAGATGTTTTGGCGCTAATGAGAGGTATCCGGAAAGGCCGTGATAGAGCTTGAGAGCGAGAACGGCTGTGGAGACTAAGTGTTAAAGTGGAATTCACGAGGAAGTGGGCAGAGCTTTAGCGAGCGCTACACCCTTTTTGGTGTAGCGCTACCTTTGAAGTTAAAGGGGTCAACGCCAGCAACGGTCAACGCGATCTTAAACAGCTAAAGGGTTAGATAGTGCTACACCCTTTTTGGTGTAGTGCTACCGACGGCTTAAAGGCCCAGGAACGGCGGCGTTTTGTGCTACGGCAGTTCCCATTTCGATTTATGTTAGGATTTTAATAGGGATTAGTATAAAAACCCCGTTTTAGCTCAGAATTAGGGTACGTTTTTACTTAGGATTTTAGCAGCTTTTCATAACGACGTTTTGTTAATTTTTCATCGCTCTTAACTTTTGGCTACTGTTTTATAAGTTCTTAATTGCAGATTCAAGTTTTAATTGAAGTTCTTTCAAGTTTTCCAGCTTTAATTCCTGTTATTCTTCAGTAATCGAATCCGTTACTCTTCCGTAAGTCTGTGGAATCGTGTTTTTATTTCTATTCCGGTTATTCGAAGCATGTTTAAATCTAGGGTTTTAATTGTTACTGCGTTTAATAAAATTATGAGTGAGTAGTTCTGTAGAGTGCGGCCACGGGGCAAAGACGTCTCGTGGCTAGTTTAATTAATGTTTTTACCTTGGGATCGAATTAATTTAATCTTTAAGCAATTTTAGAAGACGAAAACTCTTCTAACAAACAAAACCTAGGCATCGCCGGAATTCGAATGCGCACGGATACTGGTGACAGGTGGTGCGCATTTGTTAGGGATCCTTTTTCCTATTCTAAAATCAACAAAGTGAATAATTGTGGCCCGAGTAAACATTGGTTAGGCGAGTTGCGGACGCTGAGTTCCCACGGCTGTACTCTCCTTTTTAAATCCTTATTTAATTAATTTAGTTTGGTAATTTAGTTAGTAAATCAATCTCATTGAATAAGGGATGGCTACCTAAGAGCCAAATTAAACTAGAATTCAACACTTTTGAGTAAGCACCGTCCGTCCGTCTCTGTGGTTCGACTCCGGTACTTCCGAAATTATTGTGCTACACTGGTCGAGAGTCCTACGCTTGGGACGCGTTTTTAGTTTAATTTTATTAAAACCTGGTCGGTCAAGCATCTACTAATCTTTGCAGGTACGTAATATTCTATCTGGATTTGGTATATTAGTGTACACATATAAACACGAAATAAAACTGAAATGTAGATGGGTTACCTGTTTTTCACCCATGCATTGTTTTCTGAAAATAAATTGTACATACACAGAAGACCGGTACCATCGTTGACCATTCCATCCATTCATCAATATTTTCCCATTTTTGGAGCTCAACTTCACTATTCATGAATCCCAAATTATCTATACATATACATGCTAGTTAGACATCTTTGAATCTAGTACTTACCAACATTATTGCCAGTACTAGTGGTAGGAATCGCGTCTGAAGCAATTCCAGGCGTACTTGCATATATCATCGGCATATAGTAGATTGAGATAACTACCATTATTAGAACTAGCATTTTAGCGCACATTTCGGCTTTTCTCTCTTTCTTTCCTACCAAACACCTCTAGAAAGGAATACAAATTTTTTGTTGCAATGTACAAAGTGTAGAGAAGGGATAAAGAAAGGAATACAAATTTTTTGTTGCAATGCACAAAGTATAGGGAAGGATACCTCTTTTATAGCTAAAGAACTAACTTTAAAAAAAATTCATGTGAAAGGCAATATTAATTTTATAATTCAAAATTCGATGACAATGCATGGAAGCACGAGGGACGGAGATTTGTTAAATGGGATTTGTAAATACATTTATCTCTCTCAATCAGTTAGTCAAATCAAATGCTGAGGTTGACAAGTATCTGTCTATATTACATATCTCTCTCCCTATATTTCAGATATTCAGACGCACAATTAAGTCTAAGGCTTTTTTGTTTCTTGAAGGCCACTCACCTCATCAAAAACATAACCTATAGAGGGTCTGGTGGGATAATGTGTCTCACGCATAGTCTTTTTATATTGGACATTGAAATAGGTACTATTAACATTTGAATATTGTGGGAAACGCTGTCATTGAATAAGGTAAATATGTAATCTAAAATATTTCTTTTTGTTACTCATGGAATTGTCACGATTTTGCCCAATCGTTGCCAAATCTTTCAAAAAATTACAAATTCAAAAAATCAACTAAATGTGTTATCTATATATGGTTTGGATGCTAATTTGTTACTTAATTATCCTTAAAATAAAATGACTTAAGAAAACCGTGGAGTTTGCACCAAAAAAATAACTAAGCTTGTAGCACGGGTACGATTGGAGTAGCTCCTGCCTGGGCCGCTTGAATGTGCGGTGATAAAGACCTCTAGAGCACCACGAGCAAGTAATGATTTTTCTTAGGTTCAAAATGACATTCGATTCAATTTTAATTGCTAATTTAAATATTAAACATATATTATATATTTTAAAAATACACTAAAAAGTTGTGCGTGGTGCAGTTGGTTGAAGTCTTGCATATGAAGATCTGGGATCCAAAACGTCGGATTGTTTTTCCATATGAAAACGTCTTTTGCAAAGAAAACACTATAGGCCAGGAAAAAAATTCGTCACCAACTATTCCGTGATGAAATATTTCGTCATCAAAAGGCACGATAGAAGACGAAAAATAGATTTCATCATCAGGTGAAAATCAATGACGACCTTTAGTCGACTAAAATTATTTTGTCCATACTATTTGTGACGAAAAACATGCAATCTGTAACGATTTTAATTCAAGGTACTTTGTTTGAAGACCAGTCACCATAAACAAAACCTTTAAAATCAAGTGGGTAATGTGACTCCTGCATGTGATCACCATCTTCTATTAAAAAAAAAATTTGATTGATAGGTACTGTTAATTAAAATACTATCATTGTGGAAAATGTTTTCATTGAATACGAGGTACTGTTAATTTACACGATTGAATAATAAATGGATTTATTATCTGTATAGGGTTTGGATGCTTAATTAGTTGCTATTAATTATTCAAAGCCCTTTAACAATGTAAGCACATGGGGCAAAGAGTTGTTAAATGGCAGCTGAATAGGATTTGTTGGGATTTGTACGGCTAGCTACACGTTGTTTCTCAATCAATTAACCGAATGCTGAAGTTTTTTTTTTGATCGGCAAAACAAACTTTTATAAAACTCGACTGGGTTACATCGAGGGTGAGGCATGGAGCACAAAAATGCTACAACTGCCAAAAGAAAGAAAGGAACAACAATAACAACAGAGAACCTCCAACCGAGAGTTGGAGGAAAAAACCAAAACTCCTCAAGACCACGACTAGAGTTTCAACTTTCGAATACCATCCAAGAAAGCCTTAAATTCCTCCACCGAATAGAGCTTGATATCAAATTTGGATTTCATCCACATTGCCACTTTCGTTTTAACAGCATCCCCAACCTCCCTAATCACTGGAACCACGTTGTTGAAGACCGAGTTATTCCTTGTTAGCCATAAAGACCAGATGGTCGCAAAAAAACAAGCTTCCCAAATGTGCTTCTCCAAATTACGAAACCCATTGTCAAACCACCAAACAGCAAGGTCAGCCAAAGAAAAAGGGCATACCCAAGACATATGCCACCAATCCATAATAATTGACCAAACCCTCCAAGAGACCTTACAGAACAAAAACAAATGATGAGGAGTTTTAACCTGCTCAGAACATAAAGGGCAAAGCAACAAAAGAGGATCCAAAATCAGATTTCTGCTATGGAGCACTGATCTTGTGGCCACCCTATCTTGAATTGCCAGCCATGATAAGACTTCCACTTTGGGGGGGCTGAGATTCTTCCAAACCGAGCCAAGAACTGGATCACTTAAAAAGTTCTGCCGCTCCCACTGCTCATAAACTGATTTCACCAAGAACCGCCTGCTATCCTCCCATTTCCAAAACAAAGAATCTGGTTTTGATGGGTCCAAGGTTACATTTTGGAGGCTCTGAATTAATTCCTCCCTCTCGTCTTCCTCCCAAGGTCGTAACGATCTCCTAAATTGCAGATTCCAACTGCCAAGGCCATTCCCATCCCTTACGACACTGACCACATCATTTTTTTGAGAGGAGATAAGGTAAAGTCTAGGGTAGGCTTCACGAATAGCTTGATCCCCCAACCAAGTGTGGTTCCAAAACATAACTTCCTGACCGGAATGGATTTGGATCCTAAAACCCTCCTGGAGTAATGGTCCAATACATGAACTAAGATTTCCAATGCTGCAAATGTCCCTCCAGATGTTCGTTACTGGACCTGATTTCGGTAATTGAGGCAGCCACGTTCCATGATCCAATTTGTATTTCCTTTTTATAACTTTTACCCAAAGTGAGTCCTTGTCCTCGTGGAATCTCCACCACCACTTCGCCAATAACGCCAAGTTCTGTTGCATCATTTTCTTCACTCCCAAACCCCCGTCTTCCTTACACTTGGAAATAAGATCCCACTTGACAAGGTGCAGCTTTCTTTTATCAGCTGAATCCCCCCAAAAAAATTGCCTCTGAAGTTTCTCTAATTTTTTGGCAACTATTGAAGGCATTTTGAATAACGACATAAAATAGACAGGGAGATTACGAGTGTTGGAGTTGATTAATGAGAGTCTGCCCCCAGAAGATATACACCTCCTTCTCCATATGCTTAGTGCCCTCTCAAAACTATCAATAACCGGTTCCCATGTCTTGATTCTTCTTGGGTTAGCTCCAAGAAGCAATCCCAAGTACTTGATGGGCAAGGATTCAACCTTGCAACCCATAACTAGAGCAAGAGCTTCCACATCCTGATTCGGAACCTTCACGCCACAAAGTGAGCTCTTAGAAAAATTGATCTTCAATCCTGACATTAACTGAAAGCACCTGAGAATCCTCTTTATATTGGCCACCTCCTCTACATCATTATTACAGAAAATGATGGTATCATCAGCAAACTGGAGATGGGTAACAGTCACTCCATTGGCCCCAACCCTAGCTCCTCTAATGATATTAAGATCTTGAGCCCTTTCCAGCAGAATATTAAGAGCCTCCACCACTAGGTTGAAAAGAAAAGGAGATAAGGGATCTCCTTACCTTAGCCCTTTTTGAGTTTGGAACTCCTTAGAAGCTGACCCATTAATCAGAACAGACATCGATACTGTAGAACAACACTCTTTGATCCAACCACACCATTTTCCCCCAAAACCCACCTTTGCCATCATATCGAGAAGAAAGCCCCAATTCACACAGTCATATGCTCTTTCGAAATCTATCTTGAGAATTAAACCCCCTTGAGTACCATGCTTCCAGCGATGAATGACCTCATTGGCAATAAGAGCCCCATCCAGTATTTGCTTGCCCCCAATAAAGGCAGCTTGAGACTCTCCAATAACCGAATGCTAAAGTTGACAAGAATATATAACAAGAAAATGTGAAAACAAAAGTTTTGATAAAGAAATGTGAGAAGAAATGTAAAGTTTGGACGAATTTTATCAAAAGGGATGCATATGAGGGTTTTCAATTGAGGAACTCACCTTTCAAAAAAGAAAATATTGTGGGATTCAAAGAAGTGACAAATACTGAAGGTATAATTTTGAAATTTCATGAGTACATTTCAGCGCTTATCAAGGGGTGGATAGAGGCAAGACAAACAAGAGTCTGCAACATTTTCCTATTTCGATGTACTAAGAAGTATTCTATAATAATTTTGGTGAATATATTTTTAAAAAATAGTGCATACTTTGACTCTTACGAGTTCTAAAGAAGTTTATTATTGTTTCCCAAGTCAGTAAAATAATTTTATCTTAATTAGGTATTCGAACCATCATAATTTGGTTTGAAAAAATTTCTTACTTTGAATTTTGCGTTTGCCACTATACCTCTCTTTTATTGACATTTTTTTTATCAGAAACGATACTGGTACAGATTTTGAATCTGTACCAGCGAGTACAAACGCCCTTTTGGGCATGTTTTGGGTTAAAAAAAATGATCGGAACCACTCATTTTGTTTAGAATATTTTGTTTATGGTCCTTGCAAAAAATAAGCTCAATCCGGTACTGGTAAGGATGTTTACAAAACATCCAACTTTGCAAAGTTGAATTCTAAAGCAAAGTTGGATGTTTTGTAAACGCCCTTACAGGTACCGGATTGAGTTTATTTTTTGTAAGGACCATAAACAAAGTATTCTAAACAAAATGAGCGGCTCCGATCATTTTTTTGTAACCCAAAACATGCCCAAAAGGGCGTTTGTACTCGCTGGTACAGATTCAAAATCTGTACTAGTAGCACCACTCCTTTTTTATTGACAAATTTTCATAGAATTGGTATACCCGTTTTACTAGGAAAGCTTCAAGAGTGATATTGCAATCTAGAAATTAAGAGAGAGAGGAAAAAAGATTATGTACCAGCACATTAAGAACACGTACCAGCAAAGAAATAATTGATAGGAATGCTCAAAACTTTTTATCATACTTCACAAATTGCTTAGTTCACTATTCAATTTAGTTCCCTAAACAAGAATAAGCCGGTGCAACCCTACCTTGAACTGACACTATTATCCCTTTTGTTCTCAGATCTTACAAAAGAATCGGCTTAACCGGAGCCAACACTCTTTTATAGCAATGGTTTTCCCACCACAAGTTCAAACCCAACTGGTAGCTAAACACAAACTTAACCAAACACGTACATTCAAATTGTACACATTATTGATTCAAGAATTGGCAAGTAGTGCGACTGCTTGCCAGAAACCTAATGTGACTCCTTTTTTTTTAAGTAACATTTTATTACGGGGAAAGAGAATTTAACCAAAGGTTGAAAAATACAGCCATATAGGACAAAGTCCAAATACACTTTAAGGGCCAAAATCCATTAACACCTATGGGCCTAAAAAGCCCAGATCAGACAATACGAGCTCAAATAGACTAACCAAAACAAGTGGGCTAATTCCCAACCCAAGAAACCCTAAACCTAACCCTAATCATCGATACAAATTCAAATTAATGCCGCCCGTCCGCTTGCTGCCACCACCACAAAAGACAGACCACCAACACCGCAAAACCGCCACCACCCGACCACCACACGACAACACCACCAGATGAGACCTTGATGTGAACCCAAAACCTGTCGCGAGCACTCAACCGAGCCATTAGATGGTTACCGAGCACTCAACCAGCTCGGATGTTCGGGGAGCCGGTGCCGGAGGGGCCAGGGCCCTGGGCCCAACATACCTCCTCCCCTGTTTGGTTAGCAGTTGCACTTTGATACACATGTTCAATCAGGTACTGATTTGCACTGTATACTCACTTGCCTATGATGAGGAATCTCATCAGCATTTGTGCTGATTTTTAAGATCACAATACATGATTTCTAAGGAAGAGTGGCGGGGGAGTGAAAATAGACAAGCTATGCGCATAGACTTTTGAGTCCTTAATGCTCGTGGCTTCTGATTACAAATTTTGTACTTTTGTGGCTACTTTAGATGCATTGTTGATCAATATTAACACAAGTTATTTACCAAAAAAAAAAAATTTATTAACACAAGTTGTGCATTGATCATTTTGCAAACTAGTAGTTGGCCTCAGTTTTCTCTGGTGATTTGGTCGGGTTTACTTGGGTTATTTCGGCTCCAGCTTTCGTAGTTGCAAGCGCGGATCAAACACCTATGAAGTTTGGTCATTTTTGGTGTTCTCTGTCCGGATATGAGTCACGGTAGTCCGGACGCGGGTTCACAATTTTGTTTGAAGGGCTCAATTGTTTCCGGCCGAATGGTAGTTAAGTCCATCTAGACCCACCCACCACAACTCGGGTTTCTCATTTCTTTGGGTGTTGAGGAGCTAAAACCTATTTTGGCAAAGCAAACGCGCTCTTGGTGTATATGCTAATCACTTGTTCTTAGTTGCCCTAGGCCCTCAGAAATTCTTTTTTGTAATTGTTTTGAACATTCATTTGCCTTTGCACAAATGGAAGCCATTGATAGAATCACTGCCAGTGGGGCAGGTCTACACGTAATGCAAACCGAATTAACAAGGTAAAATCTGTCTCTCTTGGTTTGATTTTAGCTTCTGTTTGTTTCGTTTTAAACCAAACAAGGAGAATTGGAAATCGAAAAACAAAATTAATAGACGCCATGGCAAATGATTTGCATTGGGGCCTCTCGACCTCTCTGAATGGTGTGGTATCTAGTGTATTAGTGGTGTTTGTTAAGAAGAGTGCAATTTCGTATTGGAGGAAGATGGTTGTGGGGAGGAGTGTTTAAGGCATGCTTTGTGTGTGTATAGGTGATAAAGTGAAATTATTTTTCAAATTTGAATATTTCAACCGTAAAGTCGGGCCGAACCGAAACGAATATTATATTTCGAGCATGAAGTGGGTTATAGAAGGATGTCCTTAATAAGAAAGTCAACTATGTGAATATTTAGTGAGGCTGCTTCTACGAGAATTTAGAAAGACAAAATTCTTGTAAAATGCTTACAGAACTTGGTGGGTGCTCATAGAAATGAATTGCGTTCTGAGAAGTTCCACTGGGTAGTCTGTCATCTCGGTTATGTTCAAGACATCATTAGTTAGACAGTAACCCAATGGGCTTTCACAAGAGAATGTTCAATGCCAAAAGTTACATATCCAATGCAGGGATAATCCGTGGTGCTCTCTTGGGTTTGCTTTGTACTCGATGTCAAATGTGGGGGATTGTTGGAATTTTTCAGAATTCGGTTAATGAAAATTAGGGCAGTCAAAGGGCCTCCTGAAACAACTGAGAGGCCCCCGCTTTGTACTCTTTTTTCTTTTTACACGGCAATTGGGAAGGACAGTGTGAATGTTAAAAAGCAAAAACACGTGTAGAGCACATTCAGCACAACATGGAAATCATGATTTGGGGTCGGGAAGTCAGCAATTTCTTCTTTTACCCGTCTGAAGGGGGTAGAAAATTGGTGGATTATAGAGTTATATATATTATGTTAAAAAAACTGAAAGTGTAGAGCACAACATGGTAATGATTTGGGAGCCTCCAAAGTCGGTTTTCTTTTTTTTACCCATCTAAGAGCATCTCTAATCCAGCACTCTTCAAATCTCTATTTAACAGGATCAAATTAATCTATTTTATTTCAAAAGTAGATTTAGAGGATTATACTATTTATCTTAACTCCAACCCAACATTCTATTTCTCAACTCCAATACATATTTAGAGAAGATCCTTTATTTTTTCCTTCATTCTCTATATTTAGAGGATCAAAGTTCATCCTCCCAAATGAAGGAGAGTTTTAGAGGATGGATTGAAGATTGTTTTTCTTTCAAAATGAAGAAAAGGAGTATGGGTTGGAGATGCTCTAAAGGGTGGCAGAAAATTGGTGAATTATAGAGTAAATATATATATATATATATATATATATATATATATATATTGTGCGCATCAACGGACTTTGGGATCCTAAACATGGTTCTCTAAAGTCAATATTGTTATCCAGAGATGAATAGCGGGTGTAGTTGTAGTGATGATTAGAATTTAGAGCATTCTTAATTGGTGTGGTATCTAGTGTATTAGCGGTGTTTGTTTGTTTGTTTTTTCCATAGTTTAGAAGAGTTTCCATTGCCAGGAAAAATCAATACCTCATGGGGACTCCTATCCTTGAGACGAAAACAAACGACACCCATAAAGGTAGAGAAAGACCCACAAAGGAGACAAAGTACCACATATCCAAGTATCCAACCATCTCTATTTGAGTGCTAAAACTCTATTTTAGAAAATGCATGTCCTCCAATCTATCTCCATTTGGGGTCTCCCAAATGAAGACTCAATTCTCATTCTCTATAGTTGAAGGGTCTCCGCCTAAATGGAAACTCATCTCCATTTCTCTCCTTCACTGATATTCTATTTACCTTTTTGCGAGAATTTTGTCAATAAATATAGTATAACTTTTACATTACGCATCTTTTGTTTATTTATATAAAATTGGTATTATTGGAAAGAAAATAATAATACCTTTATAATGGGTCTAATATTAAGTATATGTAAATGCATTTTGAAATAACATCAAATGTAAATTCAAACCATTTGAACTCATAATATTATTTTTTCTCATTCTCACTATCATATCATTGTATTGGTTTGAAAAGTGAGTTGAAATATCGAGCAATAAATGGAGGAAGAATTGAGGGGAGTTTTGGAGGTGAAAATGGAGAATTGGTTTGTAGTTGTTGATTCTCCAAAATTACTTTTTGAATAGAATATACTTTTTTGAGTCTCCAAAATGGAAAAAAGGTGAGAGATGGATTGGAGATGCTCAAGGAACCACAGCTATTTAGAGAAACCAAACACCTCGCCAGAACCGGAAATTAATTAACCTCGCTGACCCAAATTAGATTTGCAACTGAAGAAACAAGAAAGATTTTCTATAGTTGAATTTTGCAATTTATTAATGCATGTGAAACTTGCGGTCCTTGCATCAATATGGGGACGTTCTTTTGTTTTTGTTTTTATTTTTCTTCTTAGTAATGCACATCTTAAATTTAGAAGACCATTGGGGACGCACTAACCGAAAGCAATAAATAATAATTGCCATGTTTTTTTCTCCCTTGTGTTACACGTTGAAGAAAACAAGGCAATTAAAGTTTCGTTAATCCAATAGGGAATTGGGGAAAACCACAATGGAATGGACTCTTTTTATACGCCAATTGTGAAGGAGGAAAACCAGATGTTTAGGTCAGCTTGCTTACATCTCAATTAAAACCCAAACCCCTTTCTTTCTTTTTAAAACAAAACTTTCGCCTCTACCGAAAAACTAAAACCCAAACCTGTGTAACCCTTTTTTTCTTTTATAAAAGCAAACTTTCTCTCTACACCATTGAAAGAAGAGTTGTCCATCCCTTTTATACTTCTACCTATTTTCACTTCAAACGAAAATCTCTTAATGACGCATAAACGGAAAGCAAATTTTCCGACAGAATATTTTGGAGAGATTTTAGGAAAGGCAAACGAGTAATCCTTTTATACTCTTGCCAAGAAAAACTTGTGATGATATGTATATATATGGAAAACAAAATTTCGGCCAATTTTATAGAAAAGACAATTGTGCAAAAATAAAATTTCTACTCTTGAAAATAATATGCATGATATAATGTGTAATGCAAACCTCTGACACAATTGGATCGATTTTGCCGCGGTCAACTTAGCGCAGATAATGAGAGGAGTATCGAGCGAGAAACTACCCCATAAGAAACTACCCATTGCAATCAAACGAAGATGATATAACAAAGACACCAATGGAGATTTTGAACAACCCCGAAAAGTGCCAAAATATCTAACACATAATATAAGGCTTAACAAGTGGCCTCATTATCTGTAAATCCTCCAATCAGGACAATGCTATTAAGTATGCGGCTGATTATGAACCCCAAGCCATGACGTGAAATTAATTGGGAAAATTCATTCCAGTGGTTTTCTTTTCATTCATTTTGGACAACTTAGAGGTCACCGTTTGGTTTTATATTGCAATCCGTATCTATATATGTTCCATATAGAATTCGAATTTGCTGCGGACAAATATTTCGAGTGCTGTTCTTTGTATATGGGAGAGAGAGACATAATTTCAGTTTGCCAAGACAGTTTTTGATGGTGTCCGATTATTAGTTGTTTTATCATCGGAGACTGGTGTCGGTGCTACCTCCCAACATCCTTAGTAAGGTGGCGAATCTATTATAAGGAGACAATTGATCATACAAAACTTGGTTCATTTGTTAATTCGTTTCTGTTCTTTGCGATTCGCCCATGAAATTACTCTTTTTTTCAACATTAACATTATTTATGGCGTCCTATCGCCACCCTTTTTTCTCCCTTTGTGTCACACGTTGAAGTAAACATGGATTATTAATGGACTCTTTTTGTTTTAACACGGCAATTGGGAAGGACAGTGGGAATGTTAAAAAAAGAAAAAAAAAAAACAGAAAGTGTAGAGCACATCCAGCACAACATGGAAATCATGATTTGGGGTCGGGAAGTCAGTTACCCGTCTGAAGGGGGGTAGAAAATTGGTGGATTATAGAGTTATATATATTATGTTGTGCGCATCAATGGACTTCGGGGTCTTGAACATGGTTCAAGGTGAATTTTTATAATAACTGAATGTTGAGTCAGTTTTCACACAACTCGATTAGTTACGAGATCTTAAAGTTAACGATCGGGGAAGATTTGAAATGTTTGGAGCTTTGTGGAAATTCAAACTTACAATGGGAACTACTTATGACCTTTTGTTACTTTCACATACCCACTTAACTAGATCCCTCATGACTACTCGTGGCATTTTTTTTTATTGTCAAAATAGTAGAAACTTTTATTGATAAAATGGAGCTCAATATATTAAGTAAGATGGTTATCCTTTCCAAGAGAATACTATAACCAAGCAAGAGGTCTAGATTTCCAAATTTTGACTCTAGAACCTCGCAATCCACAAGTCAAATGCCGGCCCACGACACAACAAATGCCGAAGGCGGCGGGCACTTGGTACCATTCGGAAATTTAGAACACACCCATCACCATCAGTACTCATCGAATCTGAGAAAATCAGATCAGGCAAACTGTTAGACTGGAGAAACTAGGCGGAATCTCCCAAAAATGGGAGAGAGATTCCCCAAAAGGGAAGAAACTAAAACCAAACAATAAACTGAATATTTGTAAATAAAACTACCAATTTTCCTTCTCTTTTTTGGTCGACACTCAATCCGTCAACCCTAAACTCACCGGATCTGCTCCTACCGGGAGGGTTGAAGGTGGAAAGAATTAAGGAACCTGAGGCAAATAAGACCGAGTAGAGATAGTATCGAATGGACTGAAAGCAAAGGATTGTAGCCACCGAAGCAAAGCTAAGCCTCATGATCTGATGTAACACCACCTTGAAGAACTGCTGGAGATGGGTGAAAGGATGGAGGGAAGAGAGGTAAGGACAAAGATCCTTCAAGAAAGAGTCTAGCGGAGGCAGTATCAAGGAGAGGAGGGAAGGAGGAGGGTGGCCGTGACCCCCACCTCCTAGCTCTAGAGAGAGAGTGGTTGTGGCACTTACTCATTGTTGATCACATAACGACCACATGCATGCAAAAGAAACAGAATAAAAAAGAGAACCAAAAGAAAAAAACATGGCCACTACAATATTTCTTCGTACCGTCAATTTCTTCGCAATTCCATAACTCAAACATAACTTCTCTAGAGTCTAGCCTAATGCCTGAAAGGTTGTCAAATTGTGAATTGAATCGAGAATCAGATTGACCTTTTTCTGAATTGTGAATCGTAACGATTCGGTCCAAATTTAAAAATACATTGAAAAATCACTACTACAATAATCGTTAAAGATGACAGTTTAAAAGTGTCATTAAACGTGAAAGATGACAGTTTTGAAACTGTCATCTATGGAGCTGTAATTAAAAGTCTAGATTTGTTATGACAATAAAAAACTGTCATTAAACATATAAGATGACAGTTTAAACCTGTCATCTTTGTGATAAAAGATGATAGTCTTAATCTGTCATCTTTAATCGCAAAGATGACGGATTTAAACTGTCATCTTATCTGTTCTCCATTCAAGAAAAAAAAAAAAACCAATTCTCTTACGAATGCCCGCCCAATGGCACTTGTGTGTCGCCTACTTAGCACTTGTGTGGCCAGCAAATATTTGCTTGCCCCAGGACTTGAACTCAAGAACTTCAGTTCCTCGCGCGCGTGTTACCATCTAAGCTGGCACGCTTATTGTTAACAAAAGACAAACAAAAACATGTATAGTATATTTTCGAAAATTTTAAGATGAGCACTTTTAATGTCAGTTTTGGATGAAACTGTCATCGTAGACATTGAAAGTATGAGATGACAGTTTTAAACTATCATCTTACATGTTTTTATGACACTTTCTGACTGTCATCTTTTATGATCAACTGCAATGTCAGTTCTAACTAAAACTGTCATTAAAAGGGCTTAGTTTCAATGTCGCTTTTAAGGAAAACTATCATTAAAAGGTTTCCCATATGGGCTTCCGGAAGCGAATGTTTTAATGTCGGTTTTAAGCAAAAACTGACATTAAAGAAAAAGATAATAATGTCACTTTTATTCTAAACCGTCATCTTATTTCGCAAAGATGACAGTTTGTAAGATGGACTGTCATCAAAAGTCTACCATCATATTTTCGATGACAGTTTTACAAAAATTGTCATTATTTCAATTTTTTAAGTGTCATCTTTTAAGGTTTTTGTAGTAGTGAATGTATCTATGACCTACATAATAAAGATACATTGTAAAATTAAAATATAATAATGTCCATTTTTTATTATTAATTAATGATCACATGGTCTAATAGGAAAGACTTTTGTACATAACAGGAAAATAAATACTATAGTAAAATGGATGTGTATATAGATGTTAAAGATTTGTTATAAAAATGAAAGCAAATCTTTAACACAATAAAGTTTGTAGCCTGATAGGTACGAAACTAAACTATTTATATGGCAACATATGTGGGTTGGTTCGAGGCTCTGAGCCTTGTCCCGATCTATGATTCAGAGGACATAGGGATTTAAAATAAGTACCAATACTAACAAATTTTGCATTGGAATAAGTGTTTTCGTACTTAACAGTATATTATCTTATATTTTTGCTTTCCTAAAAGAAAACTAAGGTGAAATTGCAAATGTGGTTTTATATTAGTCAAATGCAACAATTGTGATAAACCTTGATTCACCTATAGATTTGTATCGTTTTTGCGTGAATCAAGAATCAAATCGTGAATTGTACGATTTTGACAACTATAGGCCAATAACTGGCACTCATATTGATGGTGAATGAACTTGAGACTTTACGATTTTATCTTTTGTGAGCTTTTGCATGTCATGTGTGTTTGTACTAAATTTTTGGGTCGTCCTAACGAAAAAGATTTCAAGAAAAAGATGACCCTCTATGTCAAGCCAAACAAGGCCTAAACCATGGAAACAACTACCCATTGCCCATTGGTTCCACTGCAATTTTAAATTACCCACTTTTAAATCTACGAAAGTCATGAAAGTACACCATCACCCTATTTAAGCAAGGTTCTAAGCATTAACATTCCATTCACCACATCCTTCCTTTCAAAATTCACCACATGGGCATGGCAGTGTTAAAGCCATTCTTCCATTTCATACACGTCGTTTTTCTGCTGTCCTTGCATTCTGGCTCTCCTCTTGTAGCCGGCATGGTGCAAGGCAGGAACGAGACTGACAATCTAGCCTTGCTCGCATTCAAGGCTGCAATAAGCAGTGATCCCTTTGGAGCTCTAAACTCATGGAATCAATACATCCACTTTTGTCAATGGGTTGGCGTGACATGTGGCCGCCGACACCAGAGGGTCATCGTGTTGAGGCTTGAAAATCGAAAGCTCACTGGGTCTATTTCGCCTCACGTCGGAAATTTGAGCTTTCTCAGGGAACTGCGGTTAGGTAACAATAGCTTGAGTCATGAAATTCCACCAGAAGTCGGCCACTTGCGAAGACTTCAAATATTGACAGTGGTCAATAATTCGATTGCTGGTGAAATTCCATCCAGTATATCTGGTTGCTCCAACCTTGTTGCCCTTGAACTCTCACGCAATAGGCTGGTTGGAAAAATTC
Source organism: Rhododendron simsii (assembly GCA_014282245.1). NCBI lineage: Eukaryota > Viridiplantae > Streptophyta > Magnoliopsida > Ericales > Ericaceae > Rhododendron > Rhododendron simsii. The sequence continues at coordinate 11,079,642 of CM024953.1, forward strand.
CTTCAGAGCTCGGTTCTTTGACTATGCTCGAGAGACTGCTGATTGAGGGAAACAACATAATAGGAGGTCTGCCTTCTACTCTTGGGAATCTATCTTCTCTTACGAATGTTACTGCTTATGAAAATAGTATTACTGGGAATATACCAGATACTCTTGGTGGATGCAAAAAATTGGAAGTTCTAAGATTATCGCAGAACAAGTTGGTCGGTACCTTTCCTGCCTCAATCTATAATCTCTCTTCTATGAGACAATTACTAGTATCGAAAAACCAAATTGAAGGCAGCCTTCCTTCAGATTTAGGAATCACTCTTCCTAATCTTCAACGCCTAGTTCTTACTGACAACTTGTTTGTTGGTTATATACCTATTACAGTATCCAATGCCACCAGACTATATGGCCTTTACCTGGCTGGAAATAGATTTAAAGGAAAAGTCCCTCCCTTAGAAAAACTGCATGATCTTGAGGTGTTACAGCTAGAACAGAATCATCTTGGAACAGGGGAAGTGGATGACTTGAGCTTTCTAAAGTCATTGACAAATGCTACCAAGTTGCAAGCTCTGAGTCTGAATGACAATAAGTTTGGAGGGGTGTTGCCTGAATCAATTAGCAACCTTTCCACTCATCTTATTCTACTAGCGTTGGATGGCAACAACATAAATGGGAGCATCCCAACTAGAATTGGAAATCTCATCAATTTGCAGGTACTTTCCATGTTCGACAACCATTTAAGCGGTAACATTCTTGCTGAAATTGGGAAGCTTCAAAAGCTGCAGCAGTTGCTTCTCCATGGTAACAAATTCTATGGGGAGATCCCATCATGCCTTGCAAATTTAACTGCTTTATATAAACTTGGTTTGTCTCAAAATAATCTCCATGGCTGCATCCCTTCAAGTCTAGGGAAATGTCAATTATTGCAGCAACTATATCTTGACCACAATCACCTTAATGGCACAATACCCAAAGAAGTTGTCAGCATCTCATTGTTGTTGAATCTACATCTATCTTACAACAATTTCACAGGTAACCTTCCACTAGAAGTAGGAAATTTAAAAAATCTAGAATTATTTGATGCTTCTGAGAACACACTGTCCGGTAGAATTCCAAGTACTTTCGGTAGCTGTGTAACACTAAGATTACTAAACCTTGGTGGCAATAAATTCTGGGGAACCTTCCTGTGACCTTAGCTGATTTGAGAGGTTTGGAAGAAATAAATCTTTCTCACAATCATTTCTCAGGACAAATCCCAGATTACTTGGATGCCTTCATCTTTTTAAATAAATTAGACCTGTCATTCAATAATTTTGAGGGTGCCGTACCAGAAATAGGTGTATTTGAGAATGCAACCGCCATTTCTGTAGAAGGAAACAAGCAGCTTTGTGGGGGTATAGCTGAATTGCAGCTGCGCAGTTGCAACACTAGAAGGAAAGAATTCACTCTAATTATGAAATTAATACTCTCGGTGTCATTTGGGCTTGTAGGACTACTTGTGATTATGGGTGTTCTTTATCTTTGGTTGTCTAGGAAGACAACAAAAGTACCCCCATTCCGAATTTTAGGAAACTCATTCCCGCAATTGTCCTACAAAAGTCTGCTTCAAGCTACTGATGGGTTCTCCCTATCCAACTTAATTGGAGTGGGAAGTTTTGGTTCAGTTTATAAAGGACTTCTCAATCAAAGTGGAAAAGTTGTTGCAGTGAAGGTTCTAAACCTTCAATTCTGTGGTGCCTCAAAGAGTTTCATTACCGAGTGTAATACCATGAAGAGCATCAAACATCGAAATCTTGTAAGAGTTCTTACAGCATGTTCGAGTATCGATTATCAAGGTAACGATTTCAAGGCTTTGGTTTATGAGTTCATGGTCAATGGGAGCCTACACGAGTGGTTGCATCCAAATGCGAATGGTGATGGTGTACAAGCGAAGCTAAGGAGTTTAGACCTACCACAGAGGCTTCATATTGCAATCGATATTGCTTCTGCTTTTGATTATCTTCACCATCATTGCTGGGAACCAATAGTTCACTGTGATTTGAAGCCGAGCAATGTTCTTTTGGACAATGACATGACTGCACATGTAGCTGATTTTGGTTTAGCAAGGTTCCTTCTCAAAGCTACCCATATTTCTTCTGCACATCAATCTAGTTCCATTGGCATGAGAGGATCTGTCGGTTATGCTCCTCCAGGTAAATATACCTCTTAAGACTTTTTAATTTTCCTTTGCAAGACCACTGCCAAGTCTATTTAGACTGATAGAGATCTGGTTTTAATCTGGTTTGTCAATCACTTTAATACAGCTCATTGTTTTTCTCCTTACAATATCATTTGACTCTCAACTGAGAATCAAGGGGAATTTTCTATATGTCACTTAAAACAAAAGTGCAGCACTATACAGGGCACAAAGCCTTTTTTTTTTTTTTTGAACGGCCCGGCACAAAGTTCTTAATGTACCAACATATAGACGTCTTAGTTTTAGCATTACAATAGGGAGCTTTTGTTTGTCTGCTTTGCCTTTAGTCATAGCAAGAGTTAGCGAGAATAGAAGAAAATGAATACCTTTTTTACCAATGGTCATTGCCGCTGATGGCTGCCAAGCAATGTGGGAAATCGAGTTTTGCTTAGTAACTAATGCTATTCCCACTAGAATTAGGAAAGTAGACAGTGTTCAATGTCTTTATAGTGTAAATCATCAATTAGTTGAAGTAAAATTGTGAATCGTAGCTTCGGATTGTTATGAACATTTAGAACTGTCAACATTTCGACTCAACATATATTGCTAAGAATTCCTTAATATGGTTTCTAGTTATCCTTTCGGGTTATATAACCACAACAAGCTAATGTTGTTACAAGTCTTTTGACACATCTATTGGCATAACTTTAATCCGTTGTGTACACAAGGCACATTAATTACTAGGCTCTGTTATATTTCTTACCAAGCATCGTCATAAGTTTATTTACTAATTAACGTATTGTAGAGTATGGCATGGGAAATGAGGTATCAACCTCCGGAGATGTGTATAGCTATGGCATCCTTGTGTTGGAGATGATCACTGGGAAGAGACCGACCGATAGCATGTTTACCGGTAGTTTGACTCTCCACAACTTTGCTAAGACAGCCCTGCCTAAACCAATGGAGAGCATTTTTGAGCAAACATTGATTCCACAAGGACAAATGGGGGAGGCAAGCACAAGTATCAGAAGTGTTCAGAATCAGAGCTCTCTTAGCAGTCACAAAATTCACGAGTGCCTGATTTCACTACTTCAAGTTGGAATCGCCTGTTCACAAGAACAAGCAATAGATCGGCCGGACATCAACCAGGTTCTCACTGGTTTGCACAAGACAAAGAACATTCTTCTTGGAAGTTAAGTAAGTGAAGGTAGAACATTTAGAATTGCAGTGTGATCACGAGTACGTAGGGCCACACTTTCTTACTCATTTAAGAAAAATCAAACGTTTTGCTTTGAAAACATCAGATTTCTTAACTAGTCTAGCTTACATTGGTTTTCTCTGTAAATGCTTAAATACATTACGCCTAGCACAACAATTCTACTTGACATGGGTGGTCACAGTTTACAATATACAGTTGAAGAGAGGTGTGGTGTTATCTATGCTAGCATTATACTTTACAAAAAGCTATGCTAGCATTAGCTACAACACAAGGAGACGAATTCTGTTCAATACAGCTGACATTTTTTGATGTTATAAATGAAAAGAATGTTTTATCGGTCATTCATTCAAATTTTTACTCGGTTTATTTGTTTGCTTTGGATTGCATCATGAGTCACTTATTTGATATAAGTTCCAAGAAAACTAATTTCAAAATGCCCTGTAGCTTCTTAACTATTTTTTTTTGGGTAAATATATAGCTTCTTAACAATGTGTCCGTTTTTATGCTTTGCGTCATATTCTGTCCAGCATCTGTCTGATCTAATTATTACTTTTTTCTTGTCCTAGGTTTCTGTGGTATAGTTGGTGTTGAAGACACTCCTTGACGCAATAGCTACGTGATGCTTCAATTGCTTCTGCTGTTTGTTATAGACTTATTGCAATATAGTATGCTGTAATTTCCCATTCTACTTTTTTAATGTTGTCTCAGTTTGCAACTTTCCTGAATAAATGTAGTTTACTAAGGCTACGACTTGCTATGATGATCCTGTGTTTACTCTTATTAATTCTGTAGTTTAAGTAGGCTATGGATTCCCCGGTGTGCTCGTACCGTTAAGCATATGTTGCACTACTCTAAACAGTGTTAGGTGGTTTATGGAACAGAGGGAAAGGGGCAAGCTGGGATACAGCCAATGGTATATCCAACAGATTATAGAAGGGAGGAAAAATAATTGAAGCAACCCCCAGAAAGTATGCCAAAGATCCGGCGTACACTACGATGAAAAAATACGTTTAAGAAAAAAAATATCTTGCTCTTTCGTGAAAGTAAAAAACGTTCAAGAAACAAACTATCCAGGAAAAAATAAATTGAATGCCAATTTACTACCGAGGTGAGGAGACACTTTGGAAAAGGTGATATTGACAGGAGGAGGGAAGTGCTTTTCGGCAAGAGAAAATTATCTCAGGAAAATAAATTCCTACTACATTTTGGAGGAAAGTGAGTCCTGATAGGAAAAATATTTTTGTGATTTCCACTATTTTTTTGGTAATTGAGCATACCAAAATTTATGAAAAAGTTTGTTTTCAATTCCATCCTTTCTTATCATCTGAACGGGGCCTAAAGCACCCTAAACTAACTCCCTCAAAGCATATGAAAAAAACCCATTAATCCGCAGCCAACATGGCTTTGTATCACTCTTCATCGATTTCCTTCATTTGAGCCATTCTACTATAATCACTTCCCCTTCATCGCCATCATATCCAATTCCTAAAGTGATCATATGAATGACCCATAGAGCTTGAGTCTCATCTAGAATGATTCTATTCCTATTATCAATCCCATCAGAAGAAGTAGACAATGATATTGCGGCCGCGGCGGATCGAAATATAGCATTTGGTTTGTGTCTCTTCGTTTTATCCCTCCCCCTGCCTGATTTTCTGAAAATTCCCATCACCTCATATTGGGCGAACTCTTATTCTTTCCTTTCCTTTGGGATCTTGCATCCTTTGTTCCCACATCATCAATGTCCCCACATGCATTCCATATCAAACGAGTCGATCGATCGACAGGGAGCTCAACCATAGTATTGGGAGAAGAATCCTTGTAATGATGGACTGATCCGATCCAACGACTCCATCAACCAAGCCCGACATTCTCATTCTGGACCAGCCGAGGAATAACACATTCCTTAACACCCCATAGTCTGAGAATCCCGAAACATCTTCCACAAATTCCTTATTGGAAATCTCTACCATTTTCACCCCCAATGCATCCGTATCCTCCATACTGGCTGCCGAGTCATCATCTTCAACCTTTTAAATTTATAATCGATCGGTTGACCTCGCTTCGCCAAGGTTAACGCAGCTAGCTGCTTTCGTTATCCAGATGAATTAGAACTATGAACATCGATCCTCCCAAACTCTAACATCATATTTAGTAGTACAATTAATCTCCAACTGAACCCAACTATTGACATGGAATCTCTGTTAGTTGTTAGTTTTACTATTTTTTCCGTTATTGTGATATTTTTCCCCATAGAAGCGCTAAGCTTAGTTAATTTATTCTAGTGCGTGCATGCGTCGGTTTGTTGTTTTTTAAGTGTTACTCCTACATTACATGCACCAAGTTTGTGCGCTATCACCTTAGTCACATAATTCTTCAAAAATGAAGAATATTTTGATACAAGCCCGGTGGCACTTACGTAACAAACTTCATTACATGTTATATATCTTTGACAAAGCCACAGTAATCTTCCAATTAATGCAAACAAAATAAGGGAGTTCATTACATGTTATCTTTGACAAAGCCACAGTAATCCTCTAATTAATGCAAACCAAAATATATAGATTACAAGGAAATCGATACATCTCGCCACAACCCGCATCCCGCTTGATGCACATTCTGTTGAAAAGAGATAAAGTGCTAGTTAAACACAAAAGACAACAAGTACTTAGATGATCAGATGGACTTCAACCAAGTATATATTAACGCACCAATGAACTCCCAAAACTACAAATCGATTTGACAAATCATCACGAGTTGTCCTGTCAAAGACTTCATATAGCGTTAGAGCACGGTTGGCACAGAGATCATTATGAAGTAATATCATCTGAAAGAACCCAATCTGTAGCTGAAATATTCATCTAATTAATGACAAATCAAATGATAAGTCGTTGATCTGAAGAGGGGGAAAAAATATTTGTGACGGCTAGAGTTTTGAGAGGAAAAGTTAGAGGAAGGGATCTTCCATACTTGGATACATGAAGAAATTAGCTGAATGACTGTGTGAATGGCTAAACTGTACATTGATCATATTATTCTAGGGTAGTATTTATACTCGTATTATGTTAGTTCATCAAATTTATGCTTAGTTGTTTATTAATGGGGTTTTTATTTTTTAGTCAATCAATAGAACAAATCCTTTATATCATGTAAGAATTACAGAGCACAAATCTGAAACACTATATCAATTGTGAGAGTTCGTAGGATAAAGAAAGGAAAAGCCCCTCTAAGGAAAGAACACCCATACGCAGATGGAGAGACTCAAACTCCTTACTTCCTAATGAAATGCAAGAGTCCTGAACACTTGAGGTGGCCCTAGTTGGTTTGTGATTTTTAATTGAGTTCTATAAACGAATCATGAAGAAGTAATAGGGAGACATTTGAGTGTGAATGCTTGATGCCTTATTGTTTCCATTTATTATTGCCCATCTTTATCTCAAGTTCTACTCCAAATTTCGCATTTAGTTTATTGATTTTGTTGAGTCAATTGCTCTGTTATGGAAAAACGATCAAACAAGAACACAAACACACACAACACAGATATTTACGTGGTTTCTCAAAATCGGGTACATCCACGAACGGCAGAAACAAATTCATATTCTGATATGGAGACAAACTTTACAAGCGAGTTCTCTCAATTCACTACACTCTCTCTATCCATATTCATATTCAGATGTATTCAAACTGATCACGGGATCTCACTCACACTAAGATACCAATGCAAAAGCAAATGCCAGACCACTAAATTTATATGGCAAAGTCGTAGCACTCCTCCTCAAAGTCATGACAAATTTCCAAAGGACATGATCCGATCAGATTTGGAAGAAAATCTTCCACATAGTCCGAAGCCTCATTTAACAGGATGGGAGCCACCATGGCCCCAATAGTCAACATGCTCATGCTTTAAGTTACTACTTCGCAACGACCTGCACTTGGGTTTGCATATTCAAAGTCGTAGCACTCCTCCTCGCATCCGAGTCTTGACTCATTAAAATTTTCAGCCGGTCCAACTCATAATCATCTTCCCATTGAAAGGCTATTATATATGATACATTGGTCCAATTGAAACTTTCAAATGTGACATTAGGTTTCTAAAGTCCAATTGAGACAAGAAAACCCAGAGTCAAAGGTTTAGAATATTTGGCATATGTAAGATGGGTCCAGCTACGGTACAAATTAGTGGAGAAATCCGGAACCATTATCCTCCCACTCAATCTTTTCCTTAATCTTATTCTTTCAACCCCGGAATCACCCATGAACTTCACATCCAAACACAGCGTTAATGAAGCTTTTTTCAACGTTTATAGTTTGCCTGAGTTTGCAACTTTCATCGTTGTCGCAGTATACTATGTTGTAATTTCCGGTTCTGTTTCTTTAACGTTTTTAGTTTGTCTAAGTTTGCAACTTTCCCGAATAAATGTACTTTAATAAGGCTATGGTTGGTATGATGATCCTATCTTAACTCTTATTACTTCTGTAGTTTAAGTAGGCTATGGATTCCACGGTTTGCTCGTACCATTCAGCATGTGTAACTACTCTAATCTGTGTTTGTTAGGTGTTCTTCGATCAGGATCAAGAAATACTTCATCAGCGCGTGGTTTTTTTTTTTCCTTCTATTTTATTTATTTTATTTTTGTGATTTTGGTGTCAAGCTATATTTAGATCTTAGCATTGAGGAAGGGTTTATCAAGGTAAACAAAATAGTGGAGAAATCCGGAACCGTTATCCTCCCACTCAATCTTTTCCTTTATCTTATTCTTTCAACCCCTGAATCACCCATGAACTTCGCATCCAAACACAGCGTTAGTGAAGCTTTTTTCAGCCTGTACTCAATATTGATTCAATATGTGAAAACAATGTAGGACAGGAAAGCTCATGGTGGTTAGCATCTAGTATAGCAGATGAGGTAGCTTATATAGCAAAGATTTCTTTTACTTATTAGCAGAATTCAGAGTTCACTTTTTGTTGCTTCATTTTTCTTTTCACTAAAGATACAACATTCATGAAAAGTGCAAATATGGATAGACACTCTATTTATTCGATTCATATGACCAGAATGCTTTCGATTCATATGACCAGAACACGAAACTTAAGGTGATGAAAAATGAGCAAGGATCCTTGTCACATTTGACAGTGTGCTTTTTATTAATCTATGTGTTTGCAAATGTCAATAGTACCGCTTCGGATAGACAGTGAACCAGTTTCTGAGTGGCCAATGTGAATGCGTTATGAAAATGCAATTACGTCACAGCTGTAAACAGCTTGAAAATGCTCAAGCACGAGGATTTTACTGTATCGAAAAGTCGTTGCATGGTTCAATAGAAGTAGCATATTTCATGTGTTATTTCAATTTTTGCATATGTTCAATTGTCAGAATTCGATTTGCAGTAACATTTTCATACACAAGTTAGATGGTTTTCTAGTTCTGTTTTTTTACTTGCCTGTGGGGAATCTCGTCAGCATTTATGTAGATTTCAAGATCACAATGCATTGCAGAGTAGTGAAAATAGACAAGCTATGCACACCTTAACTCCTACTTTGTCCTTTCATTCTCTCTTAGCGTGCTAAAAATCCCATATTATCCTGGAGGAAAGTAACCTTGACAGAGAACTATTCGCTGTGCCTTATTTGGTTTATGAGCAGTTAGAACTAGGTGCGCTTAAGTCAACTTCGATTAACACTTCAACTAGCCGATCGCTCCATAAAAAGGCCTAGGGGAATAGTTGAGGATATGTTGGTTCAAAAGGGGAAATTTTACTCTCGTTGATTTTATTGTCTTTGATACACACCACCTGTGTCAAATCCAAATACTCAGCATGTGTAACTACTCTAATCTGTGTTTGTTAGGTGTTCTTCGATCAGGATCAAGAAATACTTCATCAGCCCGTGGTTTTTTTTTCCTTCTATTTTATTTATTTTATTTTTGTGATTTTGGTGTCAAGCTCTATTTAGATCTTAGCATTGAGGAAGGGTTTATCAAGGTAAAGGGTTTATCAAGGTAAACAAAATAGTGGAGAAATCCGGAACCGTTATCCGCCCACTCAATCTTTTCCTTTATCTTATTCTTTCAACCCCTGAATCACCCATGAACTTCACATCCTAACACAGCGTTAGTGAAGCTTTTATCAGCTTGTACTCAATATTGATTCAGTATGTGATAACAATGTAGGACAGGAAAGCTTATGGTGGTTAGCATCTAGTATAGCAGATGAGGTAGCTTATATAGCAAAGATTTCTTTTACTTATTAGCAGAATTCAGAGTTCACTTTTTGTTGCTTCATTTTTCTTTTTGCTAAAGGTACAAGATTCATGAAAAGTGCAAATATGAATAGACACTCTATTTATTCGATTCATATGACCAGAACGCAAAACTTGAGGGGATGAAAAATAAGCAAGGATCCCTGTGACATTTAACAGTTTGCTTTTTATTAATCTATCCGTTTGCAAATGTCAATAGTACCGCTTTGGATAGACTGTGAACCAGTTTCTGAGTGGCCAATGTGAATGTGTTGTGAAAATGCAAATACGTCACAGCTGTACACAACTTGATAATGTTCAAGCACAAGGATTTTACTGTATTGAAAAGTCGATGGTTCAATAGAAGTAGCAGATTTTATGTGTTATTTCAATTTTTGCATATGTTCAATTATTGGAATTCGATTTGCAGTAACATTTTCATACACAAGTTAGATGATTTTCTAGTTCTGTTTTTTTACTTGCCTATGGGGAATCTCGTCAGCATTTATGTAGATTTCAAGATCACAATGCATGATTTCTAAGGTCGAGTGGCAGAGTAGTGAAAATAGACAAGCTATCCACTTAAACTTCTGAGAGGGTGGCAAGGAGTGGTGGTGGTGTGTTAGTAATTTATTTTAATCAACGAGTATCTGTAATCTTAACGTGGGGAGATTAATAAGTATTTAATATCATGGAGCTCGTAATATAATTGAGATAAGGATGGGAGTGCAATTATAATTCTGTAGTGGGGTGAATTATAATTAGTGAAATAAGAAATAGAATCCTGGTGGGATTATGTTTTCTTATTTACACTGGGAGCCCAGACTTGTTACTCCTTAGGTCCCTATTATAGCCCTATATATGCACGTTATGCTCTTTAGGTCAGGTTGGATGTTCTTCTATTATTCAGTAAATAGAGACAGACTTAGAGAGAGCAAACAGATCATGAAAGAGTCCACACTCGGTTCGTGTTCTAGACGTGTAGGAAATACGGTAGAAGATCGTAAGGTACGGTCGAGCAGTATTCGTGGTTTATAGCAAGGCGTGCTATAACAAGTTCAACCAGCGTTCGTGTCGCAAGGAGTTGAGGTAGAACCCTAATTCCGCTTTATAGGGTTTTACAATTTTTGTTGTCTAATCTGTACGCGTCATTACTGAGTCTTGGAGATTCGATTTCCCAACAGTGGTATCAAAGCAGGCTATAACCACGCGTATGGGTTAAACAGACCATGTTGTCCGTAGATTATAGAGGGTAGAACGTAGAATTGTGCTAACTCTTGTTTTGCAGCGTTCTTACCCAACTATTATGGTCACATGATTTTTGTTGATTTTATGTGATTGGATTCCACGATAATTTATTTCGTGGTTATTGTTATTTATTGGGTACCATGATTATTTTTCGTGGTTGTAATAATTAACGTAGCATGTGTTATTTATTGGGTGCCACGATTATTTTTCGTGGTTGTAATAATTAACGTAGCATGTGAACTCCAATGGAGACATAAGATCAATGTTTGTATGTTTCTTCGATTGTAATAGCATTCGACGGTTATTCGGAGATTGAAGATGGTAGATACAAAAGATACAAGTTGTTTGGCTTGTAACAGATTTTTTTCAGATTCGTAGGGTCTGATTGCAGGGCTATTTCAACCCAGTAGAAAATTTGTTCTTCAAAAAAGTTGTAGATAATTGAATTTTGAATCCAACCCAAGTTGAATCACTTCATTTGGAGGTCAGATGGGAAAGATATGGCCAAAATACTGAAGGCTGTGCAGTTTAAACGGGAATATGTCAAATCCGGATTTTTCCTGTTTAAGCACGTTTGGATTTTGGTTTCCTTGATTGATTCAAAGTATCTAAACCTTCCACACAAGTTGAAGGATTTCAAGTTTGAAAAGATTGCTTAAGGATTTCAAGTTTGGAAGGACTCCTTATTGATTAAGGATTTCAAGTTTAGAAGGACTCCTTATTGATTAAGGATTTCAAATTTAGAAGGATTCCTTGTTGCTCAAGGATTGCATCTTTGACCATAATAGCTGGATTCTTTATCATGTGTTTCCTTATTATTTGTGTTTCCATAATATTTGCATATGTGATAGTTTACCATATTGGGACAACATGGTGATAATTGGCTTTGACCTAGATCACGGTTTTGCAAACTCGAAAAGTTTGATAACCCTCACAAATTATTTTTTAAATAACTAAGTAGGAGAGGGAGTTTATTTTTATAAATCTCACGGTCTCCATTACTAGTATATAGATGATGTAATTAATTTTGTGTGATGGTTTTTGAACCTTTCCCCCCATCGGACAAATTATTTATGGACTCATCGGTACAAACTTTCTTAAAGGATAGGTCTATGATAATTGTAGTGTGAATTACTTCTCCATCTGAGGTAATTCACAACGGAATAATGGGTCATGAGACTAGGTAATGGTATACACTTAGCTGTAAATAATAATACCCTCACCATCTGAGTCACTATTATTATTTATAGGACCGACGGAATATTGGCTATTTAATTTTGCTTGGCATGGTCTAGTGTCTAGATTGTAAAATTAAAAGGTTGTGCCTATCTACACGAATGATGAAGAGTAGACAACCTTCCCATCGAGGCATGCTCTTCACGGTATGTAGGGTTGCCAATGTTTTTCTTTTAACATGTGGTTGAGGGAACCAATAATAAAATGAAATTCAAGTTTTTTATTACCCTTCATAATTGATTGTTATGTTATTTGATTCTTAGATTCAAAAATGGGGTCTTTCAATCAACTTGCTATTATTCTCAAAGAAAATAAACTTACTGGACAAAACTATATTGACTGGAAAAGAAACTTGGATATTGTGTTAACTGCTGAGGGGCACAAATTTATTTTGTCTGAGGATTGCCCTCTAAAACCTGATGAGAATGCCACAGAGCAGGAAGCAAAGCCTTATAAGGATTGGGTCAAGGCTGATGAGATGGCACGGTGATATATTCTAGCTTCTATGTTGAATATATTGCAACATCAGCATCAGTCTATGGAAACTGCGTACGATATGATGTTGAATCTCAAAGAAATGTTTGGGGATCAAAATCGTGCAGCAAGGCTAGTTGCTATGAAAGAATTGGTGAGTATCACCCATGTTGAAGGGACCCCGATTAGGGATCATGTTCTTAAGATGATAGCTCTTCTTAATGAACTAGAGATCCTTGGAGCTGAAATTGATGGGGAAACCCAGATCGATTTCGTTCTTAACTCACTGCAGTCTGAGAGTTTTAAGCAGTTTCGCCTGACTTATTCTATGAACAAAATGCATTTATCTTTGGCGGAACTTCTTAAGGAACTCCAAGCAGTTGAGGGTCTTTTGGTTGTGAAGAAACCACCATCAGTGTTAGTGGCAGAGAAGGCTTCTACTTCTAAGCCGAAAGGCAAGAAGAAGCAGAATAAGTTTCAGAAAAAGGTTGTGGAAGCGGTTCATGCACCTCAAGGTGGAGTGAAAAAGCTTGCGAGCAAGTGTTTTCACTGCAAGCAGAAAGGGCACTGGAAGAAGGAATGTCCAGTTTTTCTCAATAAAATGAACAAACAAGGTAAATCTTTTTCACTAGTTGTTGAAACATGTTTAGCAGTGCTATCTACCGGTAGCTGGTGTGTAGATACGGGAGCCACTAATCATGTTTGCAATTCATTGCAGTGGTTCCAGGAAACCAAAAGACTCAGTGATGGGGATATTTATCTATATATGGGAAATGCTACGAGAGTGGCAGCAGTTGCAATAGAAAATTTTTTTTTTAAAATTTTAGTAGTAATAGGAGTTTGATTTTGAGAGATTGTTTTTATGTTCCTACTATTAGAAGAAACTTGGTTTCAGTTTCTAAGTTAATTAAGGATGGATATTTGGTTTATTTTAGTAACTCTGTGGTTATTAAGTTAAATAAACATTTTATATGTTCTGGTTCATTGGTGGATGATCTCTACATTATTAATCCTATATTTCCTACAGTGCAACTGCATGAATCGAATAACACTAATAATTTACCATGTAAGAGAAAAGAGCCTTCTAAATTGAACCAAACGTATCTATGGCACTAAAATCTTGGTCATATTAATCTGAATAGGATTTCTAGACTGGTTAGAGCTGGACCTTTAGGTTCATTAAAAGTTAAGGAACTTCCAGTCTGTGAATTCTGTTTTGAAGGTAAGATGACCAAAAGGCCTTTTTCAGCAAAAGGATATAGAGCTAAAGAGCCGTTGGAATTGGTTCACTCTGATTTGTGTGGGCCTATGAATGTCCAAGCTAGAGGTGGTTTTGAGTACTTTGTCAGTTTTATTGACGATTACTCAAGGTATGGATACATTTATTTGATGCGCTGTCAGTCCGAATGCTTTGAGAAATTCAGGAAGTATAGTGCGGAAACGGAAAAGCGTCTAGGTAAATGTCTCAAGACACTACGATCTGATCGTGGTGGCGAATACCTCTTGGGAGAGTTTAGGGACTACTTGTCAGCTGAAGGGATTACATCCCAGTTGTCAGCTCCAAGTATGCCACAACAAAATGGTGTAGTCAAAAGAAGGAATAGGACTCTTATGGATATGGTAAGATTAGTGATGAGTTATTTAGATTTATCGATTTCGTTTTGGGGACATGCACTAGAAATAGCAGCGTATATTTTTACTTGGTACCATCTAAGTCAGTACCACCTACACCCACAGAACTATGGATTGGGCGTAAACCTAGTCTGCAGCATGTTCGAGTTTGGGGTAGTTCAGTACACGTGCTGAATGGGAATGCAGATACATTGGAATCGAGGACAGAAGTTTACTTGTTTGTGGGGTACCCTAGAGGAACGAAAGGTGGACTATTTTATAGTCCTACGGATAAGAAGTTCATTGTTAGCACTAATGCTCGGTTCTAAGAAGAGGACTATATAATAGAATGCAAGCCCAGAAGCAAGATTGTTCTAAAGAAATTGAGAGGAGAAGGACTGATAAAGACTTCTTCAACACCAATAGTACAGGAGGTTACACTACAAGAAAGAGTTGTTGACACACCAGTACCTCATCGTAGTGGGAGGATTGTTGTCCCACCCAATCGGTATACATTCTTGGGAGAATCTTATGATATGATCCCTAAAGAACAACATGCTGAACCCTACAATTAAAATGAGGAACTAGAAGATAAAGATGCAGATTTTTGACAAAAGGTTGTGAAATCTGCATTCCTTAATAAAAATTTGGATGAATGCATCCACATAATGGAATCAGATGGATTCATAGCAAAGGGTCAAGAGTATACGTTATGCAAGCTTAAGGAGTCTATTCATGGACTCAAGCAAGCATCTAGATATTGAAATATCCATTTTGATCAACCAATCACGTTTTCTTGGTTTTGATCAATGTCTGGTTGAGTCATGTGTGTACAAGAACTGCAACGGAAAAGTGGTGGTATTCCTAGTGCTATATGTAGATGATATTCTGTTAATCGGAGACGATGTAGGAATGTTATCTTCGATAAAGGTGTGTCTATCTAGCCTGTTCGATATGAAGGACTTGGGAGAAGCCGGTCACATCCTTGAGATTAAGCTTATGTGAGATCGCAAGTATAGGATGTTAGGCTTATTATAAGATACTTATCGATGAGATCCTTGCTCGTTTTAGCATGCAGAATTTCAAGAGAGGGTTCCTTCTTTTTTAGACATGGAATCAACCTATCCAAGGATCAGTGTCGTAAGATACCTGAGGAGATGGAGAAAATGAAGGCAGTTCCTTATGCCTTGGCAGTAGGAAGCCTTATGTATGCTATGATATATACTAGACCTGATATTTGTTTTGCCGTTGGCATAGTTAGTAAATTTCAGTCTAATCTAGGACAAGAGCATTGGACTACAGTGAAACATATACTCAAATATCTGAAAAGAACTAGAGATCATATGTTGGTGTTCCAGTCAAATAGTCTGGTACCTCATGAGTACACAGACTCAAACTTTATGTCAGATATGGATTCTAGAAAATCTACCTCGGGATATGTGTTTACCTTGGGAAGTGGAGCCATAAGTTGGAGGAGTATCAAGCCATCGTGCATTGATTGATTCCACCATGGAGGCCGAGTATGTGGTAGCTTCTGAAGCAACCAAAGAGGCCGTTTTGGCTTAGAAACTTCTTGATGGTTCTAGAAGTGATTCCTTTAGTGCAATTAGCTTTTACATTTATTGTGACAATAATGGTGGAATTGCTAACTCTAAGGAGCCATTGACTCATAAGAAGGAAAACACGTCGAGCGTAAGGATCACCTGTTTCGAGAGATCATTTAGTGAGGTGATGTAACTATGTCCAAGATCGCATCGGTAAACAACCTAGCAAATCCTTTTACGAATAGCTTACAAGCTAAGATTTTTGATAGTCACATAAAGGGAATGGAAGTGAGATGCGTGGTAGCATGGTTTTGAGTCTTAATGAGAGTTTGTTAGAAAATTATACTAAAAGTTATGCTTTTGTGTAATGGATTAATATTTGATTGCTATTTATTAATCAGTTTTATCCATTTTTAATGAGAATCTTTTATGGGCAATGTTTGCATAATATATTATTGTATATTGTGCATGTGTGTCTTTTATTTTACAAATTGGATGTTCTGGTGTGTAGAGTTCGGCTTACACACAGAAGATCAGATCATCAGTTCTCGAGAAATATAAGATATGGTTCACAATCTTAGATGGAACTAGATATGTCACGACCCAAAACCTACCTTGGAAGTCATGATCGGCCAAGCGGGTGTTAAGCCGCTGAAGGCCTGCACATATTCTAGTTTAGGGATTTCTCGCATCATTGTCAATTTAAACCATCTAAGTAAAGTGTGTGGAAGCGTAGAATAAATAACATAATCCCAGAGCTTCTAGGTGTACAAGTATAATAAACATAAACCATTAGACACCACTTGATTCTCCACCGTTATTCTAACACTCCATTCAGTCCACAACTTGTTATCTACCTTAACCTGAAAAATTGGAAAAGCTTTTCATAAGCCGAAGCTCGGGTGAGAAACGTATACCAAAATTACAAGTTTGACCATAGAAATACCTTACTCAGTAAAACAATTCAAGAATCAAGCAACATTTCAAGTATTCTCATCAAATTTCCCAGTAACATGCATTTTGTTCCATAGATTCAACTCTTTGGTCCAAAAGATGGACCATTTTTTTCTTCCCTTTCACTTTTGCACATTCAAGCGCTAATAACATTCAACGGTATTTTTGCCAGTCGGTTGGGGAGCCACCCCATTAAAGAGTGGTAAGATATCGTTACCCGGTGATGCCTGGCTGTATCTCCTACCTTATTACTTCATGCCGCTAGTTTCTTTCCACGTCCCCTAGCGCTCGAGACACCGTTCGAATGATTCATATTATCACAAGCATGTATTAACAAGAAGTAAAATTCAAGCTCCCAAAACATATTGCCATGGTCTAAATTAACTGTAACACGAAAGTTTAATAAACAGGCCATCACATGTATTTTATTCAATGTCACCAATTAAATCAAGCAAAAGGATCGAATTCCACACTTTTCAGCAAAAACAAGCAATGGCATTTTATTCTAGAATTCAGAAAAATACATGTAACCAAGGTATACACAACTCACCAAAAAGGATGCGTCTAACTCGATGTGGCACCAAACTAGCCCAGGGAACTGGTACCTATACAAAATGTACCATAAATTACCACCTAATACAATTGAACTTAGAGGTAAACTAATTTTAAATTAGGCCATCGAAACGGTATATAGACTGTTGTTATATTTTTTAGTAGTTGTAAATTAGAAGTAATATACTTAACTTAATATTTCCTCTGAAACTATGGTACAGAAGCGCATAGGTTTAAGTTAGAGCCACAATCTGTTAAGAAAAACACTAACGATTTTAGCTGGGTTTTTAACTAGCTTAATTAAAATTCCTATTTCAATCTCTTAAATTGAGGCTTACAATAATCACAGCATCATTAGCAAATAATCTACTCGAATCAATTAACGGAGACGAGTTTCAAAGCAAAACTCTTTACTGGAAGGGTTTTCGCTTGTGTGAGAATTTTAGCGGTTCGGGTATGGTGAGTGCGAGGAGAGAGTTGTAGGTAAATTTTGCCCCAAATTAACTTCCTTTATTATAAACAGTACACAAATCTCCTATATATTACTAACTGTAAAATAGATTAATGGGTGAGAAAGATAAACAGATGAATGGGTGAGAAGAATTACCAAAAGGGATTGTAGGTAGCCTCTGGTAAAACGAGCAGAAACGAATTGAAAGCGGTGTATCTCAGTAAAGGAATGGGCAGGAGTCTCTCCTTTTTTTTTACCTTTGCTTTTGTCTTCTAATTAGTTAATTACCCATATATATATATATATATATATATATATATATATATATATATATATATATATATATATATATATATATATATATATATATATATATAACATAACGGCGGAAGGCGGTGCAACAGATGAAAGGAATTACAGGTATAATTCCGAAGCACAACTTTGTGACACGTAGTAAGGTGTGTCGGTTCATCGCAATTTCGGTTCGTACACGTTCGAATTTCAGTCTCCGAAAAATCTCAAAAATTCAACACAAGCTAATAATAATTTAAGGGTCACCGTGGCGGTGTTTGATTTTTAAGGTGAAATCCCAACATTGCGTAACTCATACAGTGTGTCGAGTTCCTATTCGGATCACGTGACTAAAATTTTAAAAAGTCAGGATTTTACAGGACACACCATCGGTAGGACTATAGTACAATGTTTAGTAGGTCTGTCTTGACTACAGGGAACGGTCTAGTTCTAACTCATTGTGCTAGTACACTTTGTGTGTATTGAACGGGGACCGCATTGAGGTAATTGTCTTTATACTAACTTTATAAGATAATTGAAACCTCATGGTTATTATGAATGCTTATGCTCTTAATCCAAAAATAATTATTAGAGGTGTATATTTAATGTTGTTGACTTTGATTCATTAAAGAGTGAGATCTTTATACGGTTAATAGTCTCGGTGAGTTGGGTCACAACATTATGTATATGACAACTATTAATTATTAATGGAATTCATGTCCCGATAGGAATTGATGATACCCCTTGAGTAAGCTTATAAGTTTCGAATATGTCAAACCCTGCAGGTGGATTTTGTATCCAACATATCGAATAAGTTAAGCGGATAGTCTCAAGTTAAGATGTTGATTAAGTGGGAGATTGTTAGTAATTTATTTTAATCAACAGGTATCTGTAATCTTAACGTGGGGAGATTAATAAGTATTTAATATTATGGAGCTCGTCATATAATTGAGATAAGGATGGGAGTGCAATTATAATTCTGTAATGGGGTGAATTATAATTAGTGAAATAAGAAATAAAATCCTGGTGGAATTAGATTTTCTTATTTACACTGGGAGCCCAGACTTATTACTCCTTAGGTTCCTATCGTAGCCCTATATATAGACGTTATGCTCTCTAGGTCAGGTTGGATGTTCTTCTATTATTCAGTAAATAGAGACAGGCTTAGACAGAGCAAACAGATCACGAAAGAGTCCACACTCGATTCGTGTTCCAAACGTGTAGGGAATACGGTAGAAGATCGTAAGGTACGGTCGAGCAGTATTCGTGATTTATTGCAAGGCGTGCTATAACAAGTTCAACCAGCGTTCGTGTCGCAGGGAGTTGAGGTAAAACCCTAATTCCACTTTATAGGGTTTTACAATTTTTGTTGTCTAATCTGTACGCGTCATTACTGGGCCTTAGGGATTCGGTTTCCCAACATGGTGATCATGGCCTTGATCTGTAGGGGTCAAAATAGGTTGGAGAAGCCAAATACTGATTTGGCCCTCGGCTATTAACGTAAGACAAATGGAAAAATGTACTTGGATTAAAAATCTCTTGTCCGGGTCCGGGTCGGCGTTAGGGCAGACGTTCGGATAAAAACGCAACGTGACTGACTAAGTCTTATAATCTGAATTAAAAACTACGTGAATGAAAGTATTTTCCAAATCCAAAATTTTTAAATTACATAACAGTTAAAGATTTTCAGCACTTGAATTGTGCAATTTATAATGCATATGAAAATTGTTGTCCTTATATGAGACCCATTTTTTTTTTATAGGCAACACAAGTTTTATCAAGAACACTTGACAAAGGGTACATCAAGTGGGGAAAAGGGAGAGGGGAATCCAGCCAAGGGTTGGATGAAAAAAGAAAAAGATGGGTCAAAGCCCACCGACACCCTAAGGGCCAGGCTCCAAAAAATAAATCCAAGAAACCACATGGGCCTGGCCCAAATCAAGAACCAAAACAAACCCTAAGCCCAATCTATTCCAAACTCCGGCAACAATCAAGCACCGCCGCCGCCGCCAAACACACATCCGTCACCACCCACCCAAATCACAGCCCACCACCTACACCCAACTCCACCACCGAACCACAAGCCCGAACTTCCCACCTTCGCAACCCACCACCAACAACAGCCAATCCACCACCACCGAACAATCAGACGACAAGCAAGTAATCGAAGCCGACGGGAATCCCGCGAGCAGCTGGATCCCGAGAGAAACCGCCGAGGAGCTGGCGATTCGGTCCTCACAAACAGTTATGGAAACCAGGAACTGAGCACTTCCATCCGTAAGCTTCGATCCACCGCCACGCCGCCTGAAAATTGACCGCCACAATCACAGCCCCCAAACTTCCACGGCCAACCTCCAGCCAAAAGACCCACAAAGCTGTTAAGCACGCCACGCTCGTCCATCAACGAAAGCCGTGGTGGGATCTATTCTACCTCATCCCTTCCGGCAGCCGACGGCTCTAAGCCGTTAGGACCCAATCACCCCCAGAAGTGGTGATTGGAGGAGACCAGTCCGGCGACAAGAAGAGACGAGGTAGGGAAGAGAAACAGCGGCAAGGAAGAGAAACAGCGAGAGAAACAGAAAACGGCTAGGGTTTGGGTAGAAAAAAGTAAGGAGGGAGGAGGAGGAGAGAGAGGGGAAGATGAACAGAAACAAGAGCCCGGGGGAGGAGGGAAGAGGGCGTCTCCCCCCCTCCCCCCCCCCAAGGCGGCGGCGGCTGAAGTTGAAGGGTTTGGGTATCTGCTTTTTAGAGAGAGAGAGAGAGAGAGAGAGAGAGAGAGAAGAGGGACAGCTTTCTGAGACCCATTTTTTCCCTATTGCACACCTTAACTCCTACTTTGTCCTTATCTCTCTTAGTGTGCTAAAAATCCCATACTATCCTGGAGGAATGTAACCTTGAGAGAGAACTATTCGTTGTGCCTTATTCAGTTTACGAGCAGTTAGAACTAGGTGTGCTTTACTCGACTTCGATGACACTTCAACTAGCTGATCTCTCAACAAAAATAACTAGGGGAATAGTGGAGGATATGTTGGTTCAAGGGGGAAAATTTTACTCTCGTTGATTTTATTGTCTTTGACACAACACCTGTGCCAAATCCAAATACTCAAATTCCTGTCTATCTAAGGCCGTCCACTCCTTGCTAAATACAATGCTCCCATTCATTGTGGGAATGGCATGATGAGATTATCTTTCGGCAATAAGACTGAAGAACTACAGATTTTTTTTTACTTTCAATCCATGTGAGAATGGTAATGTATGCGGGGTCAACTTGATCGGTACTGTTGAACCAGACGAGTTTTTCTCGGTGACATCGTCCGGATCTCCCTGAAGTTTCTATGACTCATTTTGAGAATTGTGGGAAAGGTTCAAAGATAAGGTATGGGAAATCTCTGTTGCGACCTATTTTCTCGCACGGTACTTGAGACATGGAAAACATGCTTTGTTGGATCACTTCCTCGTGATTCACATCCGATCTTCTATACCAGCGGAAGATCATGGTTGAAGTGTGCAAAGTGTGGAATTATTATTGTTTGGAATTTCCGGTGAGGCGGGCGTAAGGCCACTAATAGGTAGTGTTTATGGTGCTAGTCTGCTATAGCAGCACCAAGTTTGTCACAAAGTCTTGACTCATTAGAATTTTCAGCCAGTCCAACTCATAATTATCTTCCCACTGAATATGTCCCCGACAGTAAACCTAATGGAATTAGATGCAAATCCACTACTAAACTGCGACATCACTCACCACTCAGAGTAAAAGCCAATTAAAACTGAGTCTAATCGATCACTAATGAGTGACGGTGAAGAAATTAGCTGAATGATTGTGTGAATAACAAAGGAGTACTTATTTTTTGAATAAGGAAAATAGTATTTCCATTGGGATTTGGTAAATCACTATTTTCTTCAATTTGTGTAGCGAATCGCCGAGCACAAAAATGGGATTGAAGGAAGAACCGTAGTGATTTCAGTGGAGTTAAAGGAGAGTTTAACTGGTGAACACTTGTCAACACGTGAAGTGTCGGACAGGAAAGTGTAATAGATAATCTGGACAGAGGATCCAAAGCCGTTTGTAACCCCCAGAAACGATGCCAAAGATCAAGGCCAATATTATGAAAAGTGTCGAAGTGTCGATGGACTTGCTATTTTATTCGATTCATATGAGCTAAATGCAAAAGAAGTTTCATCCTAAAGAGAGATTGACTTGAGGTGGTGAAAAATGACCAAGCTACGGTCCCTGTCAAGTTTGATGGTTTACTTTGGTTTCTGCACTTCCTTCCATCAAAATTTGGTGTTAGAGGAAACAAGAACTTGGCCACATAAGAATAGGATCAAGTACGGACGTAAATGCTCCAGCACAAGGTTTTTGGGGTATGGAGAAGTCGTTTGTCCCCGTACAAGCTGTAAGCATTTCAATGTGTTATACACTTCAATTTTTACACTAGTTCAATTAGGTACTGATTTACACGTACTTTGTACTCACTTCCATATGAGGAATCTCATCAGCATTTGTGCTGATTATAAGATCACAGTAGATGATTTCAAAGGAAGTGTGGCAGAGGAGTGAAAATAGACAAGCTATGCACATAGACTTTTGAGTCCTTAATGCTCGTGGCTTCTGATTACTAATTGGGTACGTTTGTGGCTACTTTAGATGCATTATTGATCAAATATTAACACACGTTGTGCATTCATTTTGCAAACTAGTAATTGGCCTCAGTTTTCTCTGGTGATTTGGTGGCTTTACTTGGGTTATTTCGGCTCTAGCTTTTGTAGTTGCAAGCGCGAATCAAACACCTATGAAGTTTGGTCGCTTTTGGTGTTCTCTGTCTGGACAAAAGTCACAGTCGTTCGGAAGGTTGTTTGCAATTTGGGTTGGATCCTCAGTTATTTTGGTTGGATCCTCAGTTAAGTCCATCCCGACCCACAACAACTCGGGTTTCGCATTTTTTAGGGTGTTAAGGAGCTAAAACCTAACCAACTAGGGCTACCTCAGTTGGCCAGAACTCTTGCATCTCACTAGGAGATCAGGAGCTCGAGCCTCCCCACCTGCGAGTGAGTTTCTTCCCTTAGAGAGGGTTTTTCATTTTTTTTTCTTTGTTTCTACTCTATAATGGGCATATTTCTTGTATTAGTTGAGCTATTGAGCTTGATTGTCTAGTGGACTCTCACAATTGATATAATGTCCCGGGTTCGTAATTTGTTCTTCATATATGATGTAAAATGATCTCTTCTATCTATTGACAAAAAAAATAAAAAAATAAAAAGCTAAAACCTATTTTGGTAAAAAATCAAAATGCTAGATCTCTTGGTATATATCAATATTGAGATCCATTATACAAATGGGATAAAAATATAGCAGTCGCAATTAGGTTTGGGGATCTCACTTGTTCTTGGTTGCTGTGACTTCCCATAGCCAGGGAAAAGACACCGGGTTTAGGCCGTGGTGACCCTAGTGCTCGATGGGAGGGTAAAGTTGTGGTGACCCTAGTCATCAGTCCCACGTCGCTTGGTAAAAGCAAAATTTGGTGCTATATATAATAGATGTATCTCTATCTTGTACAAAGCCTTTAAAAGCCGTGAGTGCGTCAAAGCTCTTTAAAACTTCTTAATTAAGCGTGTTCGCCCTGTAGTAGATCTGTGATGCGTGACCTACATGAAAGTCCATGGAGCTTGGACCGCCATGGCAAACAATATTATACAAGGTCGGAGGGGGCCATTACAGGTGCCCCAGGCCCCCAGAAATTCTACTTTATAACTCTCTAAAAACATTCATTTCCCTTTGCATAAATGAAAGCCATTGATTGATTCATTGCCCGTGGGGTAGGTCTAAACGTAATGCGAACCAGACAAGGTAAAATATGTCTCTCTTGGTTTGATTTTATCTTCTGTTTGTTTCGTTTTAAACCAAACAAGGACAATTCGAATTTCCGAAACCAAAATGCTAGAGGCACATCACTTCCAACCACACCTCAACCACACCCTCTCACATACAGGTGGGTCCCACTGAAACGGGACCCGCCTGTATGTGAGAGGGTGTGGTTGGTAGTGATGTTTCGACACTTATCACCTATTCTTGTTTGTTTGAGTTTGATGCGGAGCAAAACTGCCTGAATGTTATTTTAATCCATCACACATGTGTTTTTTTATTCTGCCTACTATCACAAAGTGCAAAGTTCTGTTTTGCAGGAAAAAGAGATCCTGAGCGCTCAAGACCACTTCTGAGCGTTCGAGAGTGTTTCTAGTAGCATTGTTTCAATTTCCGTATTCTTTCATTTCATATCATGACATCTCTATATCCTGTACATGTGCACATGTATCCACTTTTACTTGTTGTGTCTGTAAATATGTGCTAACTGTTTTTAATGAAACAAAATGCTTTCGACAAAATCCCACAAACATTGAGTAGATACCGACATTGCGTCAGACGAGAGGGGTGCCATAAAACTCTTCCCCTCTCATACATTGGCTTCCGAACCCAAAAACAATCTCTGGTTTTCAATTCAAACAACCATTTTCATTCAAAACGGTTTCTTGGATGGCGGACCATAAATCCGGGTGACGACTCTTTCAATTTTCAAATCCGGATCAGGTAGCCCACACTTTGTTGCCCCATGGCCAAACGATTTGCATTGGGCCGGGGCCTCCCGACCTCTCTTATATCGGTATCCAAATATGAATTGCGGGCATAGTTTAGTAATGATAATGATCAGGGCATCCTCAATTGGTGTGGTATCTAGTGTATTAGTGGTACTGTTTGTTAAAAAGGGTGCAATTTCGTATTGGAGGAAGAGGGTTGTGGGAAGGAGTGTCTTGAGGCATGCTTCGTGTGTACATGTAAAGGTGATAAAATAAAAGTATTTTTCCAAATCTAAAATTTTCTACAGAAATAACAATGAAAGATTTTCTGGAATTGATAAAATAAAAGGATTCATGTAGCCGACTCCAAGTGATTAAGGCTTATAAGGCTCGATTTGATTTGATTGGAATTGTGCAATTTATATATAATGCATCTGAAACTTGCGGTCCTTGCATCAATATTGGGACCTTCTTTTTTTCTCTTCTTCCTAATAATGAACATTTTAAATTTAGAAGACCATTGGGGATGCACTAACCGAAAACAATAAATAATGATTTGCGTTCGGGCTTCTAGCCTCAAGAAGAGATCCGGAGAAGCCCGGAGGAGAGAATTCTAACTTACAAATTCCACTCCCTCGCATAGAACTCTTGGCACACACAATAAGCCACAGAGTTACCAACATATACACACACCAAGGTCGAACATCACATAAAAAAAAACAAATCACACCTACAAAGGTTGAGAGACACCCACGAAGGGGACAAAGACCCACATAAGGAAACCACAGCTATTTAGAAACACCAAACAAAAAACAAAAACTGGAAAAGCAACACCTAATCAACTCGGCAGAACCGGAAATTAACCTCGTTCCCAAATTAGATCTGCAACTGAGGGTAACTCAACGGAAAAAACAACAAAAGATTGCACAAAAAACTTATACCATGTGCAGTGTACAAAACTTTTATGAATTAAAATTTTGGCATCAACAAAAACAGTTTTGGTATTATCACTACCCAAGATTTTCTGTTCCGATCAAAAAAAATTTATTAATGCATGTGAAATTTGCGGTCCTTACGTCAATATGGGGACCTTTTCTTCTTTCTTTTTTTTTCTCCCTTGTGTTATACGTTGAAGAAAACAAGGTAATTAAAGTTTTGTTAGTCCACAAGGCAATTGGGGAAAACCACAACGGAATGGACTCTTTTTACACGCAGAATTGCGAAGGACAGCTGGAATTTTGAAAAACAGAAAGTGTAGTGCACAATGAGAAATTATATTAAAAAATATAAAGGGGTGGAAAATTAGTGATTCTGCTCATCAATAATGGACTTTAGGGTCCTCAACATGGTTCAAATATGAAAAGGAGAAATTATTATTATTTTTTGGAATTGCTGGTGATATAGTGGGGTGGAATTTAATTCCACCTGTAGGCAGTGTATATGGTGCTATCTAGAGCAGCACAAAGTTTGAGCGCTAGCACCTTA
The DNA here is from genome assembly GCA_014282245.1 of Rhododendron simsii. NCBI lineage: Eukaryota > Viridiplantae > Streptophyta > Magnoliopsida > Ericales > Ericaceae > Rhododendron > Rhododendron simsii. Next base: position 11,105,681 of record CM024953.1, read on the forward strand.
GTCACATAATTCTCTTCCAAAAGATTTGTGCTTTTCGCTCTCACGATGGGCTCATTTCTTGTTAATTCGGTAAAATTTTTGGGCTTGGTTAATTGCTTAGCGATTTCCTAGTCCTAAATTATGGGTTGCTCCAAGCGTAGGGCAGAGACCGACATAGCACAATATCTGGTAAGACCGTAGTCGAATCCACAAAGACGGTGATATGTGCTGACTTAAAAACTCGGATTGCTATAATTTAAATGGGCTGTTAGGTAGCCACCGTTTGTCGTTTTGATTGAGATTAACTAAAATCTAGAAATTGATTGTACTTTTCAAATAATTAAAAGAAAGGTAAGGTCGTAAGGCTCATAGCACTCGCAACCGGCCCGAACTCATTTGCTCCAATAGGCGTTTTTAAAAAACGTTTGATTTTAGACTGAAAAAAGATACCCCGCAAGATGCAAACCTTTATGGTTGCTGTTTATCCATGCGCAGTGGATAATGAGTTTTGGACCCCCATTCTCCCGTTCACATGGACTTCGACAATGACCAGATTCGTCTATGGTAAGTATTTTATCGATCTAAAATTACTTTCTTCCATTTTTTTATTTCGAAATAGCAGCAGAACGTGTCCGAACCGGCCACGGTGTGCTAATCACTCCGTGACTCTACTTATACGACTACTCACTCATTATTAAGCAAGATATAAAAGAAACCCTAGTTTGAAACATGCTCTTATTACGCGAGATGAAAAATAAACAAAAAATATTAACAAATTAAATACTAACGAATAACTTTTATTAAAAACAAAAATTAAAACTAAATATCAAAGTTTGATTAATCAAACAAAGCATGAAAAACTTGGAAGGAAGAGAGAAAACTAAACAATATTGACCGCAGGCCCTGTTCTTCGTGACCACGGCAGCCCCGTTCCTCGTTTTGACTTTCGTCCGTCCTTTTTTCGAAAGCTGCCCTCTCTCTCCTTTTATATGTTTGTCGCCGTCGTATGCCAATTACCCAATTGTTGAAACCCTGGGCCCCAATTCTTAGTTATAAATACTACAAAAGTCCCACTTAGATTACAAAAGTCCAAGTCCAATTGTGGATTAATTAAGTCCAGTTTTAAACTCTCGACTCCACATTGCGTTTCGGACCTGCCACTTTGATTGAATTCAAACAACCCAACTTCGAACACCGTTATGGAGAATATCATTAATTTCGTAGACTTAGCAATGGTAAATTAGGGGACGCTTATGTGATTGTATGCATTGAGTTCATTTTCTAACATTTCTAGCGGGACCTTTTAATGCCAGAAATGAGCCACATCAGTCGATTTGTGAAGGAAATGAATGGAGGCTAACGGCAGGTGCCTCAATTTAGGGGTTTTGAAAGTCCAGGTGTTTAATTGAAATAAAGTGAAGCTCAGATGTTTCGGTGACATTGGAGTGAAAGTTCAGGTGCCATTTTAAAATTTTCCCTACTATATAATACCTAAAAAAGAGAAAATTTCTAAGTCCCGATAATATTTATATAGTTGTTAGTAAGGAATAGTATTAAATCATTGGCCTTGGCAACAATCAACTCGACGGGGATGGGATGATGCCGTGTAGAATTGCTTTCAAGAATTTGAATTTCTTCTTGGGTCGGTTTTTGACCAAGACAATTGATGGTGCCATACACTGCCAGTTTTGTGAGGTTAGTCTACATGGTCTTTGCCGTGATCACTTTACGGTCTCTAATGAAGAATGTGAATTATCCTTCAAAATTAATAGGGATGATGCATATAAGTTTGTTCTAACATGTTGAGTTATAAAATACCAAACCAAACCAAGCCTTAAGTTCCAATCAATTGGGGTCGGCGACATGAATCCGTATTTTCCATTTAGCTCTGTCGAGGGCTTCAAGTTCCGTAATATCAAGTGAACCTAGATCTTTGTGCACTACCGCTTCTAATGTCAATTTTGGTCAACCACTCCCCTTAGTGTTATCACATACGGAAAGCATATCACTCCTCCTAACTACTGTGTTAACAGGTCTACGGTAGATATGACCAAACCACCTTAACTAAAAATGCACTAGGTAAAGCCTGACGAAGTCCACCAAAATGTGAAATTAATATTATGTCTCAATAATCAAATTTTCATTTTATGCACACATTAAAAGGAGATGAAACAACGTTAACAATCATTCCTCTCTCCAGAAAGTTCTGACACTTGCAAAAACTCAATAGTATTGTAATCTCTCTCTCTCTCTCTCTCTCTCTCTCTCTCTCTCTCTCTCTCTCTCTCTCGTAGGCATGCAGGAGCATCGGAGATACTGTTCTCAGCTCCTTGTGTTACTAGTACTCTTCATTATAAGCCTTTATGTTGTGCCAATATTGGGTAAAACTGGCAATGGCTTAATAGAAGTTGATGTTGGGGTGATTCTTGATGCGGATGATCATATGGTTGGAAAGATTAGCCAGACTTGCATATCTATGGCCCTTGAAGATTTCTATGCATTAAATCAAAATCACAGTACAACGAGGATTGTACTTCATAAAAGGGATTCCAAGGGTGATGTTGTGGAGGCAACATCTGCTGGTACGTTAATTAATTAGGAGTATTTACTTTGTCCCGATAGTTCTGCACTTAAACAGTTTTTTAGTAAACTGGAAATCAAAACTTATTCTAAGTGGATATCAGTTTGAAAAGTTTAAGGACACGGTAGGTTTGATTGATGACAAAATAGAAATAAATTGAATAATAAGTCGGATTGCATTAGGCTTTCATTTGTAACTGGTTTCAGTGACTGCACGTACATATATATAGCTTCCTTCTTCTCATTATTAAAGGTTAAGCTTTCATGCAATTGTTGGCGTCATGCAAAGAAAATCCAATTTGCAATGGAGCTTGGGTTTGTAAAACTAAAACCTTGCCTTCAGGATTCAAGAATAAATATTAAACCTTCAGATCATGAGTGAGCTGATAAGGAAGAATTACTCACCATACACTGATCTGAAAGTTGTGAATACTGTGGTTGGCTATATATCTTGTTGTTCTTTATTTATGCTCCCTTGCGTGTGACTATTTATCATAGATAGATGTCCTACATCCAAATATATACTTATATGCAAAAATCTTTGTCTTTTTTTGAGAATTTCGTAAATCTCATGTTGAGATTAGCCATCTGACAGTCACTTTGGTTTAATCTCTTTTTTCGTACTTTTCCCCTGGTTATGGTTGTGGTTGTGGTCATAATTTAGCGTATTCATCATAGGCCACTTCTACTGTCTTACTCTTACTAGTTCTGCCAAACAATAAGACATGCGGCATATATAGTATTAATTCACATTCATCATCTTTAATATTTTTAAGCAAATGAGAAAAAAAAATCTAGACAAGAATAATCAATGGTTGAACCAGGTTTTCAGGGAAATCACGAGTTCAAAAACGATTTACCATTTTCTTTCTGCTAGTCATCGGCTACCTGCCTGATATGGTTTATTGGAGTTTAATCAACTATAGAGATCTCACCTCTATTGAACTTCCATTTGCAGCCATAGACTTGCTGAAAAATGTCCAAGTACAGGCAATACTAGGTCCACAAAGATCCTCAGAAGCAGAATTTGTGATTGACATTGGGAACAAAACACAAGTTCCAATCATTTCTCAAGCAACGAGTCCTTCTCTCTCACCCGTGGACAACCCGTACTTCATTCGAGGGGCACACAATGGGTCTTCTCAGGTTGAATCACTTACCACTATAGTTCAGGCCTTCGGTTGGAGGGAGGTAGTGTTGATTTATGAAGACACCGACTATGGGAGGGGCATAGTGCCTTTTCTAACTAATTCTTTCCTAGGGATCAGTACTCAAGTCAGGTATCAGAGTGTTTTGTCTCTTTCAGCCTCAGATGATCATATCCTTGAAGAACTCTACAAGCTCATGACAATGCAAACCAGGGTTTTCGTGGTGCATATGTTACCATTTCTGGCTTCTCGCTTTTTCACAAAAGTGAAACAAGCTAAAATGATGAACACGGGATATGCCTGGATAATTACGGATGGGCTTACATCTCTCTTGGATTCTATGGATCCTACAGTTATAAATTCTATGCAAGGGGTGATAGGTGTGAAACCTTATGTTCCAAAAATCAGTCAGCTTGAAAATTTCAAAGTGAGATGGAAAAAGAGATTTCGTCAAGAGAATCCAGACGTGGATATATTTGAAATGAATGTGTTCGGGCTATGGGCATATGATAGCGCCACAGCATTAGCAATGGCAGTAGGGAGATCTGGTATTGGTGCATCAAAGTTCAAAAAACTAGTTGCTAAAGAGAACTTGACAGATTTAGCAGCAATTGGAATCTCAGAAATGGGACCAAAGCTCCTTCAATCACTCCAGAACATTGAATTCAATGGCTTGAGTGGTAAATTCCATCTACTTAATGGACAGTTACAACCATCATCCTTTCAGATAGTCAATGTAGTTGGAAAAGGGGATAGGGAAATTGGATTTTGGACACGAAAATATGGCATATCAAAAAATTTGCACTTGCCCATTGGAAAGAATTACTCGACCAATAAAGATGGTCTTGGAGCTATCATATGGCCTGGTGAATCAAATGTTGTGCCGAGAGGTTGGGAGATGCCGATAGGTGAAACAAAGTTGAGGGTTGGGGTTCCTATCAAAACTAACTTTAAAGAATTTGTCTCGGTGAAAAGGGATCCTCAAACTAATGCCGTGATTGCTACTGGTTTCTGCATAGATGTGTTCAAAGAAGTCATGGACCATTTGCCATATGCTGTCCCATATGAGTTTCTTCCCTTCGAAACTCCTGATGGCAAGAGCGCTGGAAGTTACAATGATCTTTTGTATCAGATTTTTCTTGGGGTAATCAAATTTGCAACTTGAATTTGAAATGTTTTAATTTTTTAATTTTTGTTCTTTATTTTTTAAGTAGCTAAAGTTTTGTGTCCGTCTCCAGAATTATGATGCTGTTGTGGGTGATGTACCATTCTATCAAACAGATCTAGATTTGTTGATTTTACATTGCCATACACGGAGGCCGGTGTGGTAATGATCGTTCCATTCGAAGATGATGACAGGAAGAATGCATGGATTTTCATGAAACCCCTAAAAATGGATTTATGGTTCACAACAGGGTTTTTCTTCATCTTCACTGGATTCGTGGTTTGGGTCGTTGAGCATCGTGTAAACGAAGAATTCCGTGGCCCACCGGGCAAGCAAGTTGGAATGATATTTTGGTTCTCCTTCTCCACACTTGTTTTTGCCCACAGTAAGTCCATCATCACCTTCCCGTGCCATATTAAAAGTACATAAATAGCCAGAATATCAAATTTGTTAGTCCCAAGATACCTATATGGCCCTGCATATAAAACCCTTTCGACTTCTCGATTCACAATTTGTATCAATAAAGATTTGGGTCCTGATACCACTATTTAAAACATGCTCCATTGCGAACAGATAATCAGGAGGATATTTAGTTTCATATGTCTTTTATGTTTTCAGTTCTCTTTCTATGAAGTCCGAATCTTCTCAAAGTTTGATGAAAACAACATGCTTATTCTCATTTAATATGCTTAATGCATTATTGAGTAGCACTGCAAACATCATCATAGTATTTGTTGACAAAATTTTCTCACGCAATAAGGAACTTGGTTTTTTGTTTGATTCACAGAGGAGAAGTTGACCAGCAACTTATCTAGATTTGTTGTAATCGTGTGGGTTTTCGTGGTTCTGGTACTCACATCAAGTTATACTGCGAGCTTAACATCAATGTTGACAGTGCAAAAGCTAAAGCCTTCTATCACAGATATAAGAGACCTCATACAGCGTAAGGAGTATGTTGGCTACCCCGATGGTTCTTTTGTCGAGGGGCTACTGAAGAATAAGGCTTTTGATGCCTCCAAGTTGAAGAATTATAGCACGCTGGAACAGTTTGATGAAGCCCTTTCCAAAGGAAGTAAGAATGGAGGAGTTGCTGCGATTTTCCAGGGGCTCCCTCACGTAAAGCTCTTCCTTTCCAATCCCAAATACTGTGCTAAGTACACCATGGTAGGACCTATCTTCAATACTGCAGGCTTGGGATTTGTGAGTCTCTCTCTCTCTCTCTCTCTCTCTCTCTCTCTCTCTCTCTCTCTCTCTCTCTCTCTCTCTCTCTCTCTCTCTCTCTCTCTCTCTCTCTCCATGCAGGTTGACTACGGCAGCATCTGTCACGACCCGCCTTTTTATTACAAATAAACTTCAAAATACCCTATATATTACGCACTTTCAGGTCCCATTCTTTCAATATCCAAATTTATATTGCCAAAATAAAGTAAAAGTTTACATGCCTCGATGACCTTACAAACAAAAAGGTACAAGTATCTGATTAAGTCCTCAAATAAAGAAATATATATATATATATATATATATAACGAGAATATATATATCCATGATTCTTAAGCTTTCAGATCTATCTCTAAACCTGAAAAATTTGGTTTGCAATAACATGAGCCACAACTCGTGTAGGAAATACGTTAAATGAAAAGATATGAACATGCAAAGCTTGATACACAAAATATACTCTTTTTTTATATATATGTTTTGAATTTTTTTTTCATGCCTTCTTCACTTTCAATATTTACAATGAAGTTATAAAATCCCAATTCAAAGTCATGCAAACACAGCAAAAATAACCTATGCATTATAATAAGTATTTCCAATTTTTCCTTCCCTTCAAATGCTCAAAAGAATGCTATTAAACCACGAACTCAAATCAAGTCCCAAATAAAGGAAATTACCCATAAAAGTCGATACGGAAAATAACAAAGCTCATAATAGAATAACCAACCAAATTGAATATCAAATTTACTCAACACTGAGACATAAAATTATATGAGTTGCTCACCAATGCAATCAACCGACAACCATACTAGACGTCCCTAGCACATGTACTTCACGGGCTACTAACCCGAAGGACGAAGCAACCTACCCCACGTGGGTTTTCAGACTTTCACCGATGGCGTCACAATTGACCCAATAGGTTTACGGACTTTCATCGACGGCGTCACAATTGACCCAAGTAGGTTTACGGACTTTCACCGACGGCGTCACAATTGACCCAAGTTCCCCGGTGACCCAACTCAAAATTACTAAACTATTATATTCCAAAATATCTCAAATACTTGGCCTTAAAGCTCAAATCAACTAAAATCAACCAAATTTGCTCGAATAACTTACCCAAACTCATCAAAATGAATGAATGTAGAACAAAAATTCAATGAAGTCTCAACAATAAAAACATTTGCTACGTACATGTATTCAACGAGTATCCCAAGCCATATATCACGAAATTTCTTTCACCAGTTTACTAAATGCAAAGAGACAAGTATACTTGGTATAGACTTATGCCCATATAAATTACTTCCATTTCCTCAAACACAGTGTGCCTAAACTAGCTAATATCCTCGTATCACTTAAATTCATGATTTTGATCACTTAAAAGGTGAACCCACTACTAATGAAGACCAAATATGCCAAAAGCAGTAAAATATCAACCCTAACCATGAATAACTACAAAATCCCTCACAAAAATCATGTATAGCACCAATTACAAATATATAAATTAGGGCTTGGCTTATAATTTGATTACTCTATCAAAAATTTGAATAAAGTCCACACCAAGGCATATACACACTCATATTTAATCATTTAGCATAAATCCTACCTCAAAGAGAGAAATTCCTAGATCAAAACTCAATTCTTCCAAAACCCTCAAAAGTCCCGGCACACAAGGCACCACAAATCTCTTTGAGCAAATTTGCCATACTCTCTTAGAAAAATCATAACCCTTTCATCTTAAACCCAGAAATATTGAAACCAATGCCAAACGTTGCACCACTACAAGCACTACACTCAATAAAAATTTTAGGTTCAGAAACGAGAGGAGTTTAACCCAACAATCAAAAGAAAAACAGATTCGCAACCATTTTTGCACCATTCAATCAACCCTGCTTTAGAAATTCACCAAATATTGTACACTTAACCAAATTACTTGATTCCAAAGCCAATCTCTTCTTAACTTAAATATGCAGCTCCTGTAAAAGACCCAAAGCCACCCAACTTGCTCATCATGCCCAGAAAGTTAAAAGAAGACAGCCACGCATAGATTCGCACATCCAGGAAACAGCCGGTATTCAAAAATTCATAACTAATTGTGTGATTATCGGTTTTTCATGATCTTGGTACCGAAATCTTCGTATTGAAACGTATTTTAACTGTTATGAAGACACTAAAAATTGATTTCTGGCAGAAGGGCTCCCAAAAGACGGATTATCAGAACCCAAGAAATTTTCAGCATATACTAGATTTATTCAAGACTCAAAATAGATGATCAAACTTGATTCTTGTACATCAAACTGACACTTAAACATGTAAAGAAGCCAGGAGATCCCTACCTCGAAGGTTAGAAGTATGCCCCAATATGGAGGAAACTTTGAAGTGTTCCGATCATGAATTTTCTTGGATGGATAGGAAGCTCTCGTTGCGTAGAACAACTTTAGTACTTGGGATTTTTTCAAAATCTCATTCTAAAGTGATGAAATCGAAGAGAGAAGTTTGGAAGAGAGGTGACAGAGAGAGAGTCGGCCGAGAGAGTAGAGAGAGAGAGAGAAGCCGAGTGTGTGGCCTGGAAAAGAAAAGAAATATAGGTGGGGGAAAATTATTCCCTACACACACCTCCACTTATACACCCATGCATATTACACTTGCATCCCAAACTTTTAAATCCTAGCACATTCGACATCCGAACTCATTCTCCATTTTATATCACAACTCATGCCTTCATAAAACATAAAGAATTATGGGAATAAAAAATGGGTCTCCACAGCATCAAATATACCTGCAGAGTTTTGAAAACAATTCAAAACACAGAAACACAGAATAAAAGCCTTTAATTTCTTGTATTGTTAACAATGGTGGATGTTATAGTTTGGAATGAAAACAGCATGGAATTCCACCCCATTCGGATTTGTACATCAAAGTTTTATTTAAATAGTGTTCTCATGCAATATCATATTGTCAGGCCGCCAGCTCTATATTATCTTCTAAAACATGTAATGTGTGGATTTACTCGCAGGCATTTCCAAAGGGATCTCCCTTAGTACTTGACGTATCAAGAGCAGTCTTAAATGTAACAGGGCAAGATGTAATGACAAGAATCAAAGAAAAATGGTTGGCGGAAGGAGCTACTTGTGCGGAGCAAGATGGTGCCAAGGTCATCTCCGATAGTCTTACGCTTGATAGTTTCAAGGGTCTTTTCATAGTGGCTGCCGTAGCTTCATTTTCTGCTCTCATCTTATTCTTGTCAATCTTCCTATACGAGAATTGGGAAACCTTAGCCTCTCATGACTCATCAATAAGGGAAAAGATTATAGCAATGGCTAAAACTTTCCATGAAGAAAAAGACAACTCATCTAGTGCATCCAAGAGAAAACCCACTACAGGCAAAGGTATGGCAGTGCTAGCAACAGCAACAGCTGATTGTCCACAAAGTCCAGTAGCAAGTGATTCTCAGCTTGCCAAATGGATCTTCTCACACGATGAAGGGCTTTCTACAACAGAAACCAATACCCCAATTCATGAAACTATAGAAATTGTAAAAAGTAGTGAAGGAAGATGATCATATGAATTGCTAGAAACGGGACCATCCCAATTTGTTTTCTTGTACAACTCAAGCAAGATGTATAGACTGTAGGTATCCAGTTAGTTGGGAGGTATTTACACGTCTAATCTCATGATATGGTGCACCACCAAATCCTTTCTTTTATATGTACACCTTCATGTCAAACAATTCCTCATAATTCTTTCGAGCGAGTTGACAAACCATCCATTGACATTCAATGTAACGAAATGCAAAACTTTTCCATACGCAATACATCCATTTTAAGTGTAGGAAAAGACTTTCCCATACGTGATGCTTTTTACATACGTTTCCGTCATGGTGACTTAAATGCAATATGTGATGCTGGATGAAGAGAACAAACTTGGAATCGGGAGCAAAGGATTAAATGAATGTATTCAGCACTGCATACACTCAAACGCTCTTGCAACATGAGTAGTCAAAGAATATAACCAATTTGGATTCAAGGCTTAGAGATGATCAATCTACATTACACAAAGTAAAATGCTCTCGCAACAGGAATATCAAAAAGAACTCCTAATCTGATGACAATACATTACTTTTAAGAGTTAGTTTCCTCCTATCGTGTTTGACAAAAGCAAGGACTTCCCTGAGATTTCTAAAATGAATCAAACTGATAGCAAAACAATAACAGAAATTAGGCAACATTTGCACGACAAACAACTGTGAAAAAATGTAATTTGTAATCTTCTAAAATAACGTAGAATAAGTATTTAAATATCTAAGTATAAAATTATTAGAAGTGTGTAGAAGTAATAATTACACTAGAAGATATTTGTATGGGTAGGACTAGATAATTCTAGAAGAAGCATGAAAGATGTCTTGTAATTAAGCACATGGGTTAAAGCTAGAAAAATCTAGAAGTTAGGAGATTTTTGTAATGCACATGTGCTTATCTCTAGACAATTCTAGAGAAGTGTAGGTTGGTAGAAGTGCTCTATAAATAGAGCCTTGTTGTACTCATTTTGATGCAATGAAAATATAATCAAAGCCTTTCACAACTTGTCCTTATAACACCTCTCGCCCATCCTTTCCCATTCTCTTGTTCAATTTACTACAAAATCTAACCTAGCACCCCAACAACAACAACATAGCACGCAAGAATCAGCTGAAATTGCATGAAAATTGAAAGCCCAACAATTTCATGCATGAAGCCCTTCTAGTTTTTGTATAACGAAATCAACTATGAACTACCCAGATCATCGTCACATAAAATTCAGGAAATTAACGAACTCCCACTAAACCCAAAGCCCCATTTCAGATCACACTACAACCTCCAGAACCCAATACTTGCACTAACAAGAGAGATCAAATTCTAAAGATAATTCAAGCTAATAGCACAGCAATCAGGCATCATTTTCACCACAAACACGACCAGAGCTCACAAGAATCAGTAGAGATTGCTTGAAAAATAAAAACCCACCAAAAGTACACTGATAGATGAGGCTAGGCTGTCAACACCTCACATTTTAAATCAAGATTTTACGATCGACAACAGGAAATTAATCCAGCGACAAGAATGACTGAAAAGAATTGAATTGAGAAACTTCCGACCATTTGGCTCTAAATGGTGATTCATTTATTTATGAATAATTTCTTCACACGTACTTGAAGTTTTATGAATAATATATCTACCAGAATAACATGAAAAACAACAGGTGAACAAGAGGAGTGTAACGGAAATGAGAATGTTGAAGTGAATGTGTGGTAAGACTAGAAGAGATAGGATTAGAAATGAAACGGTTCGTGAGATGATAGGTGTAGCATCCATAGAAGAGAAGTTGAGGGAAAATACGCTAAGGTGGTTTGGACATATCTACCGTAGACCAGGAGATGCAGTAATAAAGAGAGCGGATAAGATAGCTTTGGGTAGCAATGCTACGGGGAGGAATAGACCTAAATTGACATTAGATGCTGTGGTGCACAACGATATGAGTATACTAGGTTTGTGTGAACAAATTGCCCTTGGTAGAGCTCAATGGAGGAAAATGATTCATATAACCGACCCCAAGTGATTGGGACTTAAGGCTCCGTTTCGTTTGGTTTGGTTTGGTCTAAGTAAATCCATCCCAAGCATATCAAAGGAAATCTAAAATCAACCAGCCTTAGTTAGGCAAATGAATTCAAAGCAACATTTTTAATTGATTTCCATGCTAATTCGTTGTAGCTTCTCTTGTTTGTCAAATGTAAACTCCCAATAGCATACATGTCCGCCTCAAAATGACGGTTAGGGGAAGGGGGGGAAAACCAGAGTGAAAAGTGTAAGGTACAAGCAGGCATGTGGTGGCTGCAGGGGGTTTTCACGGCGAAGGAGGAAGGGTTATCAATAGGGCTGATTGGGTTTTTTGGTAGCAATTGCAGGCGATTTGAGGGTTTTGTGGTGGTGTTGATGGTGGTTGAGGGCAACGGCAGTGAAGATTTGGAAGCTAGGTGACTGATTGTGGCGGTGCATGGCAGCAGCAGTGCGACGGAAGAGAACCATCGTGGCGGCAGGCCAAAGGAGGTAGGGCTGCGAGGTTGTTGTGGCGGGACCGGCGACATACGGTAGGTTCACGGCGTTCCTCAAGGCAGCAGCGGCTACAGAGCTTCAGAATTCCGATTGTTGGGTTGGAGTGTTTTCAAGGCTTGGAGGTGTTTTAGGATTTTGTTGGTTTTTGACCAGCGTTTGAGCCTCGGCTACCTATGGATATTATGTAATTTTAATTTTTTTGTGCCGTTTTGCTTTTAGTCCTGTAATTTTTGAATTCGGTGATTAATATTTTTTTTTTTTTGTTGATAAAAAAAAACAATATTACAGAATTCTCCCGAAAAAAAACCCAACAATATTGAGGAACTTGTTACTATTTAAGTCGTCAACGGCGAGCATTTACCTAGCAATTTCTATTATAGATGAGAAGTACTCTCTTGTATATTTCTGTATTGAATTTCCTCGTTATGCATGGGGCCGGGTACTTCTTTGTAGCTTCCGACGTTCCTCTCCAATTTTCCAAGCTAAGTTAGACAAAATACACAATTAGTAATACTTTTACAAATTGAGATTCTGACATCTTCTCTGATATTCCTTTTCCCTTGTTTTTATATATGTTGAAAGGAGATGAATTATGTCTCAATAATTAGAATTTCATTTTATGCACACGTTAAAAGGAGATGAAACAACGCTAATAATCATTCCTCGCTCCAAAAAGTTCTGAAACGAGCAAAAGCTTAATAGTGTACTCTCTCTCTCTCTCTCTCTCTCTCTCTCTCTCTCTCTCTCCTAGGCATGCAGAAGTGTCAAAGATTCTGTTCCCAGCTGCTTGTGTTACTAGTACTCTTCATTATAAGCTTTTATGTGGAGCCAATATCCGGTAAAAATGATAGTGGCTTAATAGAAGTTGATGCCCGGGTGATTCTTGATGCCCATAATATGGTTGGAAAGGTTAGCCACATGCATATCTATGGCCCTATAAGATTTCTATGCGTTAAATCAAAATCACGGAACAAGAAAGAAGGATTGTACTTCACAAAAGGGATTTCAAAGGGTGATATTGTGGAAACAGCATTTGCTGATACGTTAATAAATTATTTATTTTGTGTCGATGCTTGTGCAATACTTAAACATATTTTTGGTCACTAGTGGAGTTACACATGCGTTGCACGTGGTAATTTTTTTGTTATTTTTCTTTGACAGCATTTTCTATTTACACATTTTATATCTTTTGTTAATCCAACGTTCACTTTGTAGCTCCAGAAGAAATACGTTCACTTTGTAGCTCCAGAAGAAATAGTATTGAAATTGACGAGGAATCTGGTGAGGCACCACGATATTTAACGTGTATTTAAAACTTTCGAACATTCCGCATTCCGGTCCCCTATTTGAGTGTTCCATCCTCTCAATGCTATACAAGTTCCATCCATTAGAAAATGCACTTGCTTTCCCTGTTGATTAGATCATACTCCCTCTGTCTCTTTTTTAACTATCCAAGTTTGACTTTCACACGGTTTTAAGAGTCAACATAATTATACCTCCAAAATATTACTTTCCATTCTTACCCTCTATGGAGATATAGAGGGCAATACTTTGAACCAATTTCAGCAAACAGTTTCAGCAAATTGGGAGTCAGTGTCAGCAATTACTCCATCCGTCCCCTTTTAAGTGTCTGGCTTCGTAACTTCAACTTATTAAAAAAAATATCATCATTATACCTTTCACATCAACTTTTCCTCTACTTTTTCTATTTATCCATCATCATTACACTTTTACTCGCTAACTTTTCAAAATGAAATCTATTTAATTTTACGGACAAAATAAATAACACACTAACTTTTACCCACTAACTTTACAAAATGGACACTTATTAAGGAACAACCAAAAATGAAATATTGGACTCTAAATAAGCGACGGAGGGAGTAGAATAATAGTTTCTGCATTTCCAATGCCAAATTCAGTAGTTGTTACAATTTAGAAGCTTATTTCCTTAGTTCAAAAAACCTATATTGGCATACAATAGTTGGGAGGCAATTCCAGCATTTTCAAACGGACACAAGGATTCAAGTGACACATAAACACTGCCATCCTGTTGGACCCCTCAATTACTTGAAAGCATAAAAAAGAATCCAAAGACCCTTCTAACGGCCAAAAAGAGCAGCGGAGATAACACCAAATGTTATTAGTTTGTCAAGCGGTTGCATGATTCTTACTTTTGAATGAGTCAAGAATTATATTGCTCTATCTGATTCAAACCGATGATACCTTCATTGTTCTTGTGTACTTGGACTTTGAACTTCTCCTCTTCGTCTACCCCTTGACTTTGAGAAGCATATCAATCTTTGTGAATTTCCCAATTACCTATATTTATAACAAACTCAAATGTCACATATTATGTGGAGTATTCATCATTTTCAAGAAACATATTCAAGCTCAAATCATTTTAAATGATACTCATTTTTTAAAAGAAAGTCACTCTACATGGTGGCATTATGGCATCACAGGGAAACACTCGTCTTTACGCATGTGGGCTCTGTAAAATTAGCAATTAAAGTATTAAAGAGATTTCTTATAAATTCTAGTTTCCAGACCAAAAAAATCCCATCATGGTCAAGGAGTCCGTGTTGACCTAATGAGCTTGTCTACCTTAGACCATCTATTTGTAATCAGCTCTTAATAGTCACTATAAGCGGAATATCTAACAACGTTCCATGCCCATGTAATTGCTTAACGATGACAAATTGATATGTTTTGCATTTTCCAGCTTTGTGTTGGGCATGTTTTGTGTGCTTCAGTTTGGGGGGGTGTGTGAACTAATTAATATACACGGCCATGCATACCAAGGCAAATACGGACATGGGACCCAAAAATGCTGTCAAAATCATATAAGTCACTAATATTACATCATAAGCATATATAAGTAAAGATTGTAAGGGGTAGGACTATACGACTACCGTTCCACAGGGTGATTTCGAGCTGCTCCTTTTGTATGTCTTTGATGTATCCTACAAAGCCCCTCAAGCATTAATGCCCTCTTGCTGAAACTATTACAATCATAGTCTATGTATCATACAAAGGTGAAATTTCCTAAACTTACAAATATGGAGATGAATTAAGAGTTCTGTTCACAACTACAGCCTACAGCCGCTGTAGCAAAAACATACATGGGCTTTACTTATCAAAAAAAAAAACTACAGCCTACATATGACAGTCTATTTTAAACTTTGAAATCAGTCATCTATTGAGTTTCTTCAAAGTGGAGGAAGTGTTACCTCATTCTTAATAGAGTTTCGAAGCTTTGACTCGGCCTCATCACTCCACAAACCATTTGTTTCAATTCACTTTCAAAATCTGGACACAAGATCTTGCTCTCTCCACTAGTCGATCTCTTCATCTGTGTGATATTTGGTGGAATCACCTAAAGTGGAGGGATTTCCTCGTCTATCCATTGAAAAACGAATGCAAACTTCGCAAGGGTAATGCAACTAACTTCAAAAACTCTAAACGAAATCTTCTCTAACTTTTTTTCGCATTACAAGTAATGATTAAAACTGATTCAATAGGTTACCTCAAGCTAGATAGACCTATGCTCATTTACGGCTATCCTATGTGTTGCTTCAACTACACTAAAGATGACAAGAGCATCATTACCATTTACACAAAAAGTACGAACTCCATATGCCTGTCCTCTAACAGCAATACCGTAGCAATGAATAAAAACCCAGAACAACAATGTATCCCCAAAATGAGAACCTGGAAAAGGGAAAGTCAAGAGGTAATGCGAAGAGGTAAAATACTTTCACATTGATCTGAGACGGGTGTTGATGGCCCACCATTGTTCCGGCTACTAAAAATAACTCGGGCCTCAATAACCGCCACAAAAATAAAAGCCGTTTGAAAATCTCCCTAACAGGATCTTGTATTAAAAATTAGGTGATAATATGACAAATTCACCTAGATTGGATTTTGTTATTAATAGGACATATAACAGCCATGAAATCACTTCATCTAATGGCAAAAAAACTGTTCATTTGAATGAAACAATTGCAAATCGAGATTTTCTTAACTTTATGTAGTCTAGAAAAGCCTGAATAGGAATTCAAAGCCGCCCCATGACTATACTTGAATTCTGCAATATCATGCACTCATGGAGGTAGACACATGACATCAGCCATTACCTTTGAGTCCTTGACTTTACTGACTAAAGAGGATAGATGTCGACTCATACACACACAACCATTAAACTTGAGGGTCAAAACCAAGATAAATGCAAATCGGCTGAAGTTTCTTTAGACCAAGTCATATAAAGAGAAGGCTAGCTAGTATGCTAAGCTTAAAAAATGGAAACAAGATTTTCTAAGAAATATGGGATATCTAAATGGAAAATCTGGGATTCCTATTGGTCTAGTGATAAAATGATTGTAAATCAAACAAAACGGGAAATGGGTTATCTTACATAATTGCATACTTATCTCACTGGTGCCAGCTTCCCTTAAAAGGGGACTGTGCATGCATCCCATCCATCCATCTTCATTGCATATGCAGTTCCAACAGCATGGGGAAGTTGTGTATTGCAATACAGTAACCAGCTATTGTGACTGGGGTTCTTCCTTATATCTAAACGGAGTTCAATATTATCCTTTGTGCCGATTTCCAAATATACAGCATTATATATACCTTATGCAACCTGATGAAACGTTGACATAATTGGGTTTAGTGGACCCATAATGGTTATGCATCTGCATGCCTTTTCTATCATCAACTTTGTTTCCAAATCATTGATTTGCAAATTCCTAAAGACTGAATCCCTGCTGCCGACAGGGGATTGTTTCAATTAATGAGCATAGTCTCTATAACCAGGCGATGTTCCAGGGCCAAAATGGACAAAACTGTAAGAACCTAACTGTACGTAGGGGCTTCTCCATGCGGAACTCCAATATAAAATGCATGTTAGATCACAAGAAAATGAGCCCGACAGTACTTAGTTAAATCCAACTTCAAGTCCAAGAGTTTTGCAGCAGTTGACAATCAGAATATATGGAAGTCCATTGAGGTTGCATATGAACAGTGTATAGCCTAGGTGATGTTATGCAGACGTACACTTGGACGTAGTGATAGATGGCGCCAATATGATTTCTTAATTGCACCTTGGCCTATTCTACGATGTTTGCCATTTATTTCCAATTAACTTAAGCCTATAAGGTGTAAGTTAAAGCAGTATATATTAAAGACCAAACTTGTTCTTTTTTATTCAAGGGCTCTAACATGTCTTATCAATCTCCAACATAGGTGAACCCGTTATGATTTGTACGTTACAAGTAGGGTCGAGGCAACTCCACATAATAAAGTTATGCACCATTCTAGGAAACAGAGGAGAAGATTTGAATACCAACATGCTTTATCTAGCATTGAATACTCACTTTTCAAATATAAAACTCCACTCCTAAGACAGGATTGGTGAAGGCTAGGAAAAAAATGGTAGATTCAGTTAATTAGAAGGTAAACCTAATATAAACAAACAGTTACCGGTTATGAGTTTAAGGGAATGGAGTCGGGCTTGCTCCACACGAAGCCAAAACCCAAAAAACTTGTAACTAAAACTGGCTAATTTGTGGTCACTTCGCACCAATGGCAATGAAATCCCTAAAATTCAGCACCCAGAAATGTTGAGTAATTTCATCGAACAATTGGTGCGCAAAACATCAACAATTGAAATCCTTTTAAGGGACAAGTCTGATGCAGGTGTTCACATCAATTAAGGGGCAGAGATCGATGTACCTTGCCAAAGTCTCTACTAATGTAGATTGTATTTGATGAAGATTGGGGAAAGAGGATGGAAAAGTTTGAACTTACTTTGCAAGTATAGTTGGCAGCGAAATCTTTGGCAGTCCGGGAGGTTTGTTTTATCAATGAGAATTGGATGAAGGGCTAGACATGAAGATGGCTGAACACGAATACCGGGTTCTGGTCTCATTGATGAATGTCGCCAGGGCAGGGTCTTCGTAAAACTCGAAAAATGCATGTGAAGGTCGGAGAAGAAAATGGGGGAGAGTCAGAGAGAGAGAGAGAGAGAGAGAGAGAGAGAAAACAATAAATTAAGCATACCTCTCGACTCCATGACACACACACCCCACAATTAATTAAGCTTACCTTCCAGCAGATATCAGTTTGAAAAGTTAGTAATGTGGGACCATCGTCTTTTTTCTTTTTTTTTTCCATATATTTTATTCCAAACGGCAAAAAGAACAATAAATTTCTAATTCTAAAATTAATGGATGTTGCAAGGAAAGTAGACAGTTTCAATGCCTTTATAGTGTAAATCAATCCGTTGAATTAAAATTGGTAAACCATAGGTTCGACTTGTTATGAACATTTCAAAGTTCAAACAATCATCCCATAGTATTTACAAAATTAAATTAAAGTGTCTGTTCCTACTCGGACCACATGAGTAAAATTTCAAAAGTCGGGATTTTACAGCATTCCTTGCTTTAGCGTAAGTTGAAAGGGGGGTTTAAGGTGAGTTGCGAGGTGCAGTTGAGTACGCATACTGCTACTGTCTTTTAATGCTGCTGGTTCAGTTTCATTTTGCTTCAGGGATGGCATTGATACAATCTTCAGCTCTGCAGGGCTTGTTCCGTCTTTGGACAGTTTTGTAAGATTGCAAGGTTATGATATGATACGGGGAATGAGACTATCTTGGTGCAGCTTAATTCTTTGGTTATGAGATTGGACATCTCTTTTGGCTACTCATTGCTTGAGGGCATACTTGCTGGTTCTGGTGTTCCTGCGATTTTGCTTCCGCTGTTTTTGGTCCTGATGGCCACAACGATGCTACAGTTGATGCCGTTGATGTTAGGCAAGGATGGCATCTGATATAGCATATCCAATGGATGCTGCAATTTTTGGGAACTGGCTTTTCCATTTGGTTTATTGCTGTTCTCTACCTTGTGGGACTGGCCAGTGCTCTCTTTCCAGGTTCGAAGTTGTATATGATTGTTGAGCGGCTGTGTGCCAACCTTGTTGAGATGCTTCATAGTCCTTACCCCTTTAATCCTTGGTAAATTATTCCCAAAGATCAATAAATTCCCTTTTATTAGTGCTATCCTACGGGGCCAATGTTAATCCATGTTAAATTAGAGGGGAAGAAAACTACTGATTTGAACAATATTTTGACAATATTTTTAGCTGAGATGCGCGCAAATTGAATGATGCTGACTGTTCAAGTATCCAAAGATGGAGTGTGGGTGTAGTAATGTAGTTTGGTGATGATTTGGGAGAGTAAAATGAGGTTAGTGCAATTTGGTATTGGAGCAAGATGGGATTGGGGATATGATCGAGATATCCACATCGTGAAGGAAAGTCGGAATCTTAAGATACACAGAAAAACAAAAAACAGAACCCTCAAGGTCAGGTTTTTCTTTCTCCCGTATGAAGGGGGTTAGAAAATTAGTGGTTATAATACATATTCTGCGCATCAATGGACTTTGGCCTCGAAATTTACTTGAAAGAGACATGTCCTGAACCTACTAGACGATGGGAGCATACTTGTCCGACTAGATGGAATGGTATGGTCCTGAACAAATTTAAAAAGAAGACAAGACAAAAAATAATAATAAAAATAATCAAGGCCACTATAGTATTTATTCGTGCGGTAAATTTCTTCGCAAGTCTTTGTTGAGAAAAATACAATTTGTGAATTTCAGAGAACAATTTCATTAGAAATACAACTGAAATACAGATTGCGTAAACTGAATACAACGTTCAATAACAACTAATGCGAAAAAGGTTAACCGAATCTAGTGTTTCACATCGTCTCCTTAAAATAGATTGGCCGCCAACCAAGGTGTTGAGGTTGCATCGGCATCTGTCTCCCATGATATTTCTGCTGGAACTACAACCAACCGATCACACCACTGTGAGTAGCCATGGCAAACGGAACTAGCGTTTGCCTCTCTCTCACACAAAGAATAAATTTGGGAGTTTCTGTTGAATTCTTGAGAAACGTGAAGGGCAAATGAAAACGGGTTGCCTAATATATAACCAAAGAGTGACTTCTGAAATGCTTAGAGACTTCAATATTAGAAACCGCTGTAATGAACTTCAGGATTGTAATAGGTGGCGAGTTCCCCGTTTTTGTATCTCTTAGGTGAAAATTTCTTACTGTAACGATCCTAACCCACTCTAGTAGGTCTTAGCCGTAACAAAGCGCCGGTGAAACCATCACCAAGGCCATATTAACCCTACTACATCTCATAATTATAAAATTAAAAGGAACAAAAGTGTGTAATCAATGGAGGCATGACCTGTGCAGCCTAGTATAATGAGAACTTACATTTACAAAAGACTATAAACCCCAATACACACCTCAGAGCTGTGCTTATGCATAAAATTTAGCCAGTAACTCACAAGTAATTACATAGTTCAAATGAATAACACGAAAATACATTTCATAACCGCAAACTATTCCCCACATCTCAAATCCACAAACAAGTGCCACGACGTCTTACTTCTTATGTCCTGAAAGGAGGAACATTTACATAAGTTGAAGCTCGTATGAATGATTAATACGCAATTCACATGCTTTCTATGGACAATGATTAAACCATTTGAAAAGGAATCTCATTGCATAGCAACATAACATAATAATGCACATCCTCTATTCATTTCATGTCTACCAGGCATCTCCAGTAGTGGATAAGTTAAGACGTCTTTCGCTATCCAATATAATAGCCATGTCTTGCTAGCCTTTTAACACGTATCTCCTAGCAAGCTGGGACGTGGGAGGATGTCATTAATAGATATAAAATATGTTCACCTTTCATTGATATTCCATGGAGTTCATATCAAAGTATAAAACATCATTGAAGTGAAAAGCTTATAACTAAACCATGTGTTTTGGGTATTAATCACTCACCTTGGTCCGAGCTTCTAAACCACGTTCCCTACATAAGCATATAAGGTAATTATAATTTAGATTCACTGAAACACATTTAGACATCTAAATGCTTTCATTAGATATCCCTAGTAGCTCACAAAGTTCTAAGGTTAAGGTCCCAATCTAAGTAAACGCGAAATCTGACAAAACTGCAACATCGGTATGGAGTCCAAAAACCAGTCTCTGTATTTTGGCTATAGAATTTGATAGGATTAGAATTAGATGCTAGGACCACCTCCATTGGAAATTAGACTTTCGGGGCATCAATCTCGATATAAAATTTGCCCTAATCGGAGTCCGAATGTCAAAGATATGCTTATCTGAAGTTGGGGCTGTAATCTGTCTTGTTCTGCGATTTTTCCTAAAATCCAAATCTTAAACTCTTCAGAACTTTTAACATCAATCCCAACTTCACCAATTAATCTCCAAAGGTAAGAATAACAACCTAGACTCATGATTCAACCAAATTATGGAACATTGGTGGGGCAACAAGCATAGGGTTCTTCAAGAATTTTAGAGTAACAAGAACTCATCTCTAAACCTCAAAACAAGGGTTTCTATCATTCCTACTAATCATACATTGAAATTGAACTATTTAAGCTTGAATCTAACAACTAAAACATAGAATTCAGCATTACAGACATAAAGTTTACCTAATTGAACTTCAACTTGATCACACTGGACTCCTTCTTGTTGTTCCCCTCTTTCTTCCATCTTCTTCTTCTACTCTCTCTCTCTCTCTCTCTCTCTCTGTGTGTGATAAGAACAGAGGAAAGAAGGCGTAGAATCCCCTCTCCAACGTTAGAGATAGGAACAAGGGAGAGAGTAACACGTCGAATTTTTTTTGTTTTTATTAGGTCATGGGAAAATTATCTAGTGTGCGTGTCATCCTAGCCCATATACCACATATAAAACCAACTAGTGGTACAAAGTCACAAACACACAATTAGTCAAGCTAATTAACCCGATAACTCCCATAATTATCTAAAACTTCACATGTACACCAAGTATAGAATAAGTAAGGACCCGGGATATTACACCTACAGTGGTGAACGGTCTCTAGCCCCCGGATTCCTCGTCAAATCCTCGGGTGGTGTTATTCTGTATCCCACTGGTTTTCTAATTTGGGTGGTGAGCTTTATCTTTTTATCCTTTTTACTTTTCTTCAATCCCATCTGCAAAATCCGATATCAGCTTCTCCTTCATCATCAAGGAGTCATTTTAGGTCCCGACAATGGTGGTAGTGATGGTTCTTTGACGAAGCAAGGCAATGGTGGTGTATTGTTTTCCTAATGCACATCATAACTCATAATATTGCGGATGCTCCAACCGTATCCATTAACAAATATGGCGTTGTGAGAACCACATTGGAACGGACTCTGTTTACACGGCAATTGTGAACGACTCTTTCTATACGGCAATTGAGAAGAACAATCGTCGGAATCTTAAAACACAAAAATAGATAGTGTAGTGCACGACATGGAAATTGATTTGGGGCCTACCGAGACAGAATTTGTAACTTGCTATCCTCTTGCCTAGCAGGCAAAGATTTACCTCCGTGGAAAGGCTGATTCATTCGGATCGACATGAGGGTCCAACTACATTGCATTGCCAGAATCCATGTTGTATATTTGAAACAGGTTGACCTCCTTGCTTCTCTCATGGTACAATCCTCTTCCCGCTGAGCCCCCTTTCTCCTCGGTCCACAGAGACAAAATGTAGGACTGGTGCCAACAGTTCATCACGGAAGAAAGGACTCACCGAGCCGGGATCACTAACTAATACTAATATAATAGAAAAATAGAAAAGAACTGTCTTTTCTGTATACTTTCCCCGGTTCTGTTGCTACCGCGGGCCTTACGCAATCGATCGGATCATATAGATATCCATGAAAGACAGAATATTTCAGAAAATCCAAGAATGCATAACCGCATGGATAAGCTCACACTAACCCTTTAGTGATTATAAAAATATATCATGCGCATCAATAGGCTTTGGGGTCCTGACCATGGTTCAAATCTGATTTTTTTTTATTTTTTTATCATCGGATGTTCTGGTCAATTCGCACGCACCTCGACTAATTCTGTCCGAATTCAATGACCGTCGACCGGGCAAACCTCCAATAGCCCCAAGATTTGAAATGTTAGACCGTCGTGAAAT
The DNA here is from genome assembly GCA_014282245.1 of Rhododendron simsii. Classification (NCBI taxonomy): domain Eukaryota; kingdom Viridiplantae; phylum Streptophyta; class Magnoliopsida; order Ericales; family Ericaceae; genus Rhododendron; species Rhododendron simsii. The sequence goes on from CM024953.1 coordinate 11,128,907, forward strand.
TCGAATTTGCGACCTCTTGAGGAAAACTCGCAACATTTCAATGCTTTCTCATGCTCACTTGGGCAAACCCCTTGGGTTGTTCTAATGTGAAATTGCTAGTCCTATTTGATGGTGTCAACGACCACACAAGAAATAGAAAAAGAATCGTATTCGTACCGTAAATTTCTTTACAAGTCCGTAACACAATCCTGCATTGATGTTGTCCATCCTAAACCTTGTCATTGTGGCACACGAAACCACTCTCCTTTAATGAACAGTTCGAATCATCTTTATGGAACCTGAATATATGGACACCATAAAAGATCAATGAATCATTAATCTAAAATTAAGTAACCAAACACTTAATTTTAAATTCATAATTGATTACTTTTTGTGGAACCCATCGGATCACACAACTGAAACAGAGTCATATAAACTTAATACAATGATCAATCACAACTAATGCGATAAAATGTGAATAAAATTCTTTGTTTCACAGAGTCTCCTTAAATCAAATTCGCCACCTACCGATGGTATGGAGGTTGCAATCCCAGGATAATTTGTCTAGAACCACAACTCACCAAACACCAATGTGAGCACCCATGGCGAATGATCGGGTCGTTTTCGTACCAAAAATAATTAATAAAACAGAATAATTACTACTACCTAAAGATAGAAGTAAGTACTCCGAGTATTGTCCTCAAAGATTACAAAGGCTGAGTTGCAGTGATTTCTAAATTAATTCGGAAAAGGATTTGATTGTTGGATTTCAAAAATATTAAAAGCTAAATTAAATTAAAGCAATTAAGAAATAAAGAAAGTTTATGAGGGAAAAGATCTAGGGTTTCGAATCCACTGAACCCGTTGTAACAATATTTATATGATGATAAAGGTTAATCATTCGAATCAATCCGGATGTCGTTAGGGTTCGCGGGCCCCCACATTATCGCCTTTAATGGGGTATCGCCACCTAGCACGAACCATCTTACTAGTACGATCCGTCTCGTCTAATAGCACGGCGCGTCTTATGGAGCATAACCCATCTTACTTAGTTATCACAAACAATTAAGAACCGTTGTATGAACATGCATAAAAATCTAGAAAATATACACAAGATTTGATAGAAAAAATTAATGCCGCAAATAAATCCTCAAGTCATACAATTACTATTCGAATAATAAAATACTAAATCATGAAAATATAAACATTATTACTCTGAATTCGAGGTTCATCTACGCCCTCAAGAAGAAATTTGGCCGAACAAGAAAAAAATAGGTGAAAGTACATAAACACCCCCTCAACTATCACTGATTCTCGTAAACACCCTCTTACATTTAAAAGCGCCCATAGAGACCCCCTCAACTACTGGAAACAAAATAAGGCAAAAGTACATAAACACCCCTTCAACTATCACTTTTTCTCACAAAGACCCCCTCACATTTAAAAATGCCCATACAGACCCCCTCAACTAATCTCCGTTACCCAAGTGGCACCCTTCCGTCTCTAAACCGTTTGTGATGAACCCCCTCATCCATAAATAGGACAAAAATACCCTTGTTGCATTACATACATACATCCCTTCTAACCATTCTCTTTCTTCCCCCTACAAATAGCCTCTAATCAAAATCTAAAATCGGCTAATAGATTTGAAATTTTAGTTCATATATATATATTTCCGGTTCCACCCACACAGTTTAAAAAAAAAAAACACTTCATGTCAACCATTAAAATCAATGGTTGGATTGAAACATACTGTATTCTCCTTCCCCCTTAATCACAGGTAATCTCTCCCTCTCTATTTAAGTTATTCTCTCTCTATACCCTAACCGATTAACCATTGGTTCCGGTGACCTTTTTTTTCTCTCTCCTTCAATACATGCACACTCTTTATCTAAAGAAAAGTTAAAAAAACAGAGATGAGAAAAGCAACGTAAGGAAAATGATTGATGTAAGAAAAAAAGAAATTGTATAAATCGAAAAAAATGACTAGAATGACTGATAGAATGAGGGTATAATATAAATGTTAGGGGGTCTTCGTGGAACAAAGTGATAGTTGAGGGGGTGTTTATGTACTTTTACCATTAAAAAAAAGGGTATCTTAGTCATTTCCTTCATTTTGTTAACGGAGGTAGCATTTTTTTCGTTTTCAGTAGTTGAGGGGGTCTGTATGGGCGTTTTTAACCATGAGGGGGTCTTCATGAGAAAAAGTGATAGTTAAGGGGGTGCTTGTGTACTTTTGCCACAAAATAAAGACAAACTCCGTTAACGGAATGGATAAATTGGCGAAAATACCCTTATTATATTATACTCTTACATGATATTCAAAAAAACCCTAAAATTATTTACCCCAACTCTCCCTAGTTCGGAGGGAGGGAGAGAGAGAGAGAGAGAGAGAGAGAGAGAGAGAGAGGAGAAGGAGGAGGATGGGTTGCACTTCCGCCGGCCGTCGTGCAAGCAACTCGCTTTCCGACCCGATACGTAGATCTGGTGGAGTTGGGGCGGGGTTACGGCCAGAACAGTAGTCGGAACAATGTCGTTTTCACTGCCACAGATGGAGACGAAGCGGGTGTAGATGGAGGTGCCGGCCTTGTAGGCGAGCTGCTGGTAGATGATGGATTTGGTGAGGGCGAGGAAATGGGGGGTAGGTGGCGGAGTCGAAGGTGGGGAAGAGGTGGAGAGAGATTACGGGAGAGGAGAGGACGTCGGCGGCGCGGACGTGGCGGAGGGAGGAGTCGATCTCGCCGTCGCAAGAGAGGGATCGCGTGGCGGCGACAGGGACGATCAGTTTCCGCTACACGGCCTATACCCCAATCCATCAGGTTGTTTCCAAAACTCACTCTGTTCTTGATTTTCTCCAACTTTCTTCAAAAACTCAACATTATTCTTAATGTTTGACACAAATCCATTCGTAAAAGATAATTCTTGATGAAGAAAAGAACATGGGTTCGGCGAGAATGGGACCAATGGGTCGAGATTGAACCCAATCTTTAATATTACAAGAAAAAAATAGAGGAACCAGAACATTGGGCATTTCCATAAGGGCTTCTTCTTCTTGGCTGATTTCTTTGGAGAGAGAAGCAGAGATTAATGGTATATGTGTGTGTGTGTATATATATATATATATATATATATATATATATATAGGCGTATGTGTATGTGTGTGTCGGCTGGATTGAATTTGTGGGTTTCAACTTCAATTTGTTGATTGAATTTGATTTGTGGGTTAATTTTAAGGTTTGATTTGATTCTTAAGTTTGATTTTGTATTTATGGGTTGAGGTTTGTGGACTGGTTTTGTTTTCTCTGTTGAATCAATTTAGTTTGTTTTCTTGTAGAAGGCCATGAATAGAGGGTTTGCTGGGCTTGTGTAGAGAGAGGAAGGGAGGATTGATTTGGGTTTATGCAGAGGGAGGGAGGGAGGGATGATTGATTTGGTGCAAAGGGCATTTTTGTCCAAAAAATGCCCAATTTGCTGACATGTGACCTCCCAGCAAACAGTCTAGAGACGGAAGGGTGTTACTTGGATAACGGGAATAGGTGAGGAAGTCTCAATGGACGCTTTTAAATGTGAGAGGGTGTTTACGAGAATCAGTGATAATTGAGGGGGTGTTTATGTACTTTCACAAAAAAATATAAACGATCACGAAGTAATAAAACTCCAAGCAAGAGAATAAAGGTTTCGGTAAGTAAAAGCAATCCTTAACCCTTTATTGCTCCTCTGTTGCCGAGCCATGAACGCCAATTGTCGGTTTTGATGCGTTGAAATTTTATGGGCAGCTCCCTCCTCTGTTCCGTTCTGTGCGTCTGATCCAAATAGTACTCCCTTTTACTTCTATGTATATGTTGCTGCAGCGGACTTCCTCATCTTGATTGTAAAAGCCCTAATAAGATAGTATTATAATAACATCATGGGCCCATCCTTAGTCAAGGTGGTGCAAGTCCAATTCCTTGGCCAATGATCTTCGGTCAAGTTCAGTGCTGAAGTCCTGACTTCATATCGCAATTCAGGCCTTCCTCTTGATTGAGCACGAACGCCCAACTTCGAACACCGTTAAGCATTTTAATTTTGCGCTTTTTGTGTCAAACTCTTCAAATACCTACAACAAAAATAAAAGCATAAATTTCCAAATAATATTATAGAAATAGACTTAGCAATGATAGATTAGAAGGCACATGTGTGAACATTTATGCGTCTATCAGGGAACCAAACTGTCATCTGCCTCTCTCACACACACAAAGAATAAAGGAGTGGTGGTGGTGATCATGGCCTTGATCTATAGGGATAAAAATACGTTGGAGAATAAGCCAACTATCGGTTTCGCCTTTGGCTAGTAGGGTAAGACAAATTGAAAATTGCATTTGGATTAAAATCTCGGATCTAGGTCAGGTGGGGTTCGGGCTAACGTTCGGATAAAAGCACAAGGTGACGTGATTAAATCTCTAATAATTTATAAATTAACAATTGCGCGATTGAAAGTACTCTAAATCCTAATTTTGGAACTGCTATAACAATTAAGGTTTTCGGTAGTTGAGCTGAGCAATTTACGCTCTCTGTCTCTCTCTCTCCGTTGCACCTCTTTGTTTCTCTATCTCTTCTCCTCCCTTCCTCTAGGGATGACAATTTGGGCCGAACCGATAACCGAAATTTTTTCCGAATCATAACCGAAAACTTCCCCGTGGATATGAGTATGGTTGAAGCCTTGGATAACCGAATGGGTATCAGATCGGTTCGGTTCGGTTATAGTTCATCTGCTATCCGAACCGAAATAACCAAAATTAGGAAATTACATAATTACCCCTTAGGGTTTTGTCTCTACATATCCTCACTGACTCTCTACTCTCGCCTCTCTCTCCCTCCCTGCGGCTCTGTCTTGATTAGATAGATTTCTGCCCAACCCATCCGAAAATCAAAGCTGCAGAGTCGCCATGACCCTTGGCTTAGGATGATCGAGCGTCGTGGGTCAGTACTCGAACCCTTCGATCTTCTTCTTCGATGTTACTCATTTCTTCATTTATCGGTCATTTCTCGTTGTGGGTTTGTCGTATTTTTTCATTTGGGATTTCTTGTGCTGTAAAATATAGGTTGGCACACATGGAATGTGCTGCTCTTCATTTTCTGGAATGAACTGTTTTTTGTTTTCAATCAAAGATTCAAACTTTTTTTTTTCTTGAGTTCAATACACTACAAAACCCACATTTCATGATTCAGAACAATTAAATTAGGTTATGGAGCAAAACTCTCTCTCTCTCATTTGGTTACCCAATCGGTTCAGGGATTACCCGAACCCTGTTAGGTTCGGTTATGGTTACTCAATCCTCTATCCATTCGAGTTTCGGGGCGGATTTGGGTAAATTACAATTCGGTTTCAGGGATTGGGGACGGATTTTACAATATCCGCCCCAAATTGCATCCCTGCCTCCCCCTAGGGCTTCCATCCAACCGGGGGGGGGGTCTTGCCAGAGTCGGAGATATTTGTTGGTGGATGATGATGGCTAGGTTTTTTCATTTTCTTGTTAGTTTGAGATCTTTTGCTTATTATTCTTCCTTTTGTGGAGGTTTTTCTCTCTGGTTTCTTGCCATGAGCCTTTCTCTCAACTGAGTTTCTCCCAGTTAGGTTGTTTCTTGTTTCCGCAGGAAAAAGTTTAGTTTGTCGGGGTATAGTCTGTGGGATGAATCCCCGCCGTCTTGGTTATTTGGTCCTTTGTCTAAGAACGAGTTTTCATCTTGATGTAATCTTTTGTTAGAGTTATAATATCATCTTTTATCGTTTGGCAAAAAAAAATTTGTGCGATTTAGGGAATGGGAGGGGTTGTAGTGCGGCCGATCCGGCCGTCCATCTCGGCACGGACGGCTTGCATTTAATCCAAGCTCCTACAAATCTTACTCGTCCATTGTTTGGATGAAAATTCGAGCCGTCCATTGCCAAAATCCAAGCTCCTACAAATCTTAGTCGTCCATTGTTCGGATGAAAATTTGAGCCGTCCATTGCCAAAATGGACAGCTGGCTTGACTGTAGTGCAGGGGTGCTGTAGTCCACGATCTAGAAAGGAATTGAGGATGCTCTAACCGGGCCCATTAACTTATTATTGCCAGATTTTTTTTCTCCCTTGTGTTATACGTTGAAAAAAACCAGTCAATTCAAGTGAACAAGAAAACAAAAACAGAACCCTCAAAGTCGATCTGTTGTCTTTTTCTTTCCCGTATGAAGGGGGTTAGAAAATTACAATACAACATATTCTGGGCATCAATGGACTTTGGGGTCCTGAACATGGACCACATATATAGCTAAAACAGAAATTCTAATCGCATGGAAGATTTGCAGGGAATCACGCAAGAAAAAATGCGTTTGGGCCCATTCTGGATCCCACAAAAATCTAGAAAAATATCCATAAATTTTAGAATATTATTTTATGGGACCCTATAAAAAATCAACTCCAACTGACATCGGTAAGTATTACTTTTGAATTCGCAGGACGAAACTGCTCAATTCGCCCCTATGAATCCAAAAGTAATACTTACCGATATCCGTTGGAGCTGAAATTTTTAAAGGGCCCCATAAAAAAATATTATAAAATTTATGGATATTTTTCTAGATTTTTGTGGAACCCGGAATGCGCAGGTGTAAGGCCACTGATCAGAAAGTGTTTATGGTGCTAGTCTGCTAGAGCAGCACCAAGTTTGTCACCAAGTCTTGATTCATTAGAATTTTCAGCCAGTCCAACTCATAATCATCTTCCCATTGAATATGTCTGGCCCTGACTAAACTGCGACATCGGTCACCACTCAGAGTAAAAGCCAATACTAAGTCTAATAATGAGTGACGGTGAAGAAATTAGCTGAATGCTTGTGTGAATAACAGAGGAGTACTTATTTTTTGAATGAGGAAAATAGTATTTCCATTGGGATTAAGTAAATCACTATTTTCCTCAATTTGTGTAGCAAATCGCCGGGCACAAAAATGGGATTAAAGGAAGAACCGTAGTGATTTCGTCGGAGTTAAAGGAAAGTTTAATTGGTGGACACTTGTCAACACGTGAAGTGTCGCACAGGGAAGTGTGACAGATAATCGAGACAGAGGATCCAAAGCCGTTTTGTAGTAGAAGTAGTAAATATTTTTGTCGTCCTAGCGAAAGAGGTTTCAAGGAAAAGGTGAAGGTGAAGCCAAACAACGCCTTAACCATGGAGTAGCCATTGCCCATTGGTCATTTTACGGGAAGGTGGCCCCACTCCTTTTTTCAATTACCGGGATTTAAATCTACAGAAGTACCCCAACACTCTATTTAAGCAAGGTTATCAGCACGCAAAAAACTTAGCATTAACATTCCGTTCACCACATTGATATGGCAGTGTTAAAGCCCTTCTTCCTTTTCATACATGTTTTTCTGTTGTGTTTGCATTATTCGGGCTCTCCTCTTGTAGGCAGCTTTGTGCAAGGTGCGAACGAGACCGACCGTCTAGCCTTGCTCGCATTCAAGGCTGCAATAACCAGTGATCCCTTTGGAGCTCTCAACTTGTGGAATGAATCAATCCACTTTTGTCAATGGGCTGGTGTGACATGTGGCCGCCGACACCATCGGGCCATCGTGTTGAGGCTTGAACATCAACAGCTCACTGGGTCTGTTTCCCCTCATGTCGGAAACTTGAGCTTTCTCAGGGAACTATGGCTGGGTAACAATAGCTTGAGTCATAAAATTCCACCAGAACTTGGCCGCTTGCGAAGACTACAAATATTGACAGTGGTCAATAATTCGGTTACCGGTGAAATTTCATCCAATATATCTGGTTGTTCTAATCTTGTTGCCCTTGAACTCTCTGGCAATATGCTGACCGGGATAATTCCTATAGAGCTCGGTTCTTTGACTAGCCTGGAGAGACTGCTGATTGACAGAAACAACATAATAGGAGGTCTGCCTTCTACTCTTGGGAATCTATCTTCTCTTACGAATCTTACTGCTGGTTTCAATAGTATTACTGGAAATATACCAGAGAGTCTTGGTGGATGCAAAAAATTGGAAGTTCTCAGATTAGGGGTGAACAAGTTGGTCGGTACCTTTGCTTTCTCAATCTTTAACCTCACTTTTATGAGATACTTAGAAGTATCGAATAACCAAATTGAAGGCAGCCTTCCTTCTGACCTAGGAATCACTCTTCCTAATCTTCAACGCCTAGATCTTGGTGACAATTTGTTTACTGGTTTTATACCTATTTCATTATCCAATGCCACCAAACTACATAACCTTATCCTAAAAGCAAATAAATTTAAGGGAAAAGTCCCTCCTTTAGAAAAGTTGCGCGATCTTGAGGTGTTATATTTATCTCGTAATCTTCTAGGAACAAGGGAAGTGAATGACTTGAGCTTTCTAAACTCATTGAGAAATGCTACCAAGTTGCAATTTCTGGTTCTGAGTGACAATAACTTTGGAGGGGTGTTGCCTCAATCAATTAGCAACTTTTCCTCTTCTCTTCTTGCACTAGTTTTGGATGGCAATATCATAGGTGGGAGCATCCCAACCGGGATAGGGAGTTTAATCAATTTGCAGGCTCTTACCATGAGTGACAACCGTTTAAGCGGTAACATTCCTGTCGATATTGGGAATCTTCAAAAGCTACGGGTGTTGCTACTCTATGGTAACAAACTCTATGGGGAGATCCCATCATCTCTTTCAAATTCAACTTCTTTATTCCAACTTGCTTTGTTTCAAAATAGTCTCCAAGGCAGCATCCCTTCAAGTCTGGGGAAATGTCAACTATTGCAGCAAGTATCTCTTGCTCAAAATAACCTTAGCGGTATCATACCCAAAGAAGTTTTCAACAGCCCATCGTTGTTTTATCTGGATCTATCTTACAACAATTTGGCTGGTGAACTTCCGGCAGAAGTAGGAAATTTAAAAAATTTAGAAGAATTTTATGCTTCTAAGAACGCACTGTCCGGAGGAATTCCAAACACTCTTGGTCGCTGTGTAACACTAAGACTACTATACCTCGATGGCAACAAATTCTCGGGAAAACTTCTTGCAACCTTTGCGAATTTGAGAGGTTTGGAAGTACTAAATCTTTCTCACAACAATATCTCAGGACAAATCCCAGAGTATTTGGATGGCTTCACCTCTTTAAACATATTAGACCTGTCATTCAATGATTTTGAAGGGGCGGTACCGGAAAGAGGTGTATTTAGGAATGCAACCGCCATTTCTATTGAAGGAAACAACAAACTTTGTGGGGGCATAGCTGAATTGCAGCTGCATAGTTGCAATTCTAAAAACTTTCAAAGGAAAGGATTCACTCTAATTGGTAAATTAGTAATCGCGATATCATTTGGGCTTCTAGGACTACTTGTGACAGTGGGTGTTCTTTATCTTTGTTGGTCTAGGAAAACAGCAAAAGTACCCCCCTTCCGGATTTTAGGAAATTCATTTCCACAATTGTCCTATCAAAGTCTGCTTCGAGCTACTGATGGGTTCTCTCTATCCAACTTAATCGGAGTGGGTAGTTTTGGTTCAGTTTATAAAGGAATTCTAGAACAAAGTGGGAAAGTTGTTGCAGTGAAGGTACTAAACCTTCAATTCCGTGGTGCCTCGAAGAGTTTCATAGCTGAGTGTAAAGCCATGAAGAGCATCAAACATCGAAATCTCGTAGGAATTCTCACTGCATGTTCGAGTATCGACTATCAAGGTAATGATTTCAAAGCTCTGGTTTATGAGTTCATGGTCAATGGGAGCCTACACGAGTGGTTGCATCCAATTGGAAATGGAGAGGGTGTACATGAGGAGCTAAGGAGTTTAAACTTGCTTCAGAGGCTTCATATTGCAATTGATGTTGCTTCTGCTCTTGATTATCTTCACCATCATTGTTGGGAACCAATGGTTCACTGTGATTTGAAGCCGAGCAATGTTCTTTTGGACAATGAAATGACTGCGCGTGTAGCTGATTTTGGTTTAGCAAGATTCCTTCCCACAGCCACCCATGAGTCTTCTACAAATCAATCAAGTTCCATTGGCTTGAGAGGATCTGTTGGTTATGCTCCTCCAGGTAAATATACATCTTAGAACCTTTCATTTTTCCTTTGCAAAACCACTGCCATCACTCTTTAGGGCTGATAGACATCTGGTTTTAATCTGGTTCATCAATCACTTTAATAATGCTGCTTGTTTTTCCTTTGTTTTTCTCCTTACGATATCATTTGGCTCTCAGCTGAGAATCAATGAAAATTTCCAATATTTCACTTAAAACATAAATGCAGCACTATACATGGCACAAAGTTCTCATTACTTCCCTATAGGGGAAGATGTACCAACATATATATAGGCATCTCAGTGTTAGCAAAGCAATAGCGAGCTTTTGTTTGTCTCCTTTGGCTGTAGTCATAGCAAGAGTTAACGAGAATAGAAGAAAATGAGTTTTTGTTTTTACCAATGGTCATTGCTTGTTATCAAGTCGGTATATTGTCAATATGCTAAATACAAAGTATGCTATTCCACTAGTATTAGGGAAGTAGACAATTATCAATGTCTTTATAGTGTAAAACTATAAATCATTCACTTGAAGTAAAATTGGTGAACCGTAGCTTCGACTTGTTATGAACATTTTGATCCATCAACATTTCTATTCAACATATATTAGAATTCCTTAAGATGGAGTTCTTGTTACCCTTTCTAGTTATATAAGCACAAGAAGCTTATATTGTTATGAATCTTATGACACTTCTATTGACATAACTTTAAACTTTTGTCTGCACAAGGCACATTACTATGCTGTGATGTATTCCTGACCAAGCATCGTCATAAGTTTATTTACTAACTAACGTACTGTAGAATATGGCATGGGAAATGAGGTATCAAGTTAATGTGTATGCTATGGCATCCTTTTGTTGGAGATGGTGACTGGGAAGAGACCGACCGATAGCATGTTTATCGGTAGTCTGACTCTCCACAACTTTGCTAAGACAGCCCTGCCTGAACCAGTGGAGAGCATTTTCGACCAAACATTGATTCCACAAGATCAAATGGGGGAGGCAAGCACAAGTATCAGCAGCGTTCGGAATCAGAGCTCCCTTAGCAGTCACAAAATTCAAGAGTGCTTGATTTCACTACTTCAAGTTGGAATCGCCTGTTCGCAAGAACAAGCAACAGATCGGCCGGACATCAAGGAGGTTCTCACTAGTTTGCATAAGACAAAGAACATTCTTCTTGTAACTTAAGTAAGTGGATGTAGGAGATCTAGAATTGCAGTGTGATCACGAGTACGTAGGGCCACACTTTCTTACTCACTTAAGAAATATCGTACGTTTTGCTATGAAAACATCAGATTTCTTCACTAGTCTGGCTAACATTGATTTTCTCTATAGATGCTTAAGTATGCAAGGGTTAACACAACTTTTCTACTTGACCTAGGTGCCCACTATTTACGATATTTGAAAAAAAAAGAATAAGAAGGTGTTATCTATGCCAGCATTATCTACAACAAAAGGATACGAATTCTGTTCAAGACAGCTGACATTTGTGGTTATAAAGGAATGGAATGCGGCATTCATTCAACTTTTTCTTCATTCATTCCTTTTCCTTGCATCATGAGTCACTTATTTGTTGAAGTATCATGAAAACTAACTTCAGATGTTCCACAGCTTCTTAACTATGTGTCCAGTTAACAGATTAGCGCTTTTCCTCATATTACATCCAGCATTTGTGTGATTTAATTATTACTATTTTCTTGTCCTAGGTTTCTCAGGTGTAATCGGAATTGAAAATACTTCTTAACGCAACAGCAATGTGATGCGTCATATTGCTTCTGCTTTTTGTTATGGACTTATCGCAGTATAGTACACTGTAATTTCCCGTTCTGCTTCTTGCACGTTTTTATTAGTTTGTCTAAGTTTGCAACTTTCCAGAATAAATGTACTTTAATAAGGCTATGGCTAGCTGTGTGAAGATCCATTCTTAACTCTTATTAATTTTGTAGTTTAAGTACCATTCAGCATATATTACGCTACTCTAAATGGTGTTATCTTAATGTGGTACTGCATGTAGTCTTTCCGTTAGGTGGTTTACGGAACACAGGGAAAGGATCGATATTGAGCACGCTGTGATAAGGCGAATGGTATGTCAAACAGATTATGGAAGGGAGGAAAAAAAAATTGTAGCAAACCCAAAAAACTTTGACATAGATCAAGGCCTACAAAACTAACTTGAGTTACTTCTATACTCTGTGTCCAGCAATATGTCCTTCGGGATCAAGAGATGCAGTCAGAATGTGTCATGCTCATCTGTTTCAGATTTGGATTTCGAAAACAGTAAGCTGTTTCTTTTTTCCTCCTATTTTTTGATGATTTTGGTGTTCAGCTGTGTTCATATCATAGCTTAGTTTTTGGAGGAATTTGTCCAGGTAAACAAAATGGTGGAGAAATTAGGAATCATTATAGCTTTCAGTGAACCTTTTCCTTCAACTTATACCTTCACTTCCTGAATAACACATGAAGTTTAGAACCAAACACAGCGTTAGTGAACGTTTTTTCAGCTTCTACATGCACATTATTAACTTGATTTGATAATTGGGAAGCAGTGCGACACACAAATTACGCCAATAGAAAGTGTTGTTTCTGATAGAGTAAAATTGAGTATCTACTCTTTATTTGAGACCCTGTAGAGCAAAAATTTGATTATAATAACCCTAGAGACAAAAATTAATTAATTATGACCCTTTAGTATAATATGATTAGAATAATAAGGTTTTCACACTGGTGGAGTACAGATTGAAAATTGGAGCACGTGCTCTATTTTTCAATCCGTGCTCCAACTTTTAATCGTTTGAACCGGTGTGAATATCTTTTTTTTTTTGAAAGTAAAAATTTATGACAAAAACATAAGAAATTTCAGTAAATGGGGACAAAAGTATACACAAAATTTAACAAATACTACAACTATTGCACCAAATAATAGTAGAATATTTGATAGTACGTGTAACGAATTTCTAATATTAGCATTGAAGAAAACAAAGGCAATTCAAGTGAAATTGGGGAGAATACAAAAAGTGTAGTACTGCACAACATGGAAAATGATTTGGGTGCCTCTCGACCCCCCAGAGTCAGTTTTCCGTCTGAGGGGGGTAGAAAATTATTGATGTCTGGGTGGGCATCAATAGACTTTGGGGTCCTGAACATGGACCAGTTTGGGGTGGGCATCGTGCATGTCGTGTTTGTGTCATGTCTTATCGTGTTCGTGTTAGAATTCTCTCAATCCTAGCTAACCTAACCTATTAGCTTTTCGTGTTATCGTGTCGTATCATTTCCGTGTTCCGTGTCAGAAATAGTCGACCCTAACCAACTAATTTGGTGTTGAGTTCGTGTCGTATTATCGTGTCCTTTTATAAATTTTCACCCCACGCTGTGTTGTGTCATCCAACCATGTGAATCTAATTCAGGAGTAACACAGTGATACACCGACGGACATTGATAATGTTGAAACTTGTCAGAGATGTGCATGCAAATAGAGAATGATAGACTGCAAACTGTGGTTCCAAGGGCTACGAACTTATCCACAAATAATCGACTGATAACCAACCAAATAACAAACACATAACGTAGAGACCGCTGCGTGCATCGAAACACATGTAAACTAGTGATGGTACTTTATTCTTGACCCAAAAAAAAATGGTACTCTTTATTCACGAGTTGTTGTCCTGCAGTTGGGTGACACTGGGGCATGGCGGGGCCTCTAGACCTCTCCAAGTCCTTGTTATCCATAGATTGATTGTGGGTGTAGTTCGTTGTGAAAGGGTGGCAAGGACTGGTGGTGGTGATCATGGCCTTGATCTAAAGGAATCAAAATATGTTGGAGAAGAAGCCGAATACTGATTTGACCTTCGGCTATCACCACTGGACCGAGATCTTTTATCTCATTCTTTTATGCCCTAAAATCGTTTATCACGCTAAAAGGGTGAGGTCTTTTCTATTTTTTATCACGTCACAAGAGTGAGGTCTTTTCTCTTTTATCTCGTCATATGAGCAAGATCTTTTATCTCATTGTTTTTTGCAATTAAATCTTTTATCACGCTACAAAAGTAAGGTCTTTTCTCTTTTATCTCACCACAAAAGCGAGATCTTTTGTCTCATTTTTTTTGTCCTAAAATCTTTTATCACGATGCAAGGGCGATGTTTTTCTTTTATATCCCCGCAAGAGCAAGATCATTTATTCCACGCTAAAATTCACTTTTTATCTCAGTTTTGGACTTAAACTGAGATAAAAATTGTAAACACCACTTTTTTCATGCTTTGACTAAAAACCATGATATTTGTAAATCTCCTTAATGTGACCCATATTTATTATGGTAATAGTGCCATCCCAGACATATTTCAAATCTTACCTTACTATGTCCCCGCATTTAAAGACATTTGTTGATTAGTCCTCTGGTTACCGGGCCATTTTTTCTTCCAAGTTCATTAATTGTGAAGCTACAGTTACCGACGGGGAGTTCCCAACCAAAATCCCGACCGCCCGCAGGGCCCACTCCGACCACCGGACGGCAGATCCGAGCCGTCCAAAAATTCTAAAAAAAAAGCCGAGTGGGCCTACGCGAGAATTAACGGCATCCGACGTGCGTAGGTGGCTGATCTAAACACTCCATTTTTTGTGGGTATTATACACACAAAAAATGGAGTGTTTAGATCAGCCACCTACACACGTCGGATGCCGTTAATTTGCTCGTAAACCCACTCGGTTTTTTTTTTTAGAATTTTTGGACGGCTCAGATCGGCCGTCCAGTGGCCGAAGTGGGCCCTACGGGCGGTCGGGATTTTGGTTGGAAACTCCCCGTCGGGATCCTCAGACTTTCTGTTAATTCTCTCTGGTATGACAGTTATTTGATTGTGAAATAGGAAAATACTACTCACGTGTCCTCTACGAAGCCACTCCAGTTTCGAACTTCACAGGCTTATGTCGGACTCCGAGTCCCTGCAGCGCCTTAAAAGGACTGTCAATTGCAGCCCCATCAAAACGGGGTCGTTTTGGGCCATATGGTATATTATTGGAATTACACACACGAAAGCCCTTTCGTCTCCTCTTTGTCAGACGACTCAGACACGCACATACTCTCTCTCTCTCTCTCTCTGTCTGACAAAGACACGCACATACTCTCTCTCTCTCTCTCTCACAGACCCATTTGTCCTCTTCTTTGTTTTCTTCTCCGAAAGCTGTATTGTGATGGAGTACTCCAAACTAAAATTTTATAATTTCTGATCAATTTTGGTCATCAAGCAATTTTTTTTAGAATAAATTTTTTACACTGTCGTTGTAAATATTTATTTCATTCAAATCAATTATATTGCGTCACGTTGTAAAACAGTGGCCCCAATTAATAAAATATGGCGACGTGGCGCAATATAATTGATTGGAAGAAACAAATATTTACACCGAAAATGTAAAGAATTTAATCTCTCTTTTTTTTTTACTCAGACGACTTCATTTCTAAATCAGTTATGGAAAAAATGCTCCTAACTAAGAACTAATTTGGGAAGGAAACAATTTATAAAATCTAGTACTCCCTCCGTCCCTTTTTAAATATCCTGCTTTGTAACTCTAACTTATTAAAAAGACATCATCATTATACCTTTCACATCAACTTTTTCATTTATTTTTCCTACTTACCCATCATCATTACACCTTTATTCAGTAACTTTTCAAAATGGAATCTACTTTTAGGGACAAAATAGACGATACACTAACTTTTACCCATTAACTTCATAAAATGGACACTTATTAAGGAACAGCTCAAAATGGAATACTGAAATATAAATAAGAGACGGAAGGAGTAATTCTAGAAGAAGAGAGAGAACCAAGTAATATCCAACCCTTCACAAAACTTCTTATAAGGGCACTTTTAACTTATTAAATAAGGAGATCCCTTTTCTGATCAATTTGCGATGATCCGAGCCGCTCAATATGTTTAGAATGTGATTTTAAGGGTACCCTCAAGAAATTAGCAAAAAAAAAGATAGGAAAGGGCTTGATCCGAGCAGTTTTTGTTTATTTTTTATCGAACGGTTCAAATCAAAACTGCTCAAATCAAGTTCTTTCCAGTCATTTTTTTGCTGATTTTTTGCAGATACCTTTTAAATCACGTTCTAAACATATTGAGCAGCTTGGATCATCGAAATTTCATCAAGAAATGGGAGAAAATGGGACGTCCTAGCAAACTAGAGTGAATCATTAGAACTGGACTTCTGCTACACACACAACAAATCTGTGCACAGATTGTGCACATATTTCATTGTGAGGCCCACTACGGATTCCACACAAATCATTTGAACCGTTCATTAAATGTAAAATATTTTTTTAAGGGTCCCCGTAAAAAATAAGCTCAATCCGATATCTATAGGTGCTCTATCCAACAGTTGGATCGAGTACCTATAGATATCGGATTGAGCTTATTTTTTACGGAGACCCTTGAAAAAATGTTTTACATTTAATGAACGGTTCGGATAATTTGTGTAGAATCCGTAGTGGGCCCCACAACGAAATCTGTGCACAGATTATGCGCAGATCACTGTGTGTGTAGACTTTCTGCTAGAACTGATGGGAAAAACCCAATCAACGATCAAATTTCATCAAAGCTTTTGCTCAAAATTGTTATTGTTCTTCGGATATTATCACCATAACTGCTCATGTACCTTTTAGAAAGGTGAAGTGTAGAAAGAAAAATTGCAGAAGAAATCAAAGAAGAGAATTAAAGGGCGAGAGAGAGAGAGAGAGAGGGGAGAGGGCTGGGGTTGTTTAATACAGTACCCAACTTAGCCCAAAACGCTACCGTTTTATTGGGACTGCAAGTTGCAGTCATTTTGAGGCACTGCAGGGACTTGGAATCCGGCCTATGCCCCCTTTGAATCATAAAACATTGGAAATTCCCTCCCACCTTCTTTTCTCTTTTGTCTTGTCACACGAGCGAGATCTTTCATCTCATTTTTTCCGCCCTAAAATCTTTTATCACGCCACAAGGGTGATGTCTTTCTCTTTTATCTCGCAACAAGAGTAAAATCTTTTATCTCATTTTTTTCTGCCCTAAAATTTTTTATCACGCCGCAAGGGCGAAGTTGTTTTTCTATTATCTTGCCTCAAAGCAAGGTCTTTTCTTTTGCGCTAAAACCTACATTTTATCTCAGTTTTGGACTTAAACTGAGATAAAAAATTTTAAACATCACTCTTTATCCTATTTTCACTGAAAACCGTGATCTTGGTGAATCTCCATAATGTGATCCATATTTTTTATTGTAACAGTGACATCCCAGAAATATTCCAAATCGTACCTTACCATGTCCCAGCATTTTAAAGACATTTGTTGATTAGTCATATCTGGTTACCGGGCCATTTTTTCTTCCACGTTCATAAATTTTCTCTGGTATGACAGTTATTGATTGTGAAAGAGGAAAACACTACTCATGCGCGTGTCCTCTTTGAAGCCACTCCAGTTTCCAACTTCTTAGGCTTATGCCCCCTTTGAACCATAAAACATTGGAAATTTCCTCCCACCTTCTTTTCTTTTATCTTGCTACACGAGTGAGGTCTTTTATTTCATTTTTTTCCGGCCTAAATTTTTTATCACGCTACAGGGTGAGGTCGTTCCTCTTTTTTATCACGCAACAAGGATGAGGTCTTTTCTTTTTTATCTTGCCACACGAGCGAGATCTTGTATCTCATTTAATTTTTCTGCCCTAAAATCTTTTATCACGTCACAAGGAAGAGGTCTTTTCTTTTTTATCTCGCCACAAAAACGAGATCCTTTATCTCATTTTTTCTGCCCTAAAATATTTTATCACGCTGCAAGGGCGATGTTTTTCATTTATCTCGTCACAAGAGCGAGATCTTTTATTCCGCGATAAAATTCACTTTTTATCTCAGCTTTGGACTTAAACTGAGATAAAAAAAACACCACTTTTTATCATGCTTTCACTGAAAATCGTGATCTTTGCGAATCTCCTTAATGTGATCCATATTTATTATTGTAATAGTGCCATCCCAGAAATATTCCAAATCGTAGCTTATTATGTCCCAACATTTAAAGACATTTGTTGATTAGTCATCTGGTTACCAGCCCATTTTTTCTTCCAAGCCCATTTTTTCTTCCAAGTTCATTAATTCTCTCTGGTATGATAGTTATTTGATTGTGAAATAGGAAAATACTACTCACCTGTCGTCTTCGAAGCCACTCCAGTTTCCAACTTCTCAGGCTTATGCCCCCTCTGAACCATAAAACATTGGAAATTCCCTCCCATCTTCTTTTCTCTTTTATCTCGCCACACGAGTGAGATCTTTTATCTCATTTTTTTCGTCCTAAAATCTTTTATGACGCCACAAGAGTGAAGTCTTTTCTCTTTTATCTCGCCACAAAAGCATGATCTTTTATCTCAATTTTTTCTGCCTTAAAATCTTTTATCACGCCTCAAGTGTGAAGTTGTTTTTCTATTATCCTGCCTCAAGAGCATGGTCTTTTATTCCGTGCTAAAACCCACTTTTTATCTCAGCTTTGGACTTAAATTGAGATAAAAGATTTTTAAGTATCACTTTTTATAACGTTTTTACTGAAAACTGTGATCTTTGTGAATTTCATTAATGTGATCCATATTTATTATTGTAATAGTGTCATCCCAGAAATATTCCAAATCATACCTTATCATGTCCCAGCATTTAAAGATATTTGTTGATTAGCCCTCTGGTTACCGGCCCATTTTTTCTTCCAAGTTCATTAATTTTCTCTGGTATGACAGTTATTTGATTGTCAAAGAGGAAAACACTACTCACGTGTCCTCTTTGAAGCCACTCCAGTTTCCCACTTCTTAGCTTTGGACTTAAACTGAGATAAAAAAATTTAAGCACCACTTTTTATCACATTTTCACTGAAAATCGTGATATCTGTAAATCTCCTTAGTGTGACCCATATCTATTATTATAGTAGTGTGTTATCATGTCGTGTCACATTTCTATTTCGTGTCAAAAATAGCCAACGCTAATCTACTAACCTCGTGTTGGGTTCTTGTGTCGGGTCGAAAATTCCCACCCCTACATAGTTCAAATGTGAAATTGCTAGTCCTATTTGTTTTTTGTTTTTTTATCCGAATTGCTAGTCCTATGCGATTGTGTCATTGACTAATTGTTAACATAACGAACACACAGAAACAAAAAGGAAGGCAAGACAAAAATAATACAGTAATAATCAAGGCCACTACAGTAAGTATTCGAATCGTAAATTACCCACTGGCCACTAGAGTTTAGGAAAGTAGACGGTTTTCAATGTCCTTATTTTGTACGGTCTTGCTAACCTCCACCAACTAAGCGAAAGATAATAAGTATATAATGACAAATAAGATCGGATATCATTATATCAAACACGTTTCACGGATATCAATCCACTTTTTCAGAGATAGATAAACTATCCATCCATTATCCTTCACCTTATGAGTGGAGGTTAGCGTTTCCCTATTGCTTAAATCAATCAGGTTGAGTAATATTCGTGAACCGTTGCTTCAACTTGTTATGAACATTTCGACTTGTTGCAATTTTTTCTAGAGGATAAGCAATTTGAGATGGGTTGAGCATGTATGACTCCATAGAAAAAAAATTAGTGCCAAATTAATTTTTTATTGACAAAAAAACGTGTGAGTAAGGCCATAAGACCTATTTCCGTTACATTTCACTGGGCTTAGTAACGGTAGGTGTGAGAATGATCCCGCTTAATGGTGTAAGGGGTCATGGTGTTCAATGGACTTTGGGGTCCTGAACATGGACCACATATATTGTTCAAATGTGAAATTGCCATTCCTATTCAATTGTTTTATTGACTCATTTTTTACATAAGGACCACTCAGGGAAAAAAAAAAAAAAAAAGACATGAAAAATATTCTCCCTCCGTCTCTTTTTAAGTGTCCTGTTTTGTATCTCCAACTTATTAAAAAGATATCATCATTACACCTTTCAAATCAACTTTTACCTCTAGTTTACCCTCTATGGAGATATCATCATTACACTTTTATTCACTAACTTTTCAAAATGGAATATACTTTTATGAGCAAAATAGAAAATGCATAAACTTTTACCCATTAACTTTACAAAATAGACACTTATTAAGGGACAATCCAAAATAAAATACTGAACTATAAAAAAGGGACAGAGGAAGTAATAATCAAGGCCACTACAGTATTTATTCGTGCTGTAAAGTTCATCGCAAGGATTGTTGAGAAAAATTCAATTGGCGAATTTTCAGAGAACAATTTCATTAGAAATACAACTAAGTTATAGAGGATGCATAAACTGAATACAATGATCAATAACAACTAATACTAAAAATGCGAACCGAATCCAGTGTTTCACACAGTGTCTTTAAAACAAATTCAGTGTTTCACACAGTGTCCTTATACCAAGTAACAATGTAAAGGGACAAGCAAAGCGTAGATTAAGTTGATTAAATGTGTGTTTTTCAACACCTATCAAACCACAACCCATAGAACATCACTGTGAGCAACTATGACTGTTAGGGCCATAGCCACGGTCTTTCTGTGTTGACAAATTCTATAACAAAACACACATTTATTTGTATCCCTTTTTATCGAGTTGTATTTTATTTTTGTTTCTAGAATGTCTGTTTAGGAAGTGGAAGGAAATCAATAATATGTAATCGAGAGATTGAGTTTTTAGGTGGAAGAAAATCAAGGAAGATCGGCAATTAAGGGCTTCAATATTCGGCACTTCGAAAGGAAAGAAAAATCAAGGAAATCCCGTTTTCGGTTTATGGAAACTTCACGGAATATACAAGTTGAAAATCAAGGATACATTAAGTAGCCTATTTATATAAAAGGTGTGAGATGCTTTCTTCCCTGAGTGGAACGAAAGAAATTAAAAAAAAGGAGGCAGCCATATTGTGTAATTACACGGAAGAGGGTTTTTATTCTTTTGAATCTTGGAGTACAATAGAATTGATGGATCATTGAGTGTACAAGACATCTTCAAGAGGTTTCAACGTCTTCTTCAACTTATTTGAGAAAAGCCCTAAGGAGGATTCCTAGGCAAGTTCAAGTCCTTTGATGGATTTTCGGGAGGCAAACGGAAGGCTTGTGGATTCAAGGTAGCAGCGGTCAAGCATTCAGAGAGGTGTACGTGGATTCGGCAAGAGCGTCTAGGTTTAGGTTTGTGGAGTTCAAACTTATAGTAAGAGTTCTTGTAACCTCGTATTTAGTAGTGCTTGATTCCTTCCCGTGGTTTTTTTCCCGTTTAGGGTTTTCCACGTATATCCTGGTGTTATCGTTTGATTGTTGTTCGTTCCTGCATTTGGATTGATTGGTGGCTTATTTATTAAAGAATTCATACATAGCAAATATTTATAAACCTAGGCGATCTAGGATTTTTCAATGACAAACTGAACTAGCATCTGAAATGTCTTTCTCACTCAAAGAATAAACTCAAGAATTTCTGTTGGAATTCTAGAAAAACGTGAAGTCCAATGAAAATGGGATGCCTAAATATATAACCAAAAACCGCTGGCCTTTGGGCTGCACGGTTCAATTACGAATGAAACCTACGAGGGACCTTAATTTCGGTTGAACTTTTGAATACTTCTATCATTGATAATAGGCCTGTCAATGGGCCGAATCAGATCTGGATTCGACAAATTCGAATCCGATCCGGATTTGATAAGACTCAAATCCGATCCGAACCCGATAAGACTCAAATCCGATGGTAATTATCCGAATCCGAATCCGAAAAATCTGGATCTGATTCAAAAATCTGAATTCAATCCGAAAACTTTTTTACTTCAAAAAATTTAGCAAAAAATACAATTTTTTTTCAAAAAAAAAATTTAAAAATTAAAAATAAAAATACAAAAATGGCTGGGTGATTTGTATGTTGTATTCAGCTCTACAATGCACCATTAGCGGATTCGGTTACTAGCCAACTTTAGTAACGTATGACAAGTTGCATGTGTAACTCACACACACACACACACTCTCTCTCTCTCTCTCTCTCTCTCTCTCTCTCTCTCTCTCTCTCTCTCTCTCTCTCTCTCTCTCTCTCTGTTTTTCCCAAGTTCAATTTCATGGCCAAATGGTTTTAGTTTACTAAACTTTTATTTCTCGATTGCTTAAAAAAAAAAGTGCTAATGAAAAATAATTTGGTAAAACTCTTTCAATTATCGGTTGGTTTATATATGGTCCTTCAGGATTAATCAATATGCGAGTACGCTTCCCGGACATTTGGTTATCAAAAAATATGCATGGTCAATGGGTCTAGTGTTTTACACCATATAAATTTTTTTTTTCGTAATCATGAATTGTATAATGTTCACTATTACTACAACATTGTGGCTAATTTACAGCAAATATGTGATAAACCTCACCCCTCCAGTTCAAAAAAACAAACAAAAAAAAACTTACCCGTCTTTGATTGTAGGATGGAAACCCTGAAAAGTTGAAAAGGAAATACACTCCGTATGGGGTTGGTTCACTTCCACCACACATTCCCAATCAGTTAGGTTAGATAATAATGGAAGAATTAATCAAACCGTGTGGGTTAGCACAATGAATTATTGCCCGTGACTCCATTTCTGGCTTTGAAGCTTCGCCTGGTCAAGTCTCCCTCATTTCATTTATTTTGGCCAGTTGATAATTGCGTTGTGTGGCCTACTACAGGTGCACTCAAGTCACTCCATGAATAATTAAAATAGACTTATTCATTCCATAGATAGATTCCGCTCACCCACATAACATAAGGTTGCAGAGGCTTCCAATCTTGGTTTCCTGCACTCTTTGTTTCCTTCCCTACCCTCTTGTCATCTCTTTAGTCTCCAAAGAACAGGAAAAAAAACATGGCTTGGTTTGATTTTATCTTCTGTTTGTTCTGTTTTAAACCAAACAAGCACAATAGGAATTTCGGAAAACAAATAGAAGTGCACACCATGAGAAATGATCGTGGGTGTAGTTTAGTTATGATTAATTATGGTTGATTTGAGAGAATAAAAGAGGATGAGAAGAGTGAAATTTCGTATTGGAGGAAGAGGATAAGGCATGCTTGGTGTGTGTGCATGGGTGGCAATGAGTAGTGGTGGTGATCATGGCCTTGATCTTTAAGGATCAAAATAGGTTGGAGAAGAAGCCAAATACTGATGATTTGGCCTTTTGGCTAGTAAGGTAAGACAAATTGGAAAATTTGTTAGACATTGAAGAAAACAAGTCAATTCAAGTGTGGTTCACGACATGGAAATTGATTTCGGGCATACCGAGATGGAGTTTGTCACTTGCTATATCCTCCGGCCCAACAGGCAAAGACGTATCTCCGTGGAAACGATGATTAATTCAGATCGACATGAGAACCCAACTACGTTGCACTGGCAGAATCCATGTTGTATATTTGAAGGAGGTTGACTCTTTCGCTTCTCTCATGCTACAATGCTCTTCTCTCCGAGATCCCTTTCTCATGGAAGAAAGGGCTCACTAAGCTAGGATCACTAACGAATACTAATCTAGTGAAACATAATAAAAAAAATGTGAGGCTGATGCCAATAGTTCATCAAGGAAGAAATGACTCACTAAGCCAGGATCACTAATGAATACTAATTTAATGGAAAATACTAATGGAATAGAAATGTTTTTTCGGTATACTTTCCCTGGTTCAATTACTACCATGGGCTTTACGCAACCAATCGGAGTATATGAAAATCCCTTCAACAAACACCAATGTGGGCAATTTGAATAATGAGCAGTTCGAATCAACTTTGTGATCAAGGTTTGATTTCCGTAAGCACTCATCTCCCTCCCCAAGTCCACTAGGATATAGTACATTAGGTTCAACTAATGGTAAAAAAGAACCTTTGTGGGACCTGAAATGAACCCCACAAATGATCAATGAATCATTAATGTAAGATTGAGTGGCCAAACAATCATTTTAAATTAATGAATTATTTTTTGTGGAGCCCATTTCTGGTCGCACAACTGAAATAGAGTTATATAAAACAAATACAATGATCAATAACAACTAGTACGAAAACTGTGAATCGAATATTGTGTTTCATAGAGTCTCCTTAAAAAAATAAAAAACAAATTTGACACCTATCAAGGGTGTGAAGGTTGCACTCCCGATAATTCGTCTAGAACCACAACTCACAAAAACACCAATGTGAATAGCCTTGGTGAACCGATCTAATGTCTGCCTCTCTATCACGCCTCTCTATCACACAAAGAATAAACTCATGCCCCTCTCCCACACAAAGAATAAAGGAGTGGTGGTGGTGGTGAGCATGGCCTTGATCTGTAGGGATCTAAATAGGTTGGAGAAGAAGCCCAATACTAATTTGGCCTTTGGCAAGTATGGTAAGACAGATTGAAAAATGTAGTTGGATTAAAATTTTGGATCCGGGTAAGGTTGGAGCTGGGGCAGACGTTCGGATAAAAGTGCAAGGCGACGTGATTAAATCTAATTAATGATCTAAATTAACAACTATGCGATTGAAAGTATTTTCTAAATCCGAATTTTGGAACTGAAATAACATTTAAAGGTCTTCGGTGTAATTGAATGTATTGTGCAATTCAGAATGGCATTGGCGATGCTCTAACCGGACCTATTAACTTATTTTTTTCTCCCTTGTGTTATAAGTACCTCTCTTTTTTTCTCCCTTGTGTTATAAGTACGCTGAAGAAAACAAGTCAATTCAAAAACAAAAAAAAAACATAAACAGAACCCTCAAAGTCAATAGTCTTTTCCCCTGTATGAAGGGGGTTGGAAAATTAGTGGTTATTTCTGGCCATCAATGGACTAATCGCTAGTCCTATTCAATTGTGTCATTGGCTCATTATTGACATTACGACCACACGGAAAAAAAGACAAGACAAAAAAATAAACGAACCTGAGACGTTACGTATTTATCTTTGGGTAGCTTTTACATGTGTTTATTTGTAGTACATTTTTGGGTCGCGTTAACGAAAAAGGTTTCAAGAAAAAGATGACCCTCTTAAGTAAAGCCAAGCATTCAAGCAAGGCCTAAACCATGGAAACAACTACCCATTACACATTGGTCCCACTCCATTTTCTTTTTATGTTTATTTTGGAAGTTCGCCCCACTATAATTTTGAATTATATGGCTTTAAAGTCTATTTTGGCTAAATAAGCTAAGTGTCTTATTTTTTTCTCCTTATTTAATTTTTTTGTATTTGTTCGTTTTGCATCGATTTTTTGTGAATTATTGGGTCGTCATGACGAAACGAAATTAATAAGGAAAAATAATAATCCAAATGGATTACTTATCCAAAATACCGTTAAATCTACAAAGTCAAGCAAGTACACCATCACTCTATTTAAGCAAGGTTATCAGCAAGCAGCAAATTCAGCATTTTACATTCCATTCACCACACATCAGTATGGCAGTGTTAAAGCCATTCTTCCGTTTCATACACGTCGTTTTTCTGCTGTCCTTGCATTCTGGGTCTCTTCTTGTTGCCGGCATGGTGCAAGGTGGGAACGAGACTGACCGTCTAGCCTTGCTCGCATTCAAGGCTGCAATAACTGCTGATCTCTTTGGAGCTCTAAACTCGTGGAATGAATCCATCCACTTTTGTCAATGGGTTGGCGTGACATGTGGTCCCCGACACCAGAGGGTCATTGTGTTGAGGCTTGAACATCAGAAGCTCACTGGGTCAGTTTCGCCTCACATTGGGAACTTGAGCTTTCTCAGGGAACTATGGCTGGGTAACAATAGCTTGAGTCATGAAATTCCACCAAAACTCAGCCGCTTGCAAAGACTACAAATATTGGCAGTGGTTAATAATTCGATTACTGGTGAAATTCCGTCCAATATATCTGGTTGCTCTGACCTTGCTGCCCTTGAACTCTCTGGCAATAAGCTGGCTGGGAAAATTCCTTCGGAGCTCGGTTCTTTGACTAAGCTCAAGAGACTGCTGATCGAAAGAAACAACATTACAGGAGGTTTGCCTTCTACTCTTGGGAATCTATCTTTTCTTACAAATCTTACTGCTTATGATAATAGCATTACTGGGAATATACCAGATACTCTTGGTGGATGCAAAAAGTTGGAAATTCTCAGAGTGGGGGGGAATAAGTTGGTCGGTACCTTTCCTTTGTCCATCTATAATATCTCTTCTATGAGAGTATTACGTGCTTCGGCTAACCAAATCGAAGGCAGCCTTCCTTCAGACCTAGGAATCACTCTTCCTAATCTTCAAGACCTAGTTCTTGCTAACAACTTGTTTACTGGTTATATTCCTATTTCAGTATCCAATGCCACCAAACTATATGGCCTTTATTTGGGACTAAATAGATTTAAAGGAAGAGTCCCTCCTTTAGAAAAGTTGCGTGATCTTGAGAAGTTACAGTTAGAACATAATCATCTAGGGACAGGGGATGTGGATGACTTGAGCTTTCTAGACTCATTGACAAATGCTACCAAGTTGCGAAGTCTTACTATGGGCGACAACAACTTTGGAGGGATGTTGCCTGAATCAATTAGCAACTTTTCCACTCATCTTAGTAAACTAGGTTTGTATAGCAATAACATAGGTGGGAGCATCCCAGCCGGGTTAGGGAATTTAATCAATTTGCAGGGTCTTTTCATGTCCGACAACCGTTTAAGCGGCAAAATTCTTGCTGATATTGGGAAGCTTCAAAAGCTGGACATGTTGCTTCTCAATGGTAACAATTTTTATGGGGAGATCCCATCATGTCTTGGAAATTTAACTTCTTTGACAGTACTTACTTTGTCTAAAAATAATCTCCAAAGCAACATCCCTTCAAGTCTGGGGAAACTTCAACAATTACAGGGACTATATCTTGGTCAAAATAACCTCAGTGGTATCATACCCAAAGAAGTTATCAGCATCTCATCATTGTTGTTTCTAGATCTATCTAACAACAAGTTGGTTGGTAACCTTTCAGTAGAAGTAGGAAACTTAAAAAATTTAGAAGAATTTAATGCTTCTGAGAATACACTGTCTGGTAGAATTCCAAGCACTCTCGGTAGCTGTGTAACACTAAGACTACTATACCTTGATGGCAACAAATTATGGGGAAACCTTCCTGCAACCTTAGCTAATTTGAGAGGTGTGGAAGAATTAAATCTTTCTCACAACAATTTCTCAGGACAAATCCCAGAGTACTTGGGTGGCTTCATCTTTTTGAACAAATTAGACTTGTCATTTAATGATTTTGAGGGTGCAGTACCAGAAAGAGGTGTATTTAAGAATGTAAGCGCCATTTCTGTTGGAGGAAACAACAAGCTCTGTGGGGGCATAGCTGAATTGCAGCTGCGCAGTTGCAACTCTAGAAGGAAAGGATTCACTTTAATTGGGAAATTAATACTGTCGGTATCAGTTGGGCTTCTAGGACTACTTGTGATGCTGGGTGTTCTTTATCTTTGTTGGTCTAGGAAGGCAACAAAAGTACCCCCATTCCGAATTTTAGGAAACTCACTCCCGCAATTGTCCTACCAAAGTTTGCTTCGAGCTACTGATGGGTTCAACCTATCCAACTTAATTGGAGTGGGAAGTTTTGGTTCAGTTTATAAAGGACTTCTTGATCAAAGTGGAAAAGTTGTTGCAGTGAAGGTTCTAAACCTTCAATTTTGTGGTGCCTTAAAGAGTTTCATTGCCGAGTGT
Organism: Rhododendron simsii; assembly: GCA_014282245.1. Taxonomy (NCBI): domain Eukaryota; kingdom Viridiplantae; phylum Streptophyta; class Magnoliopsida; order Ericales; family Ericaceae; genus Rhododendron; species Rhododendron simsii. The sequence continues at coordinate 11,156,517 of CM024953.1, forward strand.
AAAGTCATGAAGAGTATCAGACATCGAAATCTTGTAAGGATTCTTACAGCATGTTCGAGTATTGACTATCAAGGTAATGATTTCAAAGCTCTGGTTTATGAGTTCATGGTCAATGGGAGCCTACACGAGTGGTTGCATCCAAATGGAAATGAAGAAGATGTGCCTGAGGAGCTAAGGAGTTTAAACCTGTTAGAGAGGCTTCATATTGCAATCGATGTTGCTTCTGCTCTTGATTACCTACATCATCATTGCTCAGAGCCAATAGTTCATTGTGATTTGAAGCCAAGCAATATTCTTTTGGACGATGAAATGACTGCGCGTGTAGCTGATTTTGGTTTAGCAAGATTCCTTCTCAAAGCCACTGATGAGTCTTTTGCAAATCAATCAAGTTCCATTGGCATGATGGGATCAATTGGTTATGTGCCTCCAGGTAAATATACCTCTTGAGACTTTTCATTTTTCCTATGCAAAACCACTACCAACACTCTTTAGGGCCGATAGTCATCTGGAATGCAAAACCACTACCAACACTCTTTAGGGCCGATAGTCATCTGGATTTAATCTGGTTCATCAATCACTTCAATAAAGCTGATAGTTTTTTCCTTGTTTTTCTCCTTACCATATCATTTGGCTCTCAAAGGCGCAATTTCCAATATGCCTTCAATCCGTTAATTTCTTATGATCATATTGTTGAAGTTGTCCACCTCGATTCAATGTATAACCACAAGAAGCAAATGTTGTATCAACATAAAATATTGTCTGCACAACGCACATTACCATGCTCTGATATATTTTTAACCAAGCTTCTTTGTCGCACCCCAAATTTACGAACAATATTTTAAAATAAAAATAAACATTTCAATTACATGGTTAGAAATTATACCAATAAGAATCTAAGAAAGAGAGTCTAAAGTTGTTCAATATCATCATAGTTTTGCAAAATTTTTACATCAGCAGTGCGGAAATAAAGGTTTATGGTGGCTATTTACATGCCAGAATAACTACGGGTCCCAATTAGCTTTACTAACTAGGCTTACAAACTTTACAATATACAAAAAGAAATTCTAGTCCCTGCCTAAAAAGCTTTACATAATTGAGATGAACATTCACATGTAGAAGATCATGTAGCTCTCAAAGGTTATTGTAGAAAAATACATAGGCTCTCTCAAGCCTTCGGGTAGTCATTTCCACCTGAAAAATGTTTAGTTTACACAACATGAGTTGAAACTCAATAGGAATTGTGCTAATAGCGCTGATAAGAAAATGCAAGTAAATTGCACCACACATACGTACATTCTTTTAAACTCATGAGAAATAATGGAGTAAAACTTTAAAAATCCATAGTATAAGTAGAGCTTCAAAATCCTCTTTCCAACAAAAATATATACAAGAGCAGGAGTTTTAATACCTTCGAGGTAACTCCAAGTATTTCAGGTGTGAGAAGGATCTCCAATACCAAACAATAAAACAAATAAAATAAAGCACCTCTTAACACAGAAGAAGCAACTTTACTTCTCAATTACGGGATCGAATCAAATCACTCCAACATGGAAAACCTTAGTTCCCAAATAACGGCCGTAGTCAAACCAAATTGAAGCTTGCTGAATCAACCCCAAAACAATGAAAGTTTTAAGCCTACCCATTTTTCCGATATCATTCTAAAAGTCCCATTCCAAACTCGCGTCTCATTTTCCGACTTCTAACCCAAAGGAAAAGGCCACCTACACCACGCAAGTTTCTGAATCTTCACCGATTGTGTGTTTTCCCCGGGCTACCACCGACACAGACATTAGAGCATCCACAATGTAATAATCAAAATTAAAAAGTTGTTAAAGTTAGCAATATGTGCTTAAAAAAATGCTCACATTATAATAATCAAACTTAGCAACTTTTTAGCAACTCATCAAATTTAAACATTTGAATAATCAAAACTAACAATCTTTTGCCAATAACCAAATTTATTAGACCTCACATCTTTTCAATTAAGTTCAACCATCATGAGAAAGCAAAACTTACTTTCCGTAAAGCAAATGATTTATTGGTAGGTGAAACTCACTCTCCACTTTGGCATGTAGTTGTGCATTTAACAATAGTGATCACTTTATGAATTTTAACAAACGCTCTCCACTTTCACTTATTTTATTAGAATGTCATTCAATATAGACCATTAAATTGAGAAGAAAAATATTGACTGTTAGATTTGAATTTTTGCCAACTCAATTTTGATTATGGGCAAAAAATAAACAATGTGGAACTTGACGTTGCAAATTTTAACAACTCCTAAATGGATAATCAAAATGTGATGTGGCAAGTTTTGATTATCGCATTGCGGATGCTCTTACAAACCTAAAACCGTCAAACAATTTCACTCAAACTCATGACCCTTACACTCCACAATCAAAGAAACTCAACCAAAGTTGAAATGAAACTATCAAAATCCAATAATAATCCCCAAGGATTTTCAAGTATACCGATCCAGCTGCACATCAATAAAACTATGAATAAAATCACTGTCCTTTTATATAAATGAGAGCGCAAATGGATTCCTATCATCACAGGATAACACATTTTCATAAAAGAATTTCAATCTTCTCCTTTGCATTTTAATCGAACACATTGTAGGCATGAGATAATAACAAAGTATAATTTCTATTACAGTTACTCTCTTTAACTAATCAAGAGGAGTTCAACAAATACACCAGCTATGTCATGAAACAAATAGCCATAGCCATGAAAACGTTACATCCACCAACCAACAATACACACGCATATGCAACATTCGCAGATTAGGGGCACAATTACTCTATATATTTCCATATCTATGCTATTAGCAAGAATCCTACCTCAATGGAGACAAAAACCCAATTTTGCCCGAAATTGAAGCTCTCACTGTGAGGATTACGAATTCGGGCTCAGTTTTGCACGGGAATGCCGTTTCGTCCCTTAATTTGTAGAGAGAAGGTGTGGAGATGGGAGAGAGAAGAACATTCGAGAGGGAGAAGAGAGAGACGGGAAAAGGAAAAGAAAAAAGTGTTAAGGGAAATGATATTGTCACACCATTTTTTGTTAATGCCACACCCTTCAAGTGTATTTTTTGGTACAAAAAATACACTTGAATGGTGTGGCAAAATCACTACCCGGTGTTAAATGGGTGTAATTGTAGCAATTACACTATTTCTCCCTCAAGTGTCAAGATGCTATTTTACTACCTCCAGGCTATAAGTCCTCACACAAAGACACCCAAAACTAACCATTAAATAAATAATTGGGGAAAAAACCGAAATGGTCCATGTAGTTAAATATTTGTGTCAACTTGGTCCCTGTAGTTGTAATTGGCTCGATTTATACTCTGTACTTTCTATTTTGTTCCAATTTGGTCCAATTGCTAACTACTGTTAGTCCGCCGTTAGTTCTTTTAAATAAAAACAAAAATAAGCTAATAAAGACGAAACAAAACCAATAAGCCCATTTTTTCGTCTTTATTCAAAAAAATTATATTTTGATGGTAATTTTTTACTTTTTAAGTTCCTTTCGTCATAACGAAGCAATAATGCCGAAAAAATTGATTAAAAAAACTAACAAATGCGAAAAAAATTGAATAAGAACAAAAAAATAAGCCACTTGGCTTATTTAGCCTAACAACCACTGAGCTTATGTAATATTCTGATTTTTGGACATGGTTCTTTATCATGTTGTGACTTTTGAATCTATATCATGTTGTGACTTTTGGACATAGTTCTATATGCATTTTCAGAACTATGTAGAAAAGGGTAAACTATAGTTAACCCCCTCTAACTAAGCCTTGCGTGCATTTTGCCCCTTCTAACTTTTTTTTTTGGCACTCAACCCCCTCAACTAACTAAAATTCAAACGGTCATAACTTCTAATGGTCATAGCTTCTTCGTCCAAAATTGAAACATGCAAATTATATATCGATTTCGAGGTCTTGAAGTCATCTTTCTAATGACACCAAAATCACATCACGATTCAAAGCACACAGAAATTTATGATCAAAAGAGTAAGAGCTAGTAGACAGAAAGACCGTTTTGATCAAACTTTTTGTGTGCTTTGAATCGATATATAATTTGCATGTTTTCGATTTTGGACGAATAAGTTATGACCATTTGAAGTTATGATAGTTTGAATTTCAGTTAGTTAGAGGGGATTGAGTGTCAAAAAAAAGTTAGAGGGGGTAAAGTGCACGTGAGGCTTAGTTAGAGGGGGTTAACTATAGTTTACCCTGCAGAAAAATAAGGCATCTCAATATTTGTCCATAAGTTAAATAGGTAGACAATACCAGTGGTTATGTTACCTCATGGCTAATCATGAAAATGCTGAATTAGAGGGCAACTTTTTGCAGAAAACTGTAGCCAAATTTCTTCTCAGATGTCTCCTTATCAATTGAGAATGGAAGAATGAGCTGTGTTTTGGTTCAGAGGTATATTAGGTAGGCTTGTGCAAAAAACTCATCCCCCCGCGGACCAACCCAACCCGAAGGGTCCTCGGCGGGGTCGAATATGTGCTTCGGGCGGGTACGGGTCCATTTCCTGTTAAAAATCAGATTTTCGTTTGGGGTCTGGGTTGGTGTGTTTCTTACTCGACCCGACCAATTCATAAAGATTAATTTGGGTTTTAGTTGTAACCGACCCGACCCGACCCGACCCAAAGAATCGGGATCGCAGACGGTTCTTACCCCTTTTCGATTCGGCTTGCGGGCCTAAAACATTTGTTACCCGCCATGTCGGGTCAGGTTCGAATGTCAAACCCGACCGCCCGACCCGTGCACACCCCTAATATTAGGGTAAGAGAGAAATGAATGAATTACTGTTTTAACCCCTAAAAAAGGGGCCATTTGATTTTGCTGTTGAAAGGAATAACAGTAAACTAATGGCGGTTAGTAGTTGGACCAAGTTGGAATAAAATGGAAAGTACAGAGTGTAAATTGAGCCTATTACAATTATAGGGACCAAGTTGACACAAACACTTAACATAGGGACCATTTCAATTTTTTTCCCTTAATAATTAGTCCCAAAAGTTTCTAACACCACCCACTATACAACGCATATAGATCCCAACGGACTCGGTCAAAGGCCTAAGAATTTGAACACTGTCAGGTGAATATCTACGTATATGTATATGCATTCCTAAAAAAAAATGTGACTAATAACACTATTAATTATAATCGCACATAATCACATTATAAGTAATTCACTAAAAGAAAAATAAATAAATAAAAACACGGGACTCTACAGTATTCATGAATTTATTTAATAATTACTGTTCACATATTGTAGAGTACGGTATGGGAAATGAGGCCTCAACATCTGGCGATGTGTATAGCTATGGCATACTTTTATTGGAGATGGTCACCGGGAAGAGACCTACAGATGACATGTTTACCGATAGTCTGACACTCCACAAATTTGCTAAGATGGCTCCACCCGAATCAGTGGAGAGCATTTTCGACCCAACATTGATTCGGCAAGGACAAATTGGCGAAGCAAGAACAAGTATCAGTGGCGTTCGGAATCAGTGCTCTCTCAACAGTCACAAAATTCACGAGTGCGTGATTTCACTACTTCAAGTTGGAATTGCCTGTGCAGAGGAACAAGCAACAGATCGACCAGACATCAATGAGGTTCTCATTGATTTGCATAAGATCAAGAACATTCTTCTTGGAAATGGAGCACGTACAGGTTGAAGATCTAAGAATTCCAGTGTGATCAATGAGTAGGTAGGTCAACACTTTCTTACTCACATAAGAAATCATGCATTTTGCAATGAAACCATCAGATTTCTTCACTGTAGATGCTTAAATACATAAGGCCTAACACAACTATTCTACTTGACCTAGATGGTCACAATTTACTATGTATGAAAAGAAGTTGCTATCTATGCTAGAATTAGCTACAGCAGAAGGAGTCGAATTATGTTCAAGACAGCTGACATTTGCGGTTATAAACGAAAGGAATGCTTTATCGGTTGTTCAATTCACCTTTTTCTTCATTTATTCAGTTGCATTGCATCATGAGTCACATATTTAATTGACATTTTCTCTAGAAAAAACTAATTTCAAATGTCCAACAGCTTCTTAACTCTGTGTGTCCTTTTTTACGCTTTTATCACATTACGTCCAACATTAGTGGAATCTAATTATCATTATTTCCTGTCCTAGGTTTCCGAGGTGTAGTTTGCGTTGAAGACACTTCTTGAGCATTAGCTATGTGAGGCTTCAATTGTTTCTGCTGTTTGTCATAGACTTGTCGCACTATACTATGCTGTAATTTCTGGTTCTGTTTCTTTAACATTTTTAGTTTGTCTGAGTTTGCAACTTTCTCGAATAAATGTACTCTAATAAGGCTATGGTTGTTATGATGATCTTGTCTTAACTCTTATTACTTCTTTAGTTTAACTAGGCTATGGATATCCACAATTTGCTCGTACCATTCAGCATCTGTTATACTACTCTAATCAGTGTTTTTTAGTTGGTTTATGGAACAGAGGGAAAGGATACTAAGACAGCTGTGATACAGCAAATGTGGTATGTCTAACAGATCATAGAAGGGAGAAAAAAAAAATTGAAGCAACCCCTAAAACCTATGCAAAAGATCAAGGCATACATTACTTACTTCAATGCAAATGCAGAAATGGACTTGAGGTGGTGAAAAATGAATCCCTGTCAAGTTTGACGGTTTTCTTTTGTTTCTGTACTTCTTTCCATCAAAATTTGGTGTTAGAGGAAACAGTTCATATACTCCTACAGGTCTGCAAAATTTCAATATTGCTTTGGATACACAGCGAACTAGTTTCTGAGTGGCCTATGTGAATTTGTTATGAAAATGCTCAAGCACAAGGATTTTACTGCATTGAAAAGCCATTGGTCAAGTAGAAGTGGCATTTTTTTATGTTACTTGAATTTTTGCATATGTTCAATTGTCAGATTCGGTTTGCAGTAGCATTTTTATGCACAAGTTAATTATGTACTGATTTGCTAATTCATTATATTTACTTGCCTTTGGGGGAATCTCATCAGCATTTGTGCAGATTTTAAGATCATGATACATGATTTCAAAGGCAGAGTGGCAGAGGAGTGAAAATGCTCATAGAATTTTGTGGATACTTTAGATGCATTATCCGTCAGTATTAACACACTTTTGCCATTCATTTTGCAAATTAATTGGCCTCAACTGGTGATTTGGCGGGTTTACTTGGGTTATTTCGGCTCCAGTTCTTTTAGTTGCAAGTGCGGATCAAACACCTTTGAAGTTTGCTTGCTTTTGCCGTTCTCTGTGTGGAGAGAAGTCACAGTCGTCCAATGCTTGTTAGCATTTTTTGTTTCTCAAGCATGCCTTGTTCTCTTTAGAATTCAAAAAGAATTTTTAAAAAAATTCCTCCTAGATTCTTCGTACTTCCAACTTTTCTCTTTCTATATCTCTTCACTTATTACCCCTACTATTTTTAAAAAAAATTTCGAACACCAATCCAAACATAGCATTCAATTATTTCCCTCCAAATGGTAGTTATGTCTATCCGGACCCACAACAACTTGGGTTTCGCATTTCTTAGGGTGTTAAGGAGCTAAAACGTATTTTGGTAAAGCAAAATGCTCTCTTAATTGGTACGTATTAATATTGAGATCCATTATACGAATGAGATTAAAACCTAACTGTCACAATTAGGATTGGGGATCTCACTTGTTCTTGGAAATATGACAACCCATGACGTGTTTTGATAATTAATATCCGCCAAGGACATGTTGAGAACGTTTGCCAAGCTCCATTTGCTTCGATTTAAAATGTTTTACAATGTTAAAAAACAAACTTTAAACTTTTATTTTCTGGTGTTTGATTGACATTTGAAAAATAATTTTCAAAAAAGGGACAAAAAATAGTGTAGGGAGAGAGAGGGTGGCTTAAACGGGCCCGACCTAAGTTTTTCGAGGCCCTAGGCGGACTTTTGAAAATGGGAATCAAACTCCCGACCTACTGCTCTGGACGCGCTTGGCTTACCACCAGGCTACTCCATCCTCGTTGTAAATTATTTCACATACTTAATATTTATTATATTTTACTATTTTGGGCCCAATTATTTGGCTCAAAAGGGAGGCCCTAGGCGGTCGCCTAGTGGGCCTACACCCAGGGTCAGCCCTGGGCTTAAATGGTGCACAGATCTAAGAATATTGGAATTGAACGTGGGTCAAGATCGGCGATCGAGAAAATTGAGTAATTAGAATTGCAGTAGAAAGCAGCGAGTTCATTTCGGAAAATAACTTACGAAAGATTTGAGAGTAAGTTATTTTCATCCAAGTAATGGAAAATGTTTTACATGTAAAATATTTTTCTCATTTTTTACACAACCAAACACCAGAAAATAGGTAAAATATTTTACTGGAAAATATTTTATGCCTAAACAAACGAAGCTTTAATGCTAAAAATGTCCTAGGCATGTGTTAATTATCAAAACACATTATTAGCCGTCATTTTCCCATTGTTCTTTGTTGCCCCAGAATTCTCCTTTGTAACTCTCTTAACATTCATTTGCCTTCGCATAAATGGAAGCCATTGATAGATTCACTTGTTCTTTTTCTTCCTAATGCACATCTTAGCTCATATTTTAGAAGACCATTGGGGATGCACTAGCCGAACCCATTAAATAATGACTAGGTTGGGTGCAAGTTGAATTTTGATAAAATTTGCACAAATGCTTCCCACTTATTGTTGGATGAAGTTTAGAAATTTTTTGTCAAAATCCGACTTCACACGCGTCGTATGTGCCCCGGCTTCCAGTAACATACCCGATACTACGGTGTCAAAAAGCAAAGCCATCTTTTGTGAGTTTGATTATGGGTACCAATGTTTGCGGGAAAAAAGATACGAGAAAAAAGGAATTGTTTGGAGGAAACTATTTTTTTTATTGGCAGTTATTGTTTCTAAGTAGCAACGTGGGTGAGGAGTTTTTTTGCTCGGCAAAAGCGAAATTTTATAACACTCGAAATGATACATCGAGAGGGAAAGCTGAGGAGCACACATGCTCAGACTCAACCTGGGGAGGGGGAGACGGAAATCATCCAGCACGGGATTGAATGATTAACGCCATACAATTACAAATTTAATGCACGAATACCATCCAAAAAACATTTGAAATCCTCAACAGAGTACAGTTTAATATTGAATTTGACTTTGATCCACATAGCCACCCTGAACTTGATTATATCCACCACCTCCTCAGATCTTGCAATCGCATCCTTAAAAATATACCCATTCCGCGCCATCCAAATGGACCAAATTGTTGCATAAAAGCAAGCTTCCCAAATGTGTTTTTCCAAGTTACGGAAATGTGGGTGAGGAGTTGGATTGTGAACTTACTATTTTGCTCAAACTTTAACCGTCCATAGCAATCTTAAAGAATTAGGAAAAAGATCAATAACAGGGGCAATTTCGAAAAACACTTTTGTGACACGGCTTCAAAAAAAGTCACACCAAATGGCGCTCTCTCGTTATAATATTAGATAGAATATATTCCCAACTTTTTTTCGCAGCAAATGCTACGGTGTCTCCGTTATGCCACCTGTGATTTTATGTTATGCCATGTGTGGTTTCATGTCATAGCACTTCCTTTTTTTCTCCCTTGTGTTCTACGTTGAAGAAAACAAGGCAATTCAAGTTTTCTTAGTCCGACAAGGAATTGAGGATAACCACATTGGAATGGACTCTTCTTTTACTGCTTAATTTCCTCGATCACCAATCCTTACCCATGTTCAATTTCCCCTGAAGCAGCGCAGCTTCCTTTTACGAAATTATGTGCAAGAAGAGATCATGAACTTGCATATGTTAAAGATTTTCTCTTTGAAACATAAAGACAAATAGGTATGAACTAGAGGTACTTCCTATTCGAACACACAATAATGAGAAAACTCTCAATTTTTCTTTAATTCAATTACAACTCCCTTAACCCGAAAGCTTACAACTTATTATATAGGAAAAAACTCTAACCCTAATTGATTCGTCCGAAAAGGAAGCAGAATCAATTAATTAATAAAAATTACCAAAAACAAAAAATTCTATTTTAACTGGGAAATCAAATACTAGAAAGAAATATAAGGTTGCCTAAACAAGAGGCAACTAAAACGGAATTTCCTAACAAAATAATAAACTCAAAATAATGTGTAATTAATTTATATTCTTCATATTTCTGTTCTGCATCGTTCTCTCCGTCTTGAAGAAACTCGTCCTCGAGTTTATATAGTTGAGTACGCCGAACCTTGTCTATATGAAGCTTGTATTTCAAATTGATTTTCGCGAACCCAACTTGTAAAAAAGAGTCTTGATAATTTGAAGTAATGATTTCCCTTAACAAAACAAATTCACCTTCCTCCCAGAACGGAACGCAATGACGCTTGCTTGTAGTGTCTTCAATAAATTCCCAAAACGGACCAATTAGTTCAGTTTTCAATAACACTAACATTGAAACAATTTTTTTAAGAAATAGATCACGAACAATTTTCCCTTAACAAAACAATTTTTTTTTAATCAATAATTTTTTTGCTATTGTTGTAAATTTTTGGGTCGTCTTAACGAAAAAGGTTTCCAGAAAAAGATGACCCTCTAAGAGAAGCCAAACAAGGCCTAAACGATGGAAACAACTATCCATTGCCCATTGGTTCCACTCCATTATCTTTTTTATTTTTTGGGAGGGCGGCCCCACTCCATTTTTGGAATTACTGGGATTTAAATCTACGACATCGTCAAGCAAGTAAACCAACACTCTATTTTTTTATTTTTTTTTTGAAAGGCAACCAACACTCTATTTAAGTTCGGTAATCAGCAAGCGGCAAACTCACCATTTACATTCCAATCACCACATGGGTACGGCAATGTTAAAGCCATTCTTCCTTGTCATGCACGTTGTTTTTTTGTTGTCCTTGCACTCTGGCTCTCCTCTTGTAGCCGGCTTTGGGCAAGGCGGGAACAAGACCGACCGTCTGGCCTTGCTTGCGTTCAAGGCGGCAATAACCAGTGATCCCTTTGGAGCTCTGAACTCGTGGAATGAATCCATCCACTTTTGCCAATGGGTTGGCGTGACATGTGGCCGCTGACACGAGAGGGCCATCGTGTTGAGGCTTGAACATCAGGAGCTCACAGGGTCAATTTCGCCTCACGTCGGAAATTTGAGCTTTCTCAGGGAATTGTGGTTGAGTAACAATAGCTTGAATCATGAAATTCCACCAGAAGTTGGCCGCTTGAGAAGACTACAAATATTGGCAGTCGTCAATAATTCGATTACTGGTGAAATTTCGTCCAGTATATCTTGTTGCTCTAACCTTGTTGCCCTTGAACTCTCTGGCAATAGGCTAGCCGGGAAAATTCCTACGGAGCTCGGTTCTTTGACTAAGCTCGAGAGACTGTTGATTCAAAGAAAGGACATAACAGGAGGTCTGCCTTCTACTCTTGGGAATCTTTCTTGGGGAATGATATTGGCACTCCAAAAATTGATGCATGCACTCCAAAATCAGTGTATCTCCAAAGCTACTTTCCTTTGTTTTTTGGAGTGTCTGCATTAATTTTTGGAGTGCCAATATCATTTCCCATCTTTCTTCTCTTGCAGATCTTTCTACTTATTATAATAGTATTACTGGGAATATACCAGATACTCTTGGTGGATGCAAAAAATTGGAAGTTCTTAGATTGGGGGCGAAAAAGTTGGTCGGTACCTTTCCTTCCTCAATCTATAATCTCTCTTCTATGAGACACTTACTAGTAGCACATAACCAAATTGAAGGCAGCCTTCCCTCGGACCTAGGAATCACTCTTCCTGATCTTCAACGCCTAGTTCTTGCTGGAAACTTGTTTACTAGTTATATACCTATTTCAGTGTCCAATGCCACCAAACTATACGACCTTTCCCTGTCAATAAATAGATTTAAAGGAAAAGTTCCTCCTTTAGACAAGCTGCGTGATCTTGAGAAGTTACTGTTACACTATAATCATCTAGGAACAGGGGAAGTGGATGACTTGAGCTTTCTAAACTCACTAACGAATGCTACCAAGTTGAGCGGTCTGGGTCTAGGCGAAAATAACTTTGGAGGAGAGTTGCCTGAATCAATTAGCAACAACTTCTGTGGGAGCATCCCAACCGGGGTAGGGAATCTTATCAGTTTGCAGGCTCTTTTATTGTTCGGCAACCATTTAAGCGGTAATATTATTGCTGATATTGGGGAGCTTCAAAAGCTACAAGAGTTGTCTCTGGATGGTAACAAATTCTATGGGGAGATCCCATCATGTCTTGCTAATTTAACTTCTTTAAGCCAACTTAATTTGTCTCAAAATAATCTCCAAGGCAGCATCCCATCAAGTCTTGGGAAATGTCAATTATTGCAGCTACTATATCTTGATCAAAATAACCTTAGTGGTATCATACCCAAAGAAGTTATCAGCATCTCATCGTTGTTGGTTCTAGATCTACCTAACAACAATTTGTCTAGTAACCTTCCAATAGATGTAGGAAATTGTTAGAAGAATTTGTTGCTTCTGAGAACACACTGTCCGGTACAATTCCAATCACTCTTGGTAGCTGTGTAAAACTAAGATTTCTAATTCTTGGTGGCAACAAATTCTGGGGAAACCTTCCTGCAACGTTAGCTAATTTGAGAGGTGTGGAAGAATTAAATCTCTCTCACAACAATTTCTCAAGACAAATCCCAGAGTACTTGGATGGCTTGTTCTTTTTAAACACATTGGACTTGTCATTCAATGATTTTGAGGGTGCAGTACTGGAAAAAGGTGTATTAAGAATGCAACTGCCATTTCTGTTGAAGGAAACAATAAGCTCTGTGGGGGCATAGCTGAATTGCAGCTACGCAGTTGCAACTCTAAAAGGGGTAGAAGGAAAGGATTCACTGTAATTGGGAAACTAATACTCTCGGTATCATTTGGGCTTCTAGGACTACTCGTGATGTTGGGTGTTCTGTATCTTTGTTGGTCTAGGAAGACAACTAAATTACCCTCATTCCGAATATTAGGAAACTCATTTCCACAATTGTCCTACCAAAGTCTGCATAGAGCTACTGATGGTTTTTATACTGTAGAGTACGGCATGGGAAATGAGGCCTCAACATCTGGCGATGTATATAGCTATGGCATACTTTTGTTGGAAATGTTCATCGGGAAGAGACCTACAGATGGCATGTTTACTGATAGTTTGACACTTCACAAATTTGCTAAGATGGCTCCACCTGAATTAGTGGAGAGCATTTTTGACCCAACATTGATTCCGCAAGGACAAATTGGTGAGGCAAGCACAAGTATCAGCAGCGTTTGGAATCAGAGCTCTCTCTACAGTGACCAAATTCACGAGTGCTTGATTTCACTACTTCAAATTGGAATCACCTATTCAGAAGAGCAAGCAACAGATCGACCGGACATCAATGAGGTTGTCACTGATTTGCATAAGATCAAGAACATTCTTCTTGGAAATGGAGTACTTGGAGGTAGAAGATCTAGGATTGCAGTGTGATCGTGAGTAGGTAGGGCCACACTTTCTTACTCACTTAAGAAAAATCAAATTTCTTCACTAGTCCAGCTAACAATGGTTTTCTCTATAGATGCTTAAACACATAAGGCTTAACACAACAATTCTACTTGACCAAGGTGGTCACAATTTACTGTATTCGAAAAAGGAATTATCTATGCTAGCTTCAGCAAAAGGAGACGAATTATGTTCAAGGCAGCTGACATTGGTGGTTAAAAATGAAAGGAATGTTTCATTGGTCTTTCATTCAACTGCCTTGCATCATGACTCGTGAGTCACTTATTGGATGAAGTCCCAAGAAAACTAATTTCAAATGTCCTATAGCTTCTTAACTGTGTGTCCTTTTTTACGCTTGTCATCGTATTCCGTCCAACATTTTTGTGATCTAATCATCAATTTGTTCTTGTCCTAGGTTTCTGAGGTGTAGTTGTGTCACGCCCTCGATTTTCAACATAATTTAATATCTCATTTCGATAAAAGATCCTCGCATAAGGTAAATAATATCCAAAATGATTTTCCACCTGTTTAATTTACAAACCAAGTTCTCAAGTTTAAAGAATTACGACCTTGGCACCACGGTCCAAATTAACTTAAACACAAGCACGAGTGTTTAGAAAATTACAAAACTTAAGTCAAAAGATAACTCAAAAGTGAATTAGTTATAAAGTCATCTTTAACCTAAAGTAAGTCTATTACATAGATGAGAGAGTAACTAAGTCAAATTAGCTTCCAAAAATCTTCATGTCCAATCACACCATAGCATGCAATCTAATGGCCGGCATTTAGACCTGAAAAGAAGGATTTTGTTGAGCTACACTAGCCCAGTAGAAATTTCTATACTCAAGCTACATGAATATGCGATGATGTACGAACCAAAAGTGAATGAGTGTCAACAAGCGATCACGAAGAACAAAGATTAACCACCAAGAACAATCGGACCACGACTACAACATTCTAGACTTCTTATAAGTATTCCTAGCTATTCTCACATCAAACTAGCAACATTAGTAAACTCGCATTAGTCTACATCAACCAATATCCAATCCTCAATCATCTCATCGTTTCTCGTATGATACCACAATCTTTCTCGTTTTCACTTTGTTCATCATCAAACCCTTTTCCCATAAACTTTCCCTTTCGTACAATCCAATTTAGTAAAAACCCAATCTTTCTTTCTTTTTTCGATAATCTCATATCATAACATCCAAGGTTTTCGCATGTATCGCTCGTTTCCGGTCATCTCACCGAATGTCCATGGTGATACCCATTCATTTGCGTGGTTCCGGTTGTCTCACCGAATGTCCATGATGATACCCGTAGTGTCAATTCCGGTCATCTCACACCCAGTGGTGATACTTGTAGTGTCAAGTTTTCGTTGTGTCCGTAACCTCTAACGGTCATTCATATCCCATTTCATTACAAACAGTCAACCATGTCATAAATCAACCAACACATAAGCTCACACATTTTCCCGAGGTCATAGTCTATCATTCATCATCATTCAATGTGTTACACACTCACAAACCTGTCCTTTTATACATTATTAAATACCTTAAGTTCACGTTATCCCTTAAAGTCCATCACAACGCCCTACGTCTCGTCCCAATCCCACAACAACTCCCCGACATACCACCCACTAGGTTCTAAACGAGGATCTATGGAACGAATACCAAATGAACCAAGGATAATCAATCAAAATGAAGAACGAAGATACGAGTTAACCTATTCTCTTCCGGACCACTAGGCAAACCCCTATCGACCAACCATGCACCCTACAATATACTTTATAGCTTATGATATTTAATAACGACTCCATGGTCCATTTCTTAATTCGCTAATCATCGCGTCATGTTATAGCCCTTATCAATCAATGAGACATGCCACAACATCCACTTCAATCAACTAAAAGCACAAATAATGTACGGGTATCCTAATCATTTAATTTTACACTTTCTAAGCTACGGCAAGAGCTTAAAGAGATCGATTGGTCAATGAATCTTTCGAAGTACAAACAATCAGGTTTGGAAGTGATTTGAAACTATTCAAAAGATGTTTGAAGTGTTGAGGTTCAAACGACCACGAAAATAAACAAATAAACCAAATCTGTTCTGAACAAAAAGGGGGTATTGATACCCCGAACAGAGGTATCAATACCTGGCCAGAATCTAGTCCAGAGAAGAGAGGGGTATCGATACCCCTTTTGAGGGTATCAATACCACGGAATTTTTCTGCAGATTTTCAGCTTTTCAACAGCGAAATCCCAACAACAATGACGAACCACGGCACGATTAAGGCACATAATCAACCCATAAAAACATAGAGAGAGTAAAAAATCTCTACTTCAAATGATTCGGACAAGACCCAAGCGATTGGTCAAAGCCCAAGTGAGCCCAAGACCTCCAAAGCTCCGAAATCGACCAAGAACTTCCCTCCAAACTTGACCCACGAAATTTCGAGCTCGAGAATGCCATTGGAGGGCCGAAGGGTGGTTGATCTTTGAGGTTCTTGAGGTCTTGGATGAGTTTTGAGTGAGAGGAGAGGAGAGAGAGAAATTTTCACTAGAGGGAGAGAGAGAGGGATGGTAGAGAGAGAGAAAAGGGGAGATATATAATCTCCTAGACACACACACACCCTATCTATACTCCTATGTCTTTTAATCACACACCCACTCCCTCAAGATTCAATTCCCTCATTTTAATCCCTAATTCAAATAATTACTAAATAAACCATATTTTCTAATTAGCCAATTGATAAACATTTCAATAATTAAAGAATTATACGGGTCTCTACAAGTTGGGGTTGAAGGCACTTCTTGACACAATAGCTACGTGATGCTTCATATTGCTTCTGCTGTTTCTTACAGACATATCGCAATATTCTGTGCTGTAATTTCCCGTTTAGCTTCTTTATCGTTTTTAGTTTGCAACTTTCTTGAATAATTGTACTTTAATAAGGCAGGGTTTGCTATGATGATCCTGTCCTAATTCTTATTAATTCTGCAGTTTAAGTAGCTAGGCTATGGATTCCACGGTTTGCTCGTACCATTCAGCATCTGTTATACCACTCTAAACAGAGTTTGTTAGGTGGCTTATGGAACAGAGGGAAAGGATATGAGAAAGCTGTGATACAGCGAGTGGTACGTCTAATAGATCATAGAAGAGAGAAAAATTGAACCAACCCCCAAAAACTATGCCAAAGATCAAGACCTACATTACTCACTTCTATACTTCTTGTCGAGCAGTGTGTCCTTTGGTACAGAGAAATACTCTCAGAATCTAGGATACTTTGTCTGTTTCAGATTGGGATTTCAAAAACAGGCTAGTGTTTTTTCTGCCTTGTATTTTTATTTTTTATTTAATTTTTTGATGATTTTGGTGTTAAGCTATGTTTAGATTATAGCCTTGTGGAAGGATTTATCAAGGTAAAAAAAAATAGTGGAGAAATCCAGAACTGTTATTGTTTCACTCAATCTTTTCCTTCATCTTATTCTTTCACTCCCTGAATCACCCATGCATGAAATATACATCCAAACACAGCGTTAGTGAAGCCTTTTTCAGCTTGTACACATTATTGTCTCAATAATTGGCAAGCATTGCGACTGGTTGCCAGAAACCTAGTGCGACTGACTTGTTACGACCATAGAAAGTATTGCTTCTGATAGAGTAAAACAAAAAGTACAGCAGATGAGGCAGCTTATATACCAAAGAAACATGTGATAACAATGTATGAGAGGAAATCTGATGGTTGTTAGCATCTAGTATAGCAGATGAGGCAGCTTATATAGCAAAGATTCATTTAGCTTTTCAGCATTTTCATTCCTCATATATATTTTTTTACTTATTCAGAGACATCAGAGTTCACATTTTGTTGGTTCATTTTTCTTTTCACTAAAGGCACAACATTTATGAAAAGTGCAAATATGGATAGACACGCTATTTATTCGATTCATATGACCAGAATGCAACACTTGAGGGGGAAAATGAGCAAGGATCCATGTCACGTTTGATGGTTTGCTTTTTTTTCTTCTATGCATCTGCAAATGTCAATATCACTTTGGATAGACAGTGAACCAGTTTCTGAGTGGCCTATGTGAACTCGTTATGAAAATGCAATGACATCACAACATTTGTGCTGATTTCAAGATCACAATGCATGATTTCAAGGATCCATAGCTATTTTACTGTATTTTTACTTGCCTATGGATAATCTCATTAGCATTTGTGCAGATTTCAAAATCACAATGCATGATTTCGAAGGCAGAGTGCCTGGCAGAGTAGTGAAAATAGACAAGCTATGCACATAAACTTTCGTTTTTTGGGTGAAAATGCACATAAAGCTTTTGAGTCCTTAATGGTCGTGGCTTCCATTTACTTATTGCGTATTTTTTAATGGCTACTTTAGATGCATTAGTCATCAGTATTCACACACTATGTGCATTCATTCTGCAAATTAACTGGCCTCAGTTTTCTTTGATGCATTTGGCGGGTTTACATGGGTTATTTCGGCTCCAGCTTTTGTAGTTGCAAGTGCGGATCAAACACCCTTGAAAGAAGTTTGCTTGGCAAGGAATACGCTTCTAGCCGGCCTAGAAGATGCCTCCCCAATTTGCATTGATAATCCTTGGCTCTTACCTATAAATACGCCCCTCCTCTCAAGTGAATATTATGTATTAGTCATCAGTATTCACACACTTTGTGCATTCATTCTGCAAAATAACTGGCCTCAGTTTTCTTTGGTGCATTTGGCGGGTTTACATGGGTTATTTCGGCTCCAGCACTACAAGAATAACCTTAAAACATCACGGGCTTTACCTGTGATTGTTATAGTATAATCACGGTTTTAAAACTGTGGTGGATTGGGCCGTTATAAAAAAGCGGCAGATTCAATCACATTTTTTGTCCGTGATTAAAAGTTGGTTTAAGCAAAGGTAAACTGATATTAAAACTAAAAAGGCGTGATTATACACGAAATAAGATCACGGTTTGTATTAAGAGCTGTGGTTAAAGAGAATATAAGATCACGTTTTGTAATACAAACCGTAATTGAAGTAAAGATAAGATCACAATTTCATGTAAAACCGTGCTTGAATATGTATTAAGATTACGAGTCGATTGAAGAACCGTGATTATATGTAGTAAAAGATTACGCCTCTGTAGAAACATTGTGCTTATTTACCTGTAAAAGACTACAGTTGCTTTAATAACCGTGGTGGATTTTGTTTTTCGGGAAAGCAATTTTTGCACCCTGATTATTAATTTTTCCCCATTGAACGCATTATTTTTACATCTAGAGCATTGAAAGATATTTCTCTGGATCACACCGTGATACTCCATATACGAATAACAGCAATGCAAAAAGGAAAAGGTTTATTAATTAACTCATCTATCTTTCAAAGGATGGTACATTTACAATATCTATCAACTAGCGTGATTTTACAATAATCCGCGAACTAAAAAGCTATAAGAACATAATTAAAAAAAATATTCTAACTACTCAAGTAGCTTCTTCTTCAACCCAGAAAGTTTGCATCGCCCGGCAAGTCACAAGTGTACGTACGTACTGCATTCGAACCACATTGGAATGGATTCTTTTTACACGGCAAGTGCGAACGAACTTTCTTAAAGGACTCCTTTTACACGGCAATTTTGAAGGACGGAAGGAATTTAAAAGACAAAAAGTGTAGTGCACTTTGGGGTCGTGAGCATGTTTCAAGTGTGAATCTTTCTGGATAATAGGATGTCCAGGCCACGACTAATTATCGGTTCTTGAAGTTAATGAGCGGGCAAACCTTAAGTGGTCCCAAGGTTTAGAATATTTGGCCTATAATATTATATGATTATGATATTATATTATTCCCTTGATTTTATTTTGACTGTAATTGATTACAATTCCATTATAATTAGGAATAGTTAGGCTCTTTTTTCTTGTATAAATAAAGACATCATTGTATAGTTTGATTATCGAATTCAATAAAACATGTCTTCTCTCATATTTTTGTTCGTTATAATCTGTAATTTGAGATTGCATATTATGCAAAGAGTTTTTTTCGTTTTTATCTCCCAAACTATGACACCCTTTAAATTTCAGTTCCGCGAAGAAATTAAAATTTTCCAGACATTAATATTATGGCGTCCTAACGCCACCCTTTTTCTACCTTGTGTCACACGTTGAAGAAAACAAAAGCAATTCAAGTTTCTTTGGTCCCGTTCCATTAAGGTTTTTATTTTTTAGGTACTTGTTATCCGTTTTACGAGAGAGGTCATTATCTCACAATAAATCACCTTCAATTCAAAAAATAAGAATTTATTTTAGTTAGTGGACTCTTTATCTTTTCACACGGCAATTAGGAATGACTCTTTTTACAGGATTGGTTGATGCTGCCAAGCGGGGGTGCTTGGCAGTGGTACCGAGCGGCCGATCCGATAGTTCATCTTGGAAATTGACGATTTGGATCTTGATTGAGTAATGAACGATTTAGATATGTATGCATTTAAAATTCAATCCGAGCCGTTCGGGACGAGATTAATGGCCAGCTAGATGCCACTCAGGACCCCACTTGGCAGCATCCCGGGGCGCTTTTTACACGGCAAATGTGAAGGACAGTTGGAATGTGAAAAAACAAAAAGCAAAAACAGAAGTGTAGAGCACAACATGCATGGAAATGATTTGGGAGCCTCCAAACTCCAAATTAAGTCAGTTTTCCTTACCCGTCTGAAGGGGGTAGAAAATTGGTGGATTACGGACTCTTTTTTTCTTATTACAAAGGACTCCTTTTACACGGCAATTTTGAAGGACAAAAGGAATTTTTCGCATCAATGGACTTTGGGGTCCTGAACATGTTTCAAATGTGAATCTTTTTGGATAATAGGATGTCCAGGCCAGCTTACATGCGTCTCGACTAATTATCGGGTTTTGAAGTTAATGAGTGAGTAGACCTCAATTAAGTGGCCCCAAGGTTTAGAATATTTGGCGGGAAAAATTCAAAATACCCCCCAACCTATACACCCAAATTCAATTAGACTCCCAACCTTTTAAAAACTTCAATTTTACTCCCAACGTTATATTCCGTTATCAAAATGCCCCCTTCCGTCCAAATTACTAACGGATTCCGTTAAAGGCTCCGTTAAATAGTATTTTGATCGAATTTCGATGATCCGAGCCGCTCAATGTGTTCAAAACGTGATTTTAAGGGTACTCGCGAGATATCAGCAAACAAAATGATCGGGAAGGGCTTCATCTGAATAGTTTTTTATTGAACCATTCAATAAAAAACTGTTCAGATGAAGCCTTTCCGATCATTTTTTTTTTCTGATTTCTCGCGAGTACCCTTAAAATCACATTCTAATCACATTGAGCGGCTCGGATCATCGAAATTCGATCGGAAAAGGGGAGGTACAAACCGAAGCAAAATTCGGACGTCCGTACTTGAATAAAATCGGGATCGATCCACATCTCCCCTTTTCCAATCGAATTTGGATGATCCGAGCCGCTCAATGTGTTTAAAACGTGATTTTAAGGGTACTTGCAAGAAATCAACAAAAAAAATGACCGGGAAGGGCTTCATCTGAACAATTTTTTATTGAATAGTTCAATAAAAAACTGTTCAGATGAAGCCCTTCCCGGTTATTTTTTTTGTTGATTTCTTGCAAGTACCCTTAAAATCACGTTTTAAACACATTGAGCGGCTCGGATCATCCAAATTCGATCAAAATACTATTTAACTGAGCCTTTAACGGAATCCGTTAGTAATTTGGACGGAAGGGGCCATTTTGATGACGGAATATAACGTTGGGAGTAAAATTGAAGTTTTTAAAAGGTTGGGAGTCTAATTGAATTTGGGTGTATAGGTTGGGGGGTATTTTGAATTTTTCCCATATTTGGCTTACGTAAGCTTTGAACTTATGATTTCTTAGAAAACAAGCCCGGCCTTCTGTTTATTGTTCAAATGTGAAATTGCTACTCCTATTTGATTGTGGCATTGATTCATTTTTGATATAACGACCACACAAGAAACAGAATAAGAAGACAAAAATAAATAAAAACCAAAGTCTACTACAGTATTTATTCTTCACGTAAATTTCTTTGCAAGTCTTCCCCAAGTCCGTAACATAAACATAGCTTCTCTAGCAAAAACTTATTGATTGTGAACGAACCTGATACCTTACAATTTTACTTGGGAACAAGAGAAAGAGAGATTCGGAGATTTGCTCGAAAACAAGTTTGAAAGCAATGGATGCAGGAAGGACAAGCTGCCATTTATCACTCTTAATGAAAATGTTCCAATTTTGAGATATTTGCAGGAGTTCTGTGCATGGGTAAAACTCAGTCCACCACGTGTTTCGCGAGGAAGAGTAATTATTCATTAGTCTTGGCCTGGGCACCACGTGGCGGTATCCCAACACCTTTTTCTATCATACATTTATGTAGCATCCACACACTTAGTACACATAAAACGTGTATTGGAGAAAGGTGTTGGATATCACCGCCACGACTCAATAATTTCCTTTGGAGATGGATGACGAATTAATGATTTGCAAAATTTAACTTAAAACTATTGAACGTGAAAAAAGTTGAATAAATACAAAAAAAGAAAAAGAAAAGAGGAAGTGGTCTATTAAGCCAAAGAAGGCCTAAACCAATTGGCATATTATATGAAACTTATTCACGGCTCGTATAATATATGAATAAGCGGAATAACTTATCAGGCTGTGAATAATAAACTCACAAGTAAATACCACTAATTAATAATAAAGGTTTTTTACGTTTCTCCGATACATAACACATTCCTGTAAAAATTAAGGGGCTGTCTCCACAAACCAACAAATTGTGAACCACTATTTTGTCATTTTAATCTTATTCAAACATAATTCGCGTTTTATGCCAAACTCTTACGTAATATTGGTTCGTTTCGACGACATAAATCAGAAAAGTGAAAATTATAACTTTTACACATGTATTTTTAAAACAATCCAAGAAAGTCCCAAAACCTGACTTTTTGAACTTTATATCCAAGCAAAAAGTCTACCCAGAATTTATACTCCGCACCAACCACAGTACAAATTGATTGATGAGCTTATTACGTAGGAGTACCGTTTTTCGTCTTACATAGTAACAAGTGCAATTTCGTATTGGAGGAAGAGGGCTGTGGGAAGAAGTGTCTAAGGCATGCTTCGTGTGTACACGTAAAGGTGATAAAATAAAAGAATTTTTCCAAATCCGAATTTTTCTACGGAAATAACGATGAAAGATTTTCTGTAATTGATAAAATAAAAAGATTCATATAACCAACCCTAAGTGATTGAGACATAAGGCTCGGTTTGATTTGGTTTGAAATTGTGCAATTTATATATAATGCATCTGAAACTTGCGGTCCTTGCATCAATATTGGGACCTTCTTTTTTTTCTTCTGCCTAATATTAATGCACATTTTAAATTTAGAAGAGCATTGGGGATGCACTAACCGAAAACATTAAATAATAATTGCCGTTGTTTTTTCTCCCTTGTGTTATACGATGAAGAACAAGAGAAAGAGAGATTTGAAGATTTGCTCGAAAACAAGTTTGAAAGCAATGGATGCAGGAAGGACAAGCTGCCATTTATCACTCGGAATGAAAATGTTCCAATTTTGAGATATTTGCAGGAGTTCTGTGCATGGGTACAACTCAGTCCACCACTTGTTTCGCGAGGAAGAGTATCTTGGACTGAGCACCACGTGGCGGTTATACCCTAACACCATTTTCTACCATACATTTATGTAGCATCCACACACTTAGTACACATAAAATGTGTATTGGAGAATGGTGTTGGATATCACCACCACGACCCAATAATTTTTCTTGGAGGTGAGTGACGAATCAATGATCTGCAAAATTTAATTTAAAACCTAGAGGTCACCGTTTGGTTGTATATTGCAACCCGTATCTATGTTCCATACATAATTCGGACAGACTATTTACACGGCAATTGAGAACGACTCTTTCTATACGGCAATTAAGAGGACAATCGTCAGAATCTTAAAACACAAAAATACAAAGTGTAGTGCACGACATGGAAATTGATTTGGGGCCTATCGTGACCGAATTTGTCACTTGCTATATCTTTTGGCCTAACGGGCAAAGACTTACCTCCTTGGAAAAGGTGATTAATTCAGATCGACATGAGAATCCAACTACGTTGCATTGCCGGAATCCATGTTGTATATTTGAAAGAGCTAGGTTGACTCCCTTGCTTCTCTCATGGTACAATGCTCTTCCCACCATGACCCGTTTCACCTCGGTCCACAGATAAAATGTAGGGCTGATGCCAACAATTCATTACGGAAAAAATGACTCATTAAGCCGGGATCACTAACGAATACTAATCTAATGGGAAATTAGTAATTGATTATTTTTTGTGGAACCCATCGGATCGCACAACTGAAATAGAGTCATATAAAGTTAATACAATGATCAATAACAACTAACACGAAAAATGTGAATCAAATTCTCTGTTTCACAAAATCTCCTTAAAACAAATTTGCCATCTACCAAGGGTATGAACGTTGCACTCCCAGGATAATCGTCTAGAACCACAATTCACCAAACACCAATGTGAGCAGCTTTGGCGAACCGAACTATCGTCTGCCTCTCCCTCACACAAAGAATAAACTCATGCCTCTCTCTCACACAAAGAATAAAGGAGTGGTGGGGGTGATCATGGCCCTGATCTATAGGGATAAAAATAGGTTGGAGAAGAAGCCAAATACTGATTTGGCCTGTGGCTAGTAGGGGCGAGACAAATTGAAAAATGCATTTGGATTAAAATCTCGGATCCAGGTCAGGTCGGGGTTTGGGCTAACGTTCGGATAAAATCGCAAGGTGACGTGATTTAATCTAATAATCTAAATTTAACAATTACGCGGTTGAAAGTATTTTCTAAATCCTAATTTATGCCTTGTTCCTTTTAGTTTTTAAAAAGTATTTTTCAAAAAATACCCCATAGATTCTCTCTAGATTCCCTCTATCCTCAACATTTCTCTCTCTATCTCTCTCCAATTATTTTTTTTTGCTAAGCAAAAAGAATTTATTAATCTTTATAAAGGATTACAAAGATTAAAAGGATCAAGGGCACACCGGCAGAAAGCCACCCGAGACCTAAAGATGGCAAGACGCCAACTGAACACCATAAAAAAAATCACACAACCTCAACCTTAAACATCCAATAAAACCCAAAACAGATCCTACATACCCTATGCAAAACCCCATCATCAATCACCCAAAACGCCAAGCAGACACAAAAACAAATCCTCCGAGACCTTCGCAACGGACTTCACCTCTATTTTCCTATTATTAATCAATTTCCACGACCAAAGGAGACAACCCAAACCGAAACACCACCAAGCAAAATCAGAGAAATCAAAACACCACATACCCGCCTAACCTCGAAGTCAAAACGCCAAAGAGAGAGAAGCATCATCCTTGAAATCAACATCGTCCTCCGAGATATCCTCTTCTTCAAAATCATCTAAAGCATGGATCCTTTCTTTTAATTCTTCCTCTTGCATTTGAACAAATTTCTTTAAATTATAGTTCCTCCCTCCTTTAACTTCAATACCCAAAATAGGAGCCATATCCAACATCTGACGAGCTTCCTTAAAGAATATTGAGGAATAAGGACCCTTCTTTTTTGTACGATTCACTTTATCAAATTTAGTCTCAATCTCCGCAAGATGCTTTTTTTTCTTAATTTTCCTCTCCGATCTTCTAACTCTGCTTCTCATCTTAAGAATGGCATCAAAAGACGCTTTATCGCCGGGAGCTTTACTCCCATCTTTTGAGTTTTGCCTATGAAGCCCTTCAACCTCTTCTACATCCCCATTGGAGATAACATTCTCCTGTCTTTGAGAGATACACCCCAGGTCTGACTGAACCTCCTCTCGCCTCTTTCGAATGACTCACTCAATCCCTCTATCCTTCCTTGAGAAATGTTGAGGTCCACCATTAGATTGATCCCCTTTGACTGCCCATTGTCCTGAAGTAGTTGTTGACTATTCAGCCCTTTACTTGTTGTACCCAAAGTATCCGTGGTTTGAACATACATTGAGTCCGAAAGCTCACCATCATCCTTCTTTACACCATTTTGGTTTGAAACATTAGCAAATCCATTCCAGCTATCCATTGATTTACTATCCCAAGATTCCGTAGGATCCATCGACTCCTCCCTTGTTTGAATTGGTAGTTCCACCCGATTCGGTACATTTGTCTCCACCATTTTTGTAGACGTAACCTCCACCTGTTCCTTGTCATGCTTCATGGGATCCCCAATCAAATTTACGTTCCCGTCTCCATTGAAACATTACCGTTATTTCCCCTTTCTCCTCACCATCCATCTTGTTCCCCTCATCAGTATCAACCACGTGTTCGTCCATCTCATCATCATCATCATCTTCATTTTCCTCCATCAGAGGAGAAGAAGAATCCGGTACTGCTATGGGAATTAGTTTCTCCGCAACTGATGGTTGATCACAAGGCTCCTCCAATACCTTGACTCTGTACAATTTACCTTCAATTTCAATATTTATCCATTCATCTATCTCTTTGAACTCACTCGTTGCCACCAAGATTTTTGCTTCCGCAAACGAAGTGAGTCTTAGAGTAGGTTCATCCGTGGAAATAAAAGTACCCCACAATTCTCCGACAGCTTTAAATGAACTATTGCTCCAACCGTTTAGTGGTACACCATAACAACACAGCCATACAAATCTTTCAATACATGCAGCCTGACCTTCCTAGGGCTTAACCTCAGAGATCCATCTTTGCAAACAGTCTAGTTTAATTACTTCATCCATCTCCTCTTTGTTATTACACGTTAAGATGACAGATCTTCCTCCCATTGCTCTAATCATAATATTGACAATACCCATTTTTGCCATTTGAGACTGTAACTCGTTGATTGAAATTAATTTATGAAGTTTTGCCACCAAACTGCAGAATAACCAGCCATTGCCTTCTGGTTTTAATTTCAGCTTCGTTCCAAACTCCTTTCTTCCATGCTTGTATCGTTTTCCTTCCCAGTTTGAGTACCTTTGAGAGTTTGCGCATAAGACTTTGCGTAACCACTTGACAAAGTATCCAATCTTTCAAACCCTTTTCCAACTAATTCAGATTTGGAATTCTTCATTGGTACAGACACATCGTTTCTCGTCTCTCCCCCCACCCTGTTATATGAGATGTTGCCCGTATTGTTCTTGATTAAATTAATATTCAACTGATCCTTCCCTTTGTTCTGATCAAAAGAAGCCTTTTTGACAAAGAGCTTCCTTTCTTCAATCCAGAGACCATTAGACTTGGACACGGCCATCTCCGCCGAGGCGACGCAATCATACCTAACAAAAGCAAAAACTCTCCTCGTAGCCTTACTCCTTTTGGCAGGAATGAAAACATCTTTGACCACTCCGAATTTGTTGAAAAAATATTGAACCCATCTCAAACTCACATCATCAGGTAGGTTATCCACAAAGAGGGTGATCATCGTATTATTTTAGGAACCAAAACTCTTGAAACACGAGAGACACGGATATACGCCACACTACCCAGCCTCAAACAGTAGTAGAAACAAAGAGTACAGAAATAAAGGAATACCTCTGACGTAGATACCGAGCAGCGGCACACGACACCGACGGAAAAGACTCGATACGAAGTCGACGAAGGTGACCGCTCGAAAGACCAGCAGATCTGCTCAGTGGAAAGCGAGGGAAGGGCTCACGAAAGGCCAGCGAGGTCGCCGGGAAAGGGCAACGATGAATGGGTCTGAGGGGAGGCACGAGAACAGAAATAAGCTAAAAGTAGAGAGGTGCGGCCGGTGAAACAAGGACGACAAGAGCCGCCGAGATCAGGCGGCGGCTAGGGTTAGGGCATTTGGGAAAATCGCCTCGCTTTATTACCCCAATTATTACCCCTACTATCTCTCTCCAATTATTACCCCTACTATTTTTCAAAAAACTTTTCAAATCTCAATCCAAACAAGGCATTAGGAACTGAAATGACGATTAAAGGTTTTCGGTACCTAATTGAATTGGGCGATTCAAGTGAACAAGAAAACAAAAACAGAACCCTCAAAGTCAGTTGTTGTCTTTTTCTTTCCCGTATGAAGGGTGTTAGAAAATTACAGTACAACATATTCTGGGCATCAATGGACTTCGGGGTCCTGAACATGGACCACATATATAGTTCAAATGTGAAATTGCCAGTCCTATTCGATTGTTTTATTGACTCATTTTTTACATAACAACCACCCAGAAAAAAAAAAAAAAAAAGACAAACAATTAATAATAATCAAGGCCACTGCAGTATATATTTATTCAGATTACATTTTCATTAGAAATACAACTGAAATAGAGATAACCTAAAATTAATACAATGATCAATAACAACTAATACGAAAAATGCAAACCGAATCCAGTGTTTCACATTGTGTCCTTAAAACAAATTCAGTGTTTCACACAGTGTCCTTATACCAAGTAACAATGTAAACGGACCGGTAAAGCATAGATTAAGTTGATAAATGGGTGCTTTTCAGCACCTATCAAACTACAACCCACAGAACATCACTATGAGCAGCTATGGCGAACTGAACTTGTATCTGTCTCTCTCACTCAAAGAATAAACTCAAAAATTTCTGTTGGAATTCTGGAAAAAACGTGAAGTCCAATGAGTGAATTCTGAAATGCTTAGAGACTTCAATATTAGAAACCGCTGTAATGAACTTCAGGATTGATTACTTCCATCATGGGGGCAAATAACCAACAAAAACAGCTGGCCTTTGAGCTGCACGGTTCAATTACGTACAAATGAAACCTACGAGGGACCTTAATTTCGGTTGAACTTCAGGATTGAATACTTCTATCATTGATAGTAGATCTGTCAATGGGCCGGATCTGATCCGGATTCAACAAATTCGAATTCAATCCGGATTCGATAAGACTCAAATCCAATCCGAACCCGATAAGACTCGAATCCGATAGTGGTTAACCGAATCCGAAAAATCTGGATCTGATCCGAAAATCTAAATCAGATCCGAAAACTTTTTTACTTCAAAAATTTTAGCAACCTATCAAGTTTTTTTCAAAAACAAAATTTAAAAAATATAAAATAAAAATACAAAGGTTGCACTTCTGATAATTCGTCTAGAACCACAACCCACAAAACACCAATGTGAGCAGCCTTGGTGAACCGAACTAATGTCTGCCTCTCTATCACGCGTCTCTATCACACAAAGAATAAAGGAGTGGTGGTGGTGGTGAGCATGGCCTTGATCTATAGGGATCAAAATAGGTTGGAGAAGAAGCCAAATACTAATTTGGCCTTTGGCAAGTATGGTAAGACAGATTGACAAACGTAGTTGGATTAAAATTTTGGATCCGGGTAAGGTTGGCGCTCGGGCAAGCAGACGTTCGGATAAAACCATACGGCGACTTTGCGGTTGAAAGTATTTTCTAAATTCAAAATTTTGAACTGAAAAACTCCACATTTAAAGGTTTTCAAGTAATTGAATATATTGTGCAATTCAGAATGGCATTGGCGATGCGCTAACCGGACCCATTAACTTATTATTGCCACCTCTCTCTTTTTCTCCCTTGTGTACGTTGAAGAAAACAAGTCAATTCAAAAACCAAAAAAAAAAAAAAAAAACAGAACCCTCAAAGTCAATAGTCTTTTCCCCTGTATAGGGGGTTGGAAAATTAGCGGTTGTTTCTGCCCATCAATGGACTAATCGCTAGTCCTATTCAATTGTGTCATTGGCTCATTGTTGACATTACGACCACACGAAAAAGAAAAAAAAAGATAAGACAAAAAAATAAACGAATCTGAGACGTTACGTATTTATCTTTGGGGAACTTTTACATGTGTTTATTTGTAGTACATTTTTGGGTCCTATTAACGAAAAACGTTTCAAGAAAAAGATGACCCTCTTAAGTGAAGCCAAGCATGCAAGCAAGGCCTAAACCATGGAAACAACTACCGATTACACATTGGTCCCACTCCATTTTCTTTTTATGTTTATTTTGGAAGGTCGCCCCACTATGGTTTTGAATATTCGGCTTTAAAGTCTATTTTGGCTAAATAAGTTAAGTGTCATAATTTTCTCTCCTTATTTAATTTTTTTTGTATTTGTTAGCTTTGCGTCGATTTTTTTGTGGATTATTGGGTGGTCATGACGAGAGGAAATTAATAAGGGAAAAAAATAATCCAAATGGATTACTTATCCAAAATACCCTTAAATCTACAAAATCAAGCAAGTACACCATCACTCTATTTAAGCAAGGTTATCATCAAGCAGCAAATTCAGCATTTAACATTCCACTCACCACATCAGTATGGCAGTGTTAAAGCCATTCTTCCGTTTCATACACGTCGTTTTTCTGCTGTCCTTGCATTCTGGCTCTCCTCTTGTAGCCGGGACGATGCAAGGCGGGAACAAGACTGACCATCTAGCCTTGCTCGCATTCAAGGCTGCAATAACAAGTGATCCCTTTGGAGCACTAAACTCGTGGAATGAATCCATCCACTTTTGTCAATGGGTTGGCGTGACATGTGGCCGCCGACACCAAAGGGTCATCGTGTTAAGGCTTGAACATCAAGAGCTCACTGGGTCTGCTTCGCCTCATGTTGGGAACTTGAGCTTTCTCAGGGAACTATGGCTGGGTAACAATAGCTTGAGTCGTGAAATTCCACCAGAACTCAGCAGGTTGCGAAGACTACAAATATTGACAGTGGTCAATAATTCGATTACTGGTGAAATTCCGTCCAATATATCTGCTTGCTCTTACCTTGCTGCCCTTGAACTCTCTGGCAATAAGCTGGCCGGGAAAATTCCTTCAGAGCTCGGTTCTTTGACTAAGCTCGAGAGACTGCTGATCGAAAGAAACAACATAACAGGAGGTCTGCCTTCTACACTTGGGAATTTATCTTCTCTTACATTTCTTTACGCTCATTATAATAGTATTACTGGGAATATACCAGATACTCTTGGTGGATGCAAAAAATTGGAAGTTCTCAGACTGGGAATGAATAAGTTGGTCGGTACCTTTCCTTTGTCCATCTATAATATCTCTTCTATGAGAGTCTTACGTGCTTCGGATAACCAAATCAAAGGCAGCCTTCCTTCAGACCTAGGAATCACTCTTCCTAATCTTCAAGACCTAGTTCTAGCTAACAACTCGTTTCATGGTTATATTCCTATTTCAGTATCCAATGCCACCAAACTATATAGCCTTTCTTTGGGACTAAATAGATTTAAAGGAGAGGTCCCTCCTTTAGAAAAGCTGTGTGATCTTGAGGATTTATTTTTAGATCATAATCATCTAGGGACAGGGGAAGTGGATGACTTGAGCTTTCTAAACTCGTTGACAAATGCTACCAAGTTGAGCACTCTAGGACTGGGTGACAATAACTTTGGAGGGGTGTTGCCTGAATCAATTAGCAACTTTTCCTCTCATCTTATTGAAATTCAGTTGAATGGCAACAACATCGGTGGGAGCATCCCAACCGGGATAGGGAATCTTATCAATTTGCAGGGTCTTGCTATATACAACAACCATTTAAGCGGTAACATTCCTGTTGCTATTGGGAAGCTTCGAAAGCTAGAGGTTTTGTATCTCAATGTTAACAATTTCTATGGGGTGATCCCGTCATCTCTTGCAAATTTAACTTCTTTATTGGAACTTGCTTTGTCTGAAAATAAACTCCAAAGTAGCATCCCTTCAAGTCTGGCGAAATGTCAACAGATGCAGGCACTAATTCTTGGTCATAATAACCTTAGTGGTATCATACCGAAAGAAGTTGTCAGCATCTCATCATTGGTGTATCTAGAACTATCAAACAACAATTTGGCTGGTAACCTTCCAGTAGAAGTAGGAAATTTAAAAAACCTAGTAGAATTTGATGCTTCTAAGAATAGACTATATGGTGGAATTCCAAGCACTTTTGGTAGTTGTGTTACACTAAGATTTCTATACCTTCATGGCAACAAATTCTGGGGAAACCTTCCTGCAACCTTAGCTAATTTGAGAGGTGTGGAAGTATTAAATCTCTCTCACAACAATTTATCAGGACAAATCCCTAAGTACCTGGATGGCTTCATCTTTTTAAACACATTAGACTTGTCATTCAATGATTTTGAGGGTGCAGTACCAGAAAGAGGTGTATTTAAGAATGCCAGTGCCATTTCTGTTGAAGGAAACAAGAAGCTATGTGGGGGCATACCTGAGTTGGAGCTGCGCAGTTGCAACTCCAAAAAAGGTAGAAGGAAAGGATTCAATATAGTCGGGAAACTAATACTCTCGATATCACTTGGGCTTCTAGGACTATTTGTGATGTTGGGTGTTCTTTATCTTTGTTGGTCTAGGAAAACAACAAAAGTACCCCCCTTCGGGATTTTAGGAAATTCATTTCCGCAATTGTCCTACCAAAGTCTGCTTCGAGCTACTGATGGGTTCTCTCTATCCAACTTAATCGGAGTGGGTAGTTTTGGTTCAGTTTATAAAGGAATTCTAGAACAAAGTGGGAAAGTTGTTGCAGTGAAGGTACTAAACCTTCAATTCCGTGGTGCCTCGAAGAGTTTCATAGCTGAGTGTAAAGCCATGAAGAGCATCAAACATCGAAATCTCGTAGGAATTCTCACAGCATGTTCGAGTATCAACTATCAAGGTAATGATTTCAAAGCTCTTGTTTATGAGTTCATGGTCAATAGGAGCCTACAAGAGTGGTTGCATCCAATTGGAAATGGAGAGGGTGTACATGAGGAGCTAAGGAGTTTAAACCTGCTTCAGAGGCTTCATATTGCAATTGATGTTGCTTCTGCTCTTGATTATCTTCACCATCATTGCTGGGAACCAATAGTTCACTGTGATTTGAAGCCGAGCAATGTTCTTTTGGACAATGAAATGACTGCGCGTGTAGCTGATTTTGGTTTAGCAAGATTCCTTCCCACAGCCGCCCATGAGTCTTCTGCAAATCAATCAAGTTCCATTGGCTTGAGAGGATCTGTTGGTTATGCTCCTCCGGGTAAATATACATCTTAGGACTTTTCATTTTTCCTCTGCAAAACCACTGCCAACACTCTTTAGGGCTGATAGACATCTGGTTTTAATCTCGTTCGTAAATCACTTTAATAATGCTGGTTGTTTTTCCTTTGTTTTTCTCCTTACAATATATATCATTTGGCTCTCAGCTGAGAATCAATGGAAATTTCCAGTATTTCACTTAAAACAGAAATGCGGCACTATACATGGCACAAAGTTCTCATTCCTTACCTATAGGGGAAGATGTACCAACATATATATATAGGCATCTTAGTGTTAGCAAAGCAATACTGAGCTTTTGTTTGTCTACTTTGGCTGTAGTCATAACTAGAGTTAGCGAGAACAGAAGAAAATGAGTTTTTGTTTTTACCAATGGTCAATGCTTGTTATCAAGTCGGTATAGTATATTGTCAATAAGCTAAATATAAAGTATGCTATTCCCAGTAGTTTTCAATGTCTTTATAGTGTAAAACTGTAAATCATTCTGTTGACGTAAAATTGGTGGACTGTAGCTTTGACTTGTTATGAACATTTTGATCCATCAACATTTCTATTCAACATATATTGCAAAGAATTCCTTAAGATGGAGTTCTTGTCACCCTTTCTAGTTATATAACCACAAGAAGCTTATATTGTTACGAATCTTATGACACTTCTATTGACATAACTTTAAACTTTTGTCTGCACAACTGCACAAGGCACATAACTGTGCTGTGATGTATTTCTGACCAAGCATCGTCATACGTTTATTTACTAACTAACATACTGTAGAATATGGCATGGGAAATGAGGTGTCGACGTCCGGAGATGTGTATAGCTATGGCATCCTTTTGTTGGAGATGGTGACTGGGAAGAGACCAACCGATAGCATGTTTATCGGTAGTCTGACTCTCCACAACTTTGCTAAGACAGCCCTTCGTGAACCAGTGGAGTGCATTTTCGACCAAACATTGATTCCACAAGATCAAATGGGGGAGGCAAGCACAAGTATCAGCAGCGTTCGGAATCAGAGCTCTCTTAGCAGTCACAAAATTCAAGAGTGCTTGATTTCACTACTTCAAGTTGGAATCGCCTGTTCACAAGAACAAGCAACAGATCGGCCGGACATCAACGATGTTCTCACTGGTTTGCATAAGACAAAGAACATTCTTCTTGTAACTTAAGTAAGTGGAGGTAGGAGATCTAGAATTGCAGTGTGATCACGACTACATACGTAGGGCCACACTTTCTTACTCACTTAAGAAATATCGTACGTTTTGCTATGAAAACATCACATTCTTCTCTAGTCTGGCTAACATTGATTTTCTCTATAGATGCTTAAGTACGTAAGGGTTAACACAACTATTCTACTTGACCTAGGTAGCCACTATTTACGATATTTGAAAAAAAAGAATAAGAAGGTGTTATCTATGCCAGCATTATCTACAAGAGAAGGATACGAATTCTGTTCAAGACAGCTGACATTTGCGGTTATAAATGAAAGGAATGCGTCATCGGGCATGCATTTCAACTTTTTCTTTGTTCATGAGTCACTTATTTGTTGAAGTACCAAGAAAACTAACTTCAGATGTTCAACAGCTTCTTAACTATGTGTCAAGTTAACGGTTTAGCGCTTTTCATCATATTACATCCAGCATTTGTGTGATCTAATTATTACTATTTTCTTGTCCTAGGTTTCTCAGGTGTAATCAGTATTGAAGATACTTCTTGAAGCAACAGCAATGTGTTGCGTCATATTGCTTCTGCTTTTTGTTATGGACTTATCGCAGTATAGTACACTGTAATTTCCCGTTCTGCTTCTTGCACGTTTTTAGTTTGTCTAAGTTTGCAACTTTCCAGAATAAATGTACTTTAATAAGGCTATGGCTAGCTGTGAAGATCCAGTCTTAACTCTTATGAATTTTGTAGTTTAAGTACCATTCAGCATATGTTACACTACTCTAAATAGTGTTATCTTAATGTGGTACTGCATGTAGTACGTCTTTCCGTTAGGTGGTTCACGGAACAGAGGGAAAGGATCAATACTGAGCAATCTGTGATACAGCGAATGCTTTGTCAAACAGATTGTGGAAGGGAGGAAAAAAAATTGAAGCAAACCCAAAAAACTATGCCAAAGATCAAGGCCTACAATACTAACTTGAGTTACTTCTATACTTTGTGTCCAGCAGTATGTCCTTCGGGATCAAGAGATACAGTCAAAATGTGTCATGCTCATCTGTTTCGGGTTTGGATTTCGAAAACAGTAACCTGTTTTTTTTTCTCCTCCTATTTTTTGATGATTTTGGTGTTAAGCTGTGTTCAGATCATAGCTTAATTTTTAGAGGGATTTGTCAAGGTAAACAAAATAGTGGAGAAATTAGGAATCGTTATAGCTTTCAGTGAACCTTTTCCTTCAACTTAAATAGAAAGTGTTGTTTCTGATAGAGTAAAATTGAGTATCTACTCTTTATTTGAGACCCTGTAGAGCAAAAATTTGATTATAATAATCTTAGAGACAAAACTTAATTATGACTTTTTAGCAAAATACGATTAGAAAAATAAGATCTTCACACTGGTGGAGCACGGATTGAAAATTGGAGCACATGCTCTATTAATTTCAATCCGTGCTCCAATTTTCAATCGTTTGAACCGGTGTGAATATCTTTTTTTTTTTTTTGAAAGTAAAAATTTATGACAAAAACATTAGAAATTTCAGTAAAGGGGGACAAAAGTATACACAAAATTTAACAAATACTACAACTATTGCACCAAATAATAGTAGAATATTTGATAGTGTAACGAAATTTCTAATATTAGCATTGAAGAAAACAGAGGCAATTCAAGTGAAATTGGGGAGAACAACTGGAATGGACTCTTTCTGCAGTGCTGCAGTTGTAAACGACTCTTTTCTTTCATCTTTTTTAACACGGCAAATGTGAACGCCAGGGGGAATATTGGAAAAACAAAAAGTGTAGTACTGCACAACATGGAAAATGATTTGGGTGCCTCTCGACCCCCCAGAGTCAGTTTTCCGTCTGAGGGGGGGTAGAAAATTAGTGATGTCTGGGTGGGCATCAATAGACCTTGGGGTCCTGAACATAGACCAGTTTGGGGTGGGCATCGTGCATGTCGTGTTTGCGTCATGTCTTATCGTGTTTGTGTTAGAATTCTCTCAATTCTAACCCAATATATTTAGCTTTGTGTTATCGTGTCGTGTCATTTTCGTGTTCCGTATCAGAAATAACTGATCTTAACCCGCTAATTTTGTGTCGGGTTGGTGTCGTGTTATCGTGTCCTTTCATAAATTTCCACCCCACGTCGTGTTGTGTCATGTTGTATTAATTCTCTTAACTCTAAACCGACTTATTTAGCTTTTTGTATTATCGTGTCATGTCACATTCATGTTCCGTATCAGAAATGGCTGACCCTAGTGTCGCACTTTGTGTCAGATTCGTATCGTATTCTTGTGTCGTGTCGGAAATTCCTACCCCTAGGACCACATAGTTCAAATGTGAAATTGCTAGTCCTATTTGATTGTGTCATTGACTCATTCTTGACATAACGACCACATAGAGAAAGGGAAAAAGAAAAGACAAACTTTAGACACCCCAATCCGGGCTTCAAAGGTTTCTTAAATTCCCCAATGATGAAATAAAGAAAACAAAAACCTTCAAAAGCTTGAATGTGGGCTCCCACAATCCAAAAGCTCATAAAAGCCCAAAAGCCCAGGATAGAGCCTGTAACACCATACGGGACACCTCTACACCTCACAGTGTAATAAAATTTGTTACACCGCACGACATTTTAGAAAAAGTTCTGACTGGCTCAAAAAGCTGTCGGCCACAGCTCAAAGTCTGCTTGGCAAGGAATACGCTTCTAGCCGGCCTAGAAGATGCCTCCCCAATTTGCATTGATAATTCTTGGCTCTTACCTATAAATACGCCCCTCCTCTCAAGTGAATATTATGTATTAGTCATCAGTATTCACACACTTTGTGCATTCATTCTGCAAAATAACTGGCCTCAGTTTTCTTTGGTGCATTTGGCGGGTTTACATGGGTTATTTCGGCTCCAGCTTTTGTAGTTGCAAGTGCGGATCAAACACCCTTGCAAGAAGTTTGGTCTCTTTTGGCCTTCTAGGTCGAGACTCGAGACAGAAGTCCCTGCCTTCTGGACACTTGTTAGCAATTTTTGTTTCTGCCCGTTTATTTTATGTTCAGTTTGTTTCCTTTTAAACCAAACGAGAACAATTGGAATTTCGAAAAACAAATAGGTTAAATTTGTGTCATCCAACCATGTGAATTGAATTCAGAAGTAACACAGTGATACACCGGCAGATATTGATAATGTTGAAACTTGTCAGAGATGTGCATGCAAATAGAGAATGATAGACTGCAAACAGTGGTTCCACTGGCTACGAATTAAACTTATCCACAAATAATCGACTAATAACCAACCAAATAACGAACACATCACGTAGAGACCGCTGCATTCGTTGCATCGAAACACATGTAAACTAGTGATGGTACTTTATTCTTCACCCAAAAAAAAAAAAAAAAATGGTACTCTTTATTCACGAGTTGTTGTCCTGCAGTTGGGTGACACTGGGGCATGGCGGGGCCTCTCGACCTCTCCAAGTCCTTGTTATCCATAGATGGACTTGGGAAGAAGCCGAATACTGATTTGGCCTTCGGCTATCAAAGACAAATTCAAAACTGACACTTGGATTAAAAATCTCGGGTTCAGGTCGGGTCTGCGCTCGGACAGGCATTCGGATAAAAATGCATAATGACTGACTAAATCTAATAATCTAAATTAAAAATTACATGAATGAAAGTATTTTCCAAATCAAATTTTTTGACATTAAATGACAATTAAATATTTCCAGTAATTGAATTGTGCAATTTATATTGCATGTGAAAATGTTGTCCTTATATGCGACTAATTTTTTCCCAATTGCACACCTTAACTCCTATTTTAACACAATAAAATTTAGAACACCATTGGGAATGCTCTAACCGGACCCATTAACTAACTTAGAGGTATCTATGTTCCATACAGAATTCGGATTTCCTACTGACAAATATTTTGAGTGTTGCTCTTTCTTTGGAAGAGAGACAGACATAATTTCAGTTCGCCAAGGCACGCGGTTTCCGATTGTGTTCTGGTTATCATGGTTCTACCCTTTTTACTCTAGGAGACCAACATTGGTGCTACCTCCACCATCCTTGGTAAGATGGCGAGTCTGTTCTAGGAAGACTGTCTATTTTACCCTGGGAGATGGTGCTACCTCCACCATCTCTGGACCCTGGTAAGACGGCGAATCTGCTTTAAGAAGACTGTTCAAACACGACTCATTTCACTTGTTAATTGTTCCAGGTTCATTATATCTATAATTTCAGTTTGAATTTTACGCAAATGTTCTCGGGACTTCACCGATGAAATTAAATTTTGTCAAAACATTAACATTATGGCGTTCTATCGCCACCCTTTTTCTCCCCTGTGTCAAACCTTGAAGAAAACAAATAATTCAAGTTTCTTCCCGTTCTGCTAAGGTTCTTATTTTTTAAATACTTATTTTATGCTTTACGAGAGAGGTCATTCTCTCAAAATACATCACATTTAATTATTAAAAAAAAGGTACTTTATTTTAGTTAGTTGAATACACTTTGTTAGTTTGAAAAAAAAAAATGAGCATGTTTTATTAGTCCAATTGGACTCTTTTTCTTTTTACACGGCAATTAGGAAGGACTCTATTTGTAGGATTGGGAGATACTGCCAGGCAGGGGTGCTTGGCAGTGGTGCCGAGTGGCCGATCCGGTCATTCAATTCAGGAATCAATAGTTTGAATCTTGACCAAGTAATGAATTGTTCAAATATGTATGTACTAAAATTCAATCCGAGCTGTCCGTGCCGAAATTAACGACCGGATGCTGCTCAGCACCCCGCTTGGCAGCATCCCGGGGCGCTTGTTACACGGCAAATGTGAAGGACAGTCGGAATGTGAAAAAACAAAAAGCAAAAACAAAAAGTGTAGACCACAACATGCATGGAAATGATTTGGGAGCCTCCAAAGTCAGTTTTTCTTTTTTTCTTACCCGTCTGAAGGGGGATTGAAAATTGGTGGATTATGGAGTCTTTTTACACGGCGAGTGCGAACGAACTTTCTTCTTCTTATTATTAAAAAATAAAGTGACTCCTTTTACACTGCAATTTTGAAGGACAAAAGGAATTTTGCGCATCAATGGACTTTGGGGTCCCAAACATGTTTCAAATGTGAATCTTTTTGGATAATAGAATGTCCAAGCCAGTTTGTGTACACCTTAACTAAGAATTAAAAATTAGCAATTGCGTGGTTGAAAGTATTTTCTAAATCTGAATTTTGGAATTGAAATATAACAATTAAAGGACTTTTCGGTAATTGAATTGTGCAAAATTTAGAATGGCATTGAGGATGCTCTAACCGGACTCATTAACTTATTATTGCCACCTGTTTTCCTCCCTTGTGTTATGCGTTGAAGAAAACAAGTCAATTCAAGTTTGTTAGTCCAATGGCTAGGGATTCCTCGGTAACCAAAAAAAAAATGGGGATAACCACATTGTGATACACAAAAAACAAAAACAGAACCCTCAAAGTCAGGTTTCACTACAAGAAAATTGGGATCTAATAATGGTCAAAAGCGTCACTAAAAAATACAAAAAGCATCGCTAAAGACTATACCAATGGTTCATCAACCGTTGGCCAAACCGTCACAATATATCCGTTGGTGTAGAGGTATAGCGACGGTTTTGAAGTTCAGTTGCGCGTAAACTAGCCGGATACATAAGTTATTTAAAAAAAATAAGGGGGAAAGATTTTCAGCTTCAAGTTAAGAAATTTCTTCTTTTCACGTATGAAGGGGGTTAGAAAGTTAGTGGTTATAACTTATAAGTGTAGTACATTTTCTGCGCATCAATGGACCTTGACCTTGAACGAGAGATGTCCTGAACCACTAGACAATGGGAGCGTACTTGTGCGGACTCCGACTTGATGATGGAAGCATACTTGTCAGACTTGACGGAATGGTATGGTCCTAAACATGGACTACCACACATAAACAAATTAAAAAAGAAGAAAAGACCAAAAAAAATGCTGAATCTTCGTAAAAAAAACAAGGCCACTACAGTATTTATTCGTGTGGTAAATTTCTTCGCAAGTCTTTGTTGAGAAAATTACAATTGGCGAATTTTAGAGAACAATTTCATTAGAAATACAACTGAAACAGAGATTAAATAAACTAATAACAACTAATACGAAAAATGCGAATCGAATACTTTGTTATAAACAGGGACGAATCCAAAAATATACCCTAGTGGGGGCACCTGTTAATCATAATTGGCAAAAGTTCATTTTGTTTAATCAATCATAGTAAGATCGTAAAAAATTAAAGTATGCATTACTAATTACAAAAGTTTCTAAAGCGTATTTTAAGTTAAATTAGGTAAAAATAAGCACAAAATCTCAGAAAGAAAATTTTAAAGTATGTTTTAAATGAATATCAACAAATTTTAGAATATATAATCAAGCTATTTTTTTTTAATGACTTTATTTTTAAATATTTCTCCCAGAGGGGTTAAAAATAAAGAGAATAAAAAAAGAATAGCTCCAACTAGACAAACAACTCGTAAAACAGATTTGCACCTACCGAGGTTGTTGAGGTTGCAATGGCGTCTGTCTCCCAGGATAATTCGTCTAGAACCACATCCCACAGAACAACACTGTGAACAGCCTTGACGAACCAAACTAGCTTGTGCCTCTTGTTCACACAGAATAAACTCAGGAATTTTTGTTGGAATTATAATTCTGGAAAAAATGTGAAGTCGAATGAAATCAGGATGCCCAACATAATAAAGACATTGACAACCATAATCTCCTTAAAACAAATTTATGGTGGCTTTTACATGCCAGAATAACTACGGGTCCCAATTAGCTTTACTACCTAGGCTTACAAACTTTAACAATCAAAAGAAATTCTTTCCTGCCTAAAAGCTGTAATAATGGAGATGACTTCACGTATATTATCATGTAAGCTCTCAAAGGTTATTTTAAAATCATAGGCTCTCCAAGCCTTCGGGTAGTCGTTCCCCTGAAAATGTTTTTTACAACTAGAGTTGAACTCAGTGTGATCGTTGTATATGCGCTGATAATAAAATTGCAAGTAATTGCCCACACTTCGTCACATTCTTTTAAACTCTGAAATCATGGAGTAACTTAAATCCATAGTATAGTAGAGCTTCAAATCCTCTTTCTCAACAAAAATATATTACAATATTCATGAAGTTTTAATACCTTCGAGGTAGCTCCAAGTATTTCAGGTGTGAGAAGGATCTCCAATACCAAACAATAAAACAAATAAAATAAAGCACCTCTTAATACAGAAGAAGCAACTTTACTTCTCAATTACGGGACCGAATCAAATCACTCCAAAATGGAAAACCTTAGCTCCCAAATAACGGCCGTAGTCAAACCAAATTGAAGCTTGCTGAATCAACCCCAAAACAATGAAAGTTTTTAGCCGACCCACTTTCCGGATATCATTCTAAGTCCCATTCCAAACTCGCGTCTCATATTCCGACTTCTAACCCAAAGGGAAAGGCCGCCTACACCACGCAAGTTTCTGAATCTTCACCGATTGTGTGTTTTCCCCGGGCTACCACCGACACAGACATTAGAGCATCCACAATGTAATAATCAAAATTAAAAAGTTGTTAAAGTTAGAAATATGTGCTTAAAAAAATGCTCACATTATAATAATCAAACTTAGCAACTTTGTAGCAACTCATCAAATTTAAACATTTGAATAATCAAAACTAACAACCTTTTGCTAATAACCAAATTTATTAGACCTCGCATCTTTTCAATTAAGTTCAACCATCATGAGAAAGCAAAACTTACTTTCCGTAAAGCAAATGCTTTATTGGTAGGTGAAACTCACTCTCCACTTTGGCATGTAGTTGTGCATTTAACAATAGTGATCACTTTATGAATTTTAACAAACGCTCTCCACTTTCACTTATTTTATTAGAATGTCATTCAATATAGACCATTAAATTGAGCAGAAAAATATTGACTGTTAGATTTGAATTTTTGCCAACTCAATTTTGATCATGGGCAAAAAATAAACAATGTGGAACTTGACGTTGCAAATTTTAACAACTCCTAAATGAATAATCAAAATGTGATGTGGCAAGTTTTGATTATCGCATTGCGGATGCTCTTACAAACCTAAAACCGTCAAACAATTTCACTCAAACTCATGACCCTTACACTCCACAATCAAAGAAACTCAACCAAAGTTGAAATGAAACTATCAAAATCCAATAATAATCCCCAAGGATTTTCAAGTATACCGATCCAGCTGCACATCAATAAAACTATGAATAAAATCACTGTCCTTTTATATAAATGAGAGCGCAAATGGATTCCTATCATCACAGGATAACACATTTTCATAAAAGAATTTCAATCTTCTCCTTTGCATTTTAATCGAACACATTGTAGGCATGAGATAATAACAAAGTATAATTTCTATTACAGTTACTCTCTTTAACTAATCAAGAGGAGTTCCACAAATACACCAGCTATGTCATGAAACAAATAGCCATAGCCATGAAAACGTTACATCCACCAACCAACAATACACTCGCATATGCAACATTCGCAGATTAGGGGCACAATTACACTATATATTTCCATATCTATGCTATTAGCAAGAATCCTACCTCAATGGAGACAAAAACCCAATTTTGCCCGAAATTGAAGCTCTCACTGTGAGGATTACGAATTCGGGCTCAGTTTTGCCCGGGAATGCCGTTTGGTCCCTTAATTTGTAGAGAGAAGGTGTGGAGATGGGACAGAGAAGAACATTCGAGAGGGAGAAGAGAGAGACGGGAAAAGGAAAAGAAAAAAGTGTTAAGGGAAATGATATTGTCACACCATTTTTTGTTAATGCCACACCCTACAAGTGTATTTTTGCACCAAAAATACACTTGAAGGGTGTGGCAAAATCACTACCCGGTGTTAAATGGGTGTAATTGTAGCAATTACACTATTTCTCCCTCAAGTGTCAAGATGCTATTTTACTACCTCCAGGCTATAAGTCCTCACACAAAGACACCCAAAACTAACCATTAAATAAATAATTGGGGAAAAAACCAAAATGGTCCATGTAGTTAAATATTTGTGTCAACTTGGTCCCTGTAGTTGTAATTGGCTCGATTTATACTCTGTACTTTCTATTTTGTTCTAATTTGGTCCAATTGCTAACTACTGTTAGTCCGCCGTTAGTTCTTTTAAATAAAAACAAAAATAAGCTAATAAAGACGAAACCAATAAGCCCATTTTTTCGTCTTTATTCAAAAAAATTAGATTTTGATGGTAATTTTTTACTTTTTAAGTTCCTTTCATCATAACGAAGCAATAATCCCGAAAAAATTGATAAAAAAAAAACTAACAAATGCAAAAAAAATTGAATAAGGACAAAAAAATAAGCCACTTGGCTTATTTAGCCTAACAACCACTGAGCTTATGTAATATTCTGATTTTTGGACATGGTTCTTTATCATGTTGTGACTTTTGGATCTATATCATGTTGTGACTTTTGGACATGGTTCTATATGCATTTTCAGAACTATGTAGAAAAGGGTAAACTATAGTTAACCCCCTCTAACTAAGCCTTGCGTGCACTTTGCCCCTTTGTCCCTTCTAACTTTTTTTTTGGCACTCAACTCCTCAACTAACTAAAATTCAAACGGTCATAACTTCAAATGGTCATAGCTTCTTCGTCCAAAATCGAAACATGCAAATTATAAATCGATTTCGAGGTC
Source organism: Rhododendron simsii (assembly GCA_014282245.1). Lineage (NCBI taxonomy): Eukaryota > Viridiplantae > Streptophyta > Magnoliopsida > Ericales > Ericaceae > Rhododendron > Rhododendron simsii. The sequence continues at coordinate 11,199,948 of CM024953.1, forward strand.
TTGAAGTCAGCTTTCTAATGACACCAAAATCACATCACGATTCAAAGCACACAGAAATTTATGATTAAAAGAGTAAGAGCTGGTAGACAGAAAGACCGTTTTGATCATAACTTTCTGTGTGCTTTGAATCGATATATAATTTGCATATTTTCGATTTTGGACGAATAAGTTATGACCATTTGAAATTATGATAGTTTGAATTTCAGTTAGTTAGAGGGGATTGAGTGTCAAAAAAAGTTAGAGGGGGTAAAGTGCACGTGAGGCTTAGTTAGAGGGGGTTAACTATAGTTTACCCTACAGAAAAATAAGGCATCTCAATATTTGTCCATAAGTTAAATAGGTAGACAATACTAGTGGTTATGTTACCTCATGGCTAATCATGAAAATGCTAAATTAGAGGGCAACTTTTTGCAGAAAACTATAGCCAAATTTCTTCTCAGATGTCTCCTTATCAATGGAGAATGGAAGAATGAGCTGTGTTTTGGTTCAGAGGTATATTAGGTAGGCCTGTGCAAAAAACTCGTCCACCCGCGGACCAACCCAACCTGAAGGGTCCTCGGCGGGGTCGAATATGTGCTTCGGGCGGGTACGGGTCCATTTCCTGTTAAAAATCAGATTTTCGTTCCGGGTCTGGGTTGGTGCGTTTCTTACTTGACCCGACCAATTCATAAAGATTAATTTGGGTTTTAGTTGTAACCGACCCGACCCGACCCGACGTAAAGAATCGGGATCGCAGACGGTTCTTACCCCTTTTCGGTTCGGCTTGCGGGCCTAAAACATTTGTTACCCGCCATGTCGGGTCAGGTTTGAATGTCAAACCCGACCGCCCGACCCGTGCACACCCCTAATATTAGGGTAAGAGAGAAATGAGTGAATTACTGTTTTAACCCCCAAAAAAGAGGCCATTTGATTTTGCTATTAAAAGGAATAACGGCAAACTAACGGCGGTTAGTAGTTGGACCAAGTTGGAATAAAATGGAAAGTACAGAGTGTAAATTGAGCCTATTACAATTATAGGGACCAAGTTGACACATACACGTAACTATAGGGACCATTTCAATTTTTTTCCCTTAATAATTAGTCCCAAAAGTTTCTAACACCACCCACTATACAACGCATATAGATCCCAACGGACTCGGTCAAAGGCCTAAGAATTTGAACACTGTCAGGTGAATGTCTACGTATATGTATATGCATTCCTAAAAAAAAATGTGACTAATAACACTATTAATTATAATCGCACATAATCACATTATATGTAATTCACTAAAAGAAAAATAAATAAATAAAAACACGGGACTCTACAGTATTCATGAATTTATTTAATAATTTACTGTTCACATATTGTAGAGTACGGTATGGGAAATGAGGCCTCAACATCTGGCGATGTGTATAGCTATGGCATACTTTTATTGGAGATGGTCACCGGGAAGAGACCTACAGATGACATGTTTACCGATAGTCTGACACTCCACAAATTTGCTAAGATGGCTCCACCCGAATCAGTGGAGAGCATTTTCGACCCAACATTGATTCGGCAAGGACAAATTGGCGAAGCAAGAACAAGTATCAGTGGCGTTCGGAATCAGTGCTCTCTCAACAGTCACAAAATTCACGAGTGCGTGATTTCACTACTTCAAGTTGGAATTGCTTGTGCAGAGGAACAAGCAACAAATCGACCGGATATCAATGAGGTTCTCATTGATTTGCATAAGATCAAGAACATTCTTCTTGGAAATGGAGCACGTAGAGGTTGAAGATCTAAGAATTCCAGTGTGATCAATGAGTAGGTAGGTCAACACTTTCTTACTCACTTAAGAAATCATGCATTTTGCAATGAAACCATCAGATTTCTTCACTGTAGATGCTTAAATACATAAGGCCTAACACAACTATTCTACTTGACCTATATGGTCACAATTTACTATGTATGAAAAGAAGTTGCTATCTATGCTAGAATTAGCTACAGCAGAAGGAGACGAATTATGTTCAAGACAGCTAACATTTGCGGTTACATTGCATCATGAGTCACTTATTTGACAATGTCTAGAGAAAACTAATTTCAAATGTCCAACAGCTTCTTAACTCTGTGTCATTTTTTACGCTTTTATCACATTACGTCCAACATTAGTGGAATCTAATTATCACTATTTCCTGTCCTAGGTTTCCGAGGTGTAGTTTGCATTGAAGGCACTTCTTGAGCATTAGCTATGTGATGCTTCAATTGCTTCTGCTGTTTGTCCCAGACTTATCGCACTATACTATGCTGTAATTTCCGGTTCTGTTTCTTTAAAGTTTTTAGTTTGTCTGAGTTTGCAACTTTCCCGAATAAATGTACTCTAATAAGGCTATGGTTGTTATGATGATCCTGTCATAACTCTTATTACTTTTGTAGTTTAACTGGGCTATGGATATCCACAATTTGCTCGTACCATTCAGCATCTGTTATACTACTCTAATCAGTGTTTTTTAGTTGGTTTATGGAACAGAGGGAAGGATACTAAGACAGCTGTGATACAGCGAATGTGGTATGCCGATTAGATCATAGAAGGGAGAAAAAAAATTAAAGCAGCCCCTAAAACCTATGCAAAAGATCAAGGCATACATTACTTACTTCTATGCAAATGCAGAAATGGACTTGAGGTGGTGAAAAATGAATCCCTGTCAAGTTTGACGGTTTTCTTTTGTTTCTGTACTTCTTTCCATCAAAATTTGGTGTTAGAGGAAACAGTTCATATACTCCTACACGTCGGCAAAATTTCAATATTGCTTTGGATACACAGTGAACTAGTTTCCGAGTGGCCTATGTGAATTCATTATGAAAATGCTCAGGCACAAGGATTTTACTGCATCGAAAAGCCATTGGTCAAGTAGAAGTGGCATTTTTTTTATGTTACTTGAATTTTTGCATATGTTCAATTGTCAGATTCGGTTTGCAGTAGCATTTTTATGCACAAGTTAATTATGTACTGATTTGCTAATTCATTATATTTACTTCCCTGTGGGGAATCTCATTAGCATTTGTGCAGATTTTAAGATCATGATACATGATTTCAAAGGCAGAGTGGCAGAGGAGTGAAAATGCTCATAGAATTTTGTGGCTACTTTAGATGCATTATCCGTCAGTATTAACACACTCTTGCCGTTCATTTTGCAAATTAATTGGCCTCAATTTTCTCTGGTGATTTGGCAGGTTTACTTGGCTGATTTCGACTCCAGTTTTTGTAGTTGCAAGCACGGATCAAACACCTTTGAAGTTTACTCTCTTTTGGGGTTTTCTGTCTGGACCGAAGTCACGTTCGTCCGATGCTTGTTAGCAATTTTGTTTCCGAAGCCTCAGTTATTTCCGTCCGAATGGTAGTTAAGTCCATCGAGAGACCCACAACAACTCGGGTTTCACAATTTTTATGGTGTTGAGGAGCTGAAACCTATTTTATTTTTTTGAGTAAGTTAAAATTTTATTACAAAACAGAGGAGCTGCCCCCTGAACACAGCATACAATCAATGAAAAGAAAAAGAGCTAGGAACAAGCTCTCACACTAACAACATCAGCACTCCATACTCAGACGCCAACACACTAGACACAACATCACAACTACATCCTACGACCAAAGACTGTTGCAAATAGACCAATTACATCAAATTAATCGATTACCATCAGTCCGCTTGACAGACCTTCAAGAACTAAGTAAGGCTCTAACATCACCTTCAATCTTGGTTGATTATGGAGTGTACCATACGCACCATGGTTTTATGAAAGTCATGGCAAGAACCGTAGTAGCAAACAATCTCTTTAAACTTGGTATTTCGTCTGGAGAATCTTGCAATTGGCAGCTATTAAACGATTTTCTTCAGGGCAACCCCAAGGGATTGGTTAAGTGGTCTTGGCTTGGAATTTAACGATTTGTTCCCTCCTAAAATCTTAGACAAACAATCCAGACAAAAGATCCGAAGCCGTTTTCTAGTAAAAAATTTCGTCGTCTAAACAAAAAGGTTTCCAAAAAAAGATGACCCTCTAAAAACAAAAAGTGTAGGGGACAATGGAAAATGATTTTAAAAAACCAAAAGGGGTTACGTGCAAAATTAGTGATTCTAAGCATCAATGGACTTTGGGTTCCTGAACATGGCTCGGAAGTGAATTTTTTACTTTTTTTTATAACAAGATGTCTGGATCAGTTTGCGTACACTTCGACTAATTATTGGGTCTTGAAGTTAACAAGCTAACAAGCGGGCAAACCTCAAGTGGCTCCAAGATTTAGAATGTTTGGATTTCGTAAGATTCGAACTTCCGACCTCTTGGAGAATAAGCCATTTTATCATGCCCATTGGGCAAACCCCTTGGGGTTGTTCAAATGTGAAATTTCTACTCATACTTGATTGTGGTATTGACTCATTGTTGACATAACGACCACACAACAAACAGAAAGACGGAAAAAATTTGGAAGCCCACTACAGTATTTATTCGTACCGTAAATTTCTTCACAAGTCTTCACATAGCAGTAACATATATAGCTTCTCTAGCCTAATGCCAGAGATATTAGCAAAAACTTATTGATTGTGAACGAACCTGAGACCTAATGATTTTGTCTTTGTTATAAATTTTTGGGTCATCTTAACACAAAAGGTTTCAAGAAAAAGATAACCCTCTAAGAGAAGCCAAACAAGGCCTAAACCATGGAAACAACTACCCATGGCACATTGGTCGCCCTACTACGTTTTGAATTACACGGTTTTAAATCTACAGAAGTCAAGCAAGTAAACCAACACTCTATTTAAGTGAAGTTATAAGCTTACGGCCAATTCAGGATTAACATCCCATTCACCACATTGATATGGCAGTGTCAAAGCCAATATTCTTCCTTTTAATCCACGTCGTTTTTTTGTTGCCCTTGCATTCTAGCTCTCCTCTTGTAGCCGGCTTTGTGCAACGCAACAATGAAACTGACCGTCTAGCCTTGCTTGCATTCAAGGCTGCAATAACCAGTGATCCCTTCGGAGCACTGAATTCGTGGAATGAATCCATCCACTTTTGTCAATGGGTTGGCGTGACATGTGGCCGTTGACACCATAGGGCCATCGTATTGAGGCTTGAACATCAGCAGCACATTGGGTTTGTTTCCCCTCACATCGGAAACTTGAGCTTTCTCTGGGAACTATAGCTGGGTAACAATAGCTTGAGTCTAAAAATTCCACCAGATGTTGGCCGCTGGTGATCATGAAGACTACGAATATTGACAATGGTTAGTAATTTGATTACTGGTGAAATTCCATCCAATATGTCTGGTTGCTCTAACCTTGTAGCCATTGAACTCTCAGGCAATAAGCTAGTCGGGAAAATTCTTTCGGAGCTCAGTTCATTGGTGAAGCTCGAGAGATTGCCGATCGAAAGAAACAACATAACAGGAGGTCTCCCTTCTACTCTTGGGAATAAATCTTCTCTTACGAATCTTACTGCTCATTCCAAAAGTATTACTGAGAATATACCAGATACTCTTGGTGGATGTAAAAAATTAAAAGTTCTCAGATTAGGGGTGAACAAGTTGGTCGGTACCTTTCCTTTCTCAATAATCTCTCTTCTATGAGACACCTAGTAGTACTGTATAACCAAATTGAAAGCAGCCTTCCTTCAGATCTTGGAATCACTCTTCAACGCCTAGTTCTTGCTAACTACTTGTTTACTAGTTATATATCTATTTCAGTATCCAATGCCACCAAACTAAATGACCTTTCCCTGGGAGGAAATAGCTTTAAAGGAAAAGTCCCTCCTTTAGGAAGTGGATGACTTGAGCTTTTCAAACTCACTGACAAATGCTACCAAGTTGTACGCTCTGGCACTGAACAACAATAACTTTGGAGGGGTGTTGCCTGAATCAATTGGCAACCTTTCCACTAATCTTATTCTACTAGCTAGGGATGTATGGCAACAACATAGGTGGGAGCATCCCAACTGGGATAGGGAATCTTATCAATTTGCAGCTTCTTACCATGGCCAACAACCATTTAAGTGGTAACAGTTTTGCTGATATTGGGAAGCCTCAAAAGCGACAGATATTGGATCTCGTTGGTAACAATTTCTATGGGGAGATCCCATCATCTCTTGCAAATTTAACTTCTTTAATCTATGGGGAGATCCCATCATCTCTTGCAAATTTAACTTCTTTAAATCAACTTGGTTTGTCTGAAAATAATGTCAAGGGGAGGGGAAATGTCAATTATTGCAACTAATATATCTTGATCAAAAAAATCTTAGTGGTAGCATACCCAAAGAAGTAATCAGCATCTCATCGTTGTTGTATCCAGATATGTCTTTGGCTGGCAACCTTCCAATAGAAGTAGGAAATTTAAAAAATCTAGAAGAATTTTATGCTTCTCAGAACACACTGTCCGGTAAAATTTCAAGCACTCTCGGTAGCTGTGTAACACTATGATTACTATACCTTGATGGCAACAAATTCTGGGGAAACCTTCTTGCAACCTTAGCTAATTTGAGAGGTGTGGAAGAATTAAATCTCTCTAACAACATCTTCTCAGGACAAATCCCAGAGTACTTGAATGGCTTCATCATTTTAAACAAATTAGACCTTTCATTCAATGATTTTGTGGGTGCAGTACCAGAAAGAGGTGTATTTAAGAATGTAATTGCCATTTTTGTTGAAGGAAACAACAAGCTTTGTGGGAGCATAACTGAATTGCATCTGCGCAGTTGCAACTCTATAAAGGGTAGAAGGAAAGGATTCACTGTAATGGGGAAACTAATACTGTTACGGCCTAGCATTTTTATTTATCTTATTACTTATTTTGGCTATTTATTAATTGGGTGTTAACGTTATGGTAAGATCTCAATTAGTTATTTGTGTGCGTTATGGATATTATTGGTATCATTGTAATTTTCGGAAATATGAATTTATTTTGTTAAATAAAATTTATAAGTCTAAGATTACAGTTCGGCACGTATTAGACTAGATTTTATAATTAACTGTCTAGTTTACATTAGTATTGCGTGACCTTTATATACCAATTGTAACCTATTATTAGCATTAAGGGAGAACGTGGCCTTGGAGGGAGTTAGACTTATATTAGAATTAGGTTATTTATTTCGAGAGATGGAAGCCGCAGTCAGTAAGCGTTTTGGCTGGTTGGAGGTAGCCCTAATAAGTAAGTGATTCTTCTTCTCTTCATATCTATTTATGTTTCCACTCCTTTTGATTTTCTCACGCTCGGACTGTATTGAGAACGTGGCTGTGGAGTAAAAGATTGATTTGGGTTTATTCGGTGTTTGTGGCGGTGTGCGGCGTGGAAAATATTGGCCAAATATGGGGCGATGGTGTTGTGCCGTGTGGGTGGTGGTTCAGGTGATTGGAATTGCTCGTGCTAGCAATGTTCTTTTCTTAGTTACTACTTATCTTAGTTTATTGTTAATTTTGTTGGGTGGTGGCTTGAAGTTGAGAGGCAGTAGGAAATTTGGGAGAATGGGTATTGTCATACAGTGGCATGATGACTTTGGATTTGGGTTTTATCAGTTGTCGAAGTCTTGGGTTTTAATTAGAAGGTTTGGTAGTTACTTAGGTTTAGTCTTTTCTGTTAGATTATGTCATTTCGGGATTAGTTAGTCCTTTTGTATTGTTCTTCTGTTCAGGTTAGCCTTCTTTTTGCGTGTTCGATTGCATTACGTTTGGACCCAGGTGAGTGGTTAAGCATGTTACGTATTTTCGAACTTCCCCGTGTCCCTTAAATTATTGTTTAGAAAATTTTATGATTGGAATTGGAACATCGTAATTGTTTATTTGGTTACTTAAATTGGCATGCGGTAAAATATTTGGTGAAATTCTTTATTGTTCTGATAATCTTTTTGGTGAGAACTTTGTGAAAATTGTTGGGAACATATTTGGGAAGTGCAGGGAAATTAATACTCTATGTGCGAGTGACTCTGGCCATTAGGGAAGAGACCGGATTAGGCCGGTGACCCTAATGCTCAACGGTTGTTATTGACTAGATCGTTCTTAGGGAAAAGTTCCATGGGTTACCTACTCATGGTGACTCTAAGTTTCGATATTGGATCCAATTATGAGACATTTATTCACTAGCATTTGGTACTATTGGTTTTGGTTGTGGTTCCCTATTGTTGTTGGAGATTGGTTGAGAACACCATTAAGATTTATTGGATGAATCGTTTATTGGATTAATTGATTGTTTTATTGTACACCGCTATGCCAAATTTATGTTGTCATGGTAAATTATTTTGATCCCTGTTTTGAAACTGTATTTAATATACATGCTTTGCTACTCACTGAGCTCGTCAGCTGACGGATTTATTCCAACTTCTTTTTCAAGCAAGTTGGGCAGTTAGGAGGACTCTGGCGGTAACTTGGGGTGTTTTGTTGTTTGACCTCCTTAGGGTGTCTCATCATAATTTAGTATTTTATTTAGCGCTTCCACAATTGAAACATTTTGTCAGATGTTTGGATCTTTTTGAGATTGTTTGGTTCATGGGATGTTTGTGCCCCGTGATTATGATTGGGATTTATTTAATGACAAAAAAATATTTACTGATCGACAACTTATTGTATTTTAGGCTACGTGTTCCATGAGTTGGCCTTATGGTTCACGGCCGGTCACTTCTCATTTTGGGGTGTGACAAATACTCTTGGTATCATTTGGGCTTCTAGGACTACTCGTGATGTTGGGTGTTATGTATCTTTGTTGGTCTAGGAAGACAACAAAAGTACCCTTATTCCGAATATTAGGAAACTCATTTCCACAATTGTCCTACCAAAGTCTACATAGAGCTACTGATGGGTTCTCTCTATCCAACTTAATTGGAGTAGTAGTTTTGGTTCAATTTATAAAGGAATTCTTGATCAAAGTGGAAAAGTTGTTGCAGTGAAGGTTTCTGTGGTGCCTCAAAGAGTTTCAAAGCCAAGTGCATGCAAAGCAATGAAGAGCATCAAACATCGGAATCTTGTAAGGATTCTTACAGCATGTTTGAGTATTGACTATCAAGGTAATGATTTCAAAGTTCTTGTTTGTGAGCTCATGGTCAATGGGAGCCTAGAGGAGTGGTTGCATCCAAACGAGAATGGATTGAGTTGGTGTGCAAAGATAATCATTTGGTGGCAAAAAATATATTTCATTGTCAAATGAGACTAATTAAGTGACGAAATATTTTTTTCGTCACAAAATGCTTAACTTTGGTGACGAAAAAAATTTCATCACAATTTTAACGTTTTCAGCGACGAAATATATATTTCGTCATCAACTGGGTACCTTTCGTGACGAAATTTATGAATTGCGCTTCGTCACTAAATGTATTTCGGACATAACTTTTTACTAGAAACTCCGATTAAGATAATTCAAATTGGGTTTGAACAATAACTCAATTGCCTACAACTTTCATGTTTATCAAAATTGCTAATTTTAATGTTTAAAGGTTCAAAATTACATTTGAAATATATTTTCATGTTAAACATATATGTTATATATTAGATATTTCAAATATTAGCTTACGCGAAAAACTCAAGGGACTCAGGTTCGAAACCCAACGAGAGCAAAAAAGAAGGATTTTTTTCCCACATGAAAACGTCTTTTGCAAAGAAAAATTTCGTCACAGATTTCTTATATTGGTGACGAAAATTATGTGACCTATCAGTGACAAATTTTTTCGTCATCAAAAAACACAATAAGCGAGGAAAAAATTTTTGTCACCAATTATTCACTTTTTGGTGTCCCACATGAAAACATCTTTTGCAAAGAAAAATTTCGTCACCGATTTCTTATATTGGTGACAAAAATTATGTGACCCATCGGTGACGAATTTTTTCGTCATCAAAAAGCACCATAAGCGAGGAAAAAAATTTTGTCACCAATTATTCACTTTTTGGTGACAAAATATTTCGTCATGAAAAGGCACAATTGGTGACGAAAAATAGATTTCGTCACCAGGTAGGAATCCTCGACAAACTTTAGTTGACAAATTTTTTTCATCACCTATACTATTTGTGACGAAAAACATTCAATTTGAGACGATTTTCATTCGTCACCCAATGTAAATTTTCTTGTAGTGCGAGGAGCAAAGGAGTTTAAACCTGCTACAAAGGATTCATATTGCAATCAATGTTGCTTCCGCTCTTGATTATCTTCAACATCATTGCTGGGATCCTATAGTTCACGTGACTTCAAGCCGAGCAATATTCTTCTGGCCGATATTGAAATGATTGCACGTGTAGCTAATTTTTGTTTAGCAAGATTCCTTTTCAAAGCCACCCATGAGTCTTCTACAAATCAATCAAGCTCCATTGGCATGAGAGGGTCTGTTGGTTTTGCCGCTCCATTGGTTATACCGCTCCAGGTAAATATACCTCTTAGCACTTTTGATATTTCTTTTGCGAAACCACTTCGAATGCTATTTAGGGCTGATAGACGTTTCTTCTTAATTTGGTACGTCAATCACTTAAATAAAACTGATTGTTTGTTTGATTTTCTCCTTAAAAAAAATCATTTGGCTCTCAAAAGGCCTGAGAATCAAGGGCAATCTCCAATGACAATTAAAACAAAAATGCAGCATTATTTCTTTTTAATTTGAACAGCGAAAAAAGGAATTTTATTGATCACAATGAAGGAGTGCATCAAGATTTAGGATAAGAAAAGATAGCATCACAACGTCTGAGTAACATCCCAACTAGATTGGCACGCTACCTCACGGCAATCATATGCTATTCCTGTCCAAGGATTGACAACAGATCAACCCCAATGAGTTACAATATAAACCTCAAAAGGGAGCTTTCAAGTGATAGAAACTTCCCCATAAAGTACTTTCATATCCCCAGCCAATTAATCAGCTCAAAAAAAGAAGACTCAAAAAGTGCAGCATTATACTTGGCACAAAAGGGCTTAAATTTTGGCCCATATGGGAAGATGTACCAACATATAGCCATCTTAGTTTTAGCGTTGCAATAGGGAGCTTTTGTTTGTCTCGTTTGGCTGTAGTCATAGCAAAACTTAAGAGAGAGCAGAAGAAAATGAACTCCTTTTTTATCAATGGCCATTTCTCATTTTCAAAGGTGGTATATTGTCAATAGACTGGGATCTGCTGGCTGTGCAGCAATTTGGGGAATGGAGTTTGGCGTAGCGAGTAATGCTTGTCCCACTTGAATGAGGTAAGTAGACAGTTTCAATTTCTTTACTGTGTAAATAAATCAGTTGAAGTAAAATTCGTGAACCCTAGCTTTGACTTCTTACAAAGATTTAGAACCATCAACACCTCGATTAAATGTGTAACCACAAGAAGCAAATGTTGTATCACTATAAATTATTGTCTACACGAGTCACATTACCATGCTTTGATATATAATTATAACCAAGTGTCTTCATTAGTCCTCATAAGTTTATTTAATAATTTATGTTTCACATACTGTAGAGTACGACATGGGAAATGAGGCCTCAACTTCTGGTGATGTGTATAGTTACGGCATACTTTTGTTGGAGATGTTCACTGGAAAGAGACCTACAGATGACATGTTTACCGATAGTTTGACACTCCGCAAATTTGCTAAGATGGCTCCACCCGAAACAGTGGAGAGCATTTTCGACCCAACATTGATTGGAACCATCAAAACCTCGATTAAATGTGTAACCACAAGAAGCAAATGTTGTATCACTATAAATTATTGTCTGCAAAAGGCACATTACCATGCTTTGATATATAATTATAACCAAGCGTCTTCCTTAGTGCTCATAAGTTTATTTAATAATTTATGTTTCACGTACTATAGAGTACGGCATGGAAAATGAGGCCTCAACTTCTGGCGATATGTATAACTATGGCATTCTTTTGTTGGATATGTTCGCTGGAAAGAGACCTACAGATGGCATGTTTACCAATAGATAGACACTCCACAAATTTGCTAAGATGGCTCCACCCGAATCAGTGGAGAGCATTTTCGACCCAACATTGATTGTACAAGGACAAATTGGAGAGGCAAGCAAAAGTATTAGCAGTGTTCGGAATCATAGCTCTCTCAACAGTTACAAAATTCACAAGTGCTTGATTTCACTACTTCAAGTTGGAATCACCTGTTCAGACGAACAAGCAATAGATCGCCGGGAGATCAATGATGTTGTTACTAATTTGCATAAGATCAAGAACATTCTTCTTGGAAGTGGAGTACATTCTAGTGTGATCAAGGAGTAGGTAGGGCAACACTTTCACTACAACATGACCAGTCTATTGCGAGGAAAACTTGTGAGGAAACTCATTTTCCTCGCAAATAGTACACATTTAGCGAGGAAAAAAAATTTCGTCGCCTTTAATAACAAAACTAGCGAGGAAAATATTTTTTGTCGCAAATTATATCCATTTAGCGAGGAAACATTAATTTCGTCGCCTATAAACCTTTTTTCCTCGCAAATTATTCTCATTTGGCGAGGAAATGTATTTTCCTCGCTATTCATGTCCAATAGGCGACAAAATGAACTTTTCCTTGCTGTTGGTATCCTATAGGCGACAAAATACAATTTCCTCACTAATTGTATCCTATTGGCTCGCCCACTCTGGCTAGCAAGTGTAAGGCATGATTTTCCTTAATTGTATCAAACTGTAATTCAATGAGGGATAATTGATACAATTAAATAGTGAATGACATCATATATTATTAAATGGACTACGAGTTGGTATGTTGAAAGATATTCAAATTTATCCTTAATTTTAGAGAAATCATTCAATCATCTTATTTTAAGAGACGTTATTCAATCTACTTATCATTTTAATAGTTTTGTTTAATAATAATATACTCATCTAATAGAATTTTTGCAATTTTGGGTGGGTAATTGTCAGTGACAAGCTACCCATAATAATACATTGAGCAAAGAGGTTACTATGGGGCAACTTTATAGTTATGAATTGAAAAAATATATATCTTGAAAATAACTACGAATCTATAATATTCTTGGTCTTTAGCGAAATAAAATTATGCCAAACTAACTCTTAGTGTATTGGACGGTGATGGCTCTCATTGTTCATAATATGATATTTTTTAGATTAATTATCTGTCTTAATGATAAGAGTTTAACAAGTACAAAATTATGGCCAAAAGAAAAAAATTCACTAAAAGACAAAAAAAATATCAAACACGTACCTGTCTTAAAAAATATGTTGTGCTAGCCAAATATTGGACTTGCTAAAAAAAGTACAGAGTACAAAAACTCGAAAGATCTTAATGTTGGAATATAAATTTGAAAAGGTGGAAGATAGGATAACAACATGATATATAATAAAAAGTTCACAGTGTTCCCAGAAGTGTAAAGTGGTGCAGGTGGTAGGTGATGAGTGTGTGAAACGCGGAGGTCCACGGTTCGAGACCAAGGAGCTTCAAAGGTGCGGACAGTGCTGGGTTTCTTCTTTTTGGATTCGGTGACGATTTTTTTTAGAAATAGCGAGGAAAAAATTTGTCGCCTATTGTATAAAATAAGCGAGGAAAATAACTTTCCTCGCAAATAGTTTTAGCGACAAGGTTTTAGCGAGGAAAGTGGGCGACGAAATGTTTCCTCGCAAATACCATTAGCGACGAAAATTGGTGCTTTAGCGAGGAAATAATTTCCTCACAATAGCCCATTTATGTTGTAGTGTTTCTTACTCAGTTAACAAAAATCATGCATTTTGCATTGAAACCATCAGATTTCTTCACTAGTCCAGCTAACATTGGTTTTCTCTATAGATGATACTTAAATGGCCTAACATAACAATTCTACTAGACGTAGCTGGTCAATATTTACTATGTTCAAATCATGCTAGCATTAGCTACAGCAGAAGGAGACGAATTATGTTTAAGGCAGCTGAGATTTGTTGTTAAATATGAAAGGAATGGATCATGGGTCTTTCATTCAATTTTTTCTTCGTTTATTCCGTTGCATTGCATCATGAGTCACTTATTTGATAATGTCTCGAGAATACTAATTTCACATGTCCAATAGCTTCTTAATTATGTGTCGTTTTTAACATACGCTTCACATCATATTCCGTCCAACTTTTTTGGAATCTAATTATCACTTTTCCTGTCCTAGATTTCTGAGGTTTAGCTGGCGTTGAAGACACTTCTTGAGCAATAGCTTTGGGATTGGGATCTCACTTGTTCTTTGTGTCCCATGGCCAAACGATTTGCATTGGGCCGGGGCCTCTCGACCTCTATAATTCAATTTCATTATCCAAATTCGAATTGCGGGCATAGTTTAGTAATGATAATGATCAGAGCATGCTCAATTGATGTGGTATCTAGTGTATTAGTGGTGTTTGTTAAGAAGAGTGCAATTTTCTATTGGAGGAAGAGGGTGAGTGTCTAAGGCATGCTTCGTGTGTACACATAAAGGTGATAAAATAAAAGTATTTTTCCAAATCTGAATTTTTCTATGGAAATAACAATGAAAGATTTTCTGTAATTGATAAAATAAAAGGCTTCATGTAGCTGACCCTAAGTGATTGAAACATAAGGCTCGATTTGGTTTGGAATTGTGCAATTTATATATAATGCATCTGAAACTTGCAGTCCTTGCATCAATATTGGGACCTCCTAATAATGCACATTTTGAATTTAGAAGACCATTGGGGATGCACTAACCGAAAACAACAAATAATAGTTGCCATGTTTTTCTCTCCCTTGTGTTATACGTTGAAGAAAACAAGGTAATTAAAGTTTCGTTAGTCCAATAGGCAATTGGGGAAAACCACAACGGAATGGACTCTTTTTACACGCCAATTGTGAAGGCCTGCTGGAATTTTAAAAAACAGAAAGTGTAGTGCACACAATGGGAAATTATATTAAAAAATAAAAAGGGGGTGGAAAATTAGTTATTCTGCTCATCAATGGACATGAAAAGGAGAAATTATTATTGTTTGGAATTGCTGGTGATATAGTGGGGTGGAATTTAAGTCCACCAGTAGGCAGTGTTTATGGTGCTAGCTAGAGCAGCACCAAGTTTGAGCGCTAGCACCTTATTCACATAATTCTCTTCCAAAAGATTTGTGCTTTTCACTCTCACGATGGGCTCATTTCTTGTTAATTCGGTAAAATTTTTGGGCTTGGTTAATTGCTTAGCGATTTCCTAATCCTAAATTATGGGTTGCCCCAAGCGTAGGGCGGAGACCGACGTAGTACAATATCCGGCAAGACCGGAATCGAATCCACAAAGACGGTGATATGTGCTGAATTAAAAACTGGGGTTGTTATAATTTAAGCAGGCTCTTGGGTAGACACCGTTTGTCATTTTGATTGTGATTAACTAAAACCTAGAAATTAATTGTACTTTTCAAATAATTAAAAGAAAGGTAAGGTCGTAAGGTTCATAATACTCGCAACCGGCCTTGACTCATCTGCTCCAATCGATGTTCTTTAAAACATTTGATTTTAGACTGAAAAAGATACTCCACAAGATGCGAACCCTCATGGTTGCCATTTACCTATGCGCAATGGATAATAAGTTTTGGATCACAATTCCCCCGTTCACATGGGCTCCGACAATACCTAGGTTCGTCTACGGGAAGTATTTTTATCAATCTAAAATTATTTTCTTACATTTTTTTATTTCGAAATAGTAGCAGAACGCGTCCAAACCCATCACGGTGTGCTAATCATCCCGCGACTATACCTATACAATTACTCACTCATTATTAAGCAAGAAACAAAAGAAACCTTAGTTTTAAACATGCTCCTATTGCGCGAGATGAAAAATAAACAAAAAAAATCAACTAATCAAATACTAACGAATAACTTTTATTAAAAATAAAAATTAAAACTAATTATCAAAGTGCAATTAATTAAACAAAACATCAAAAACTTGAAAGGAAAAAAGAAAACTAAACAATATTGACCGCGGCCCTTGTTCTTCGTGACCACGGCAGCCCCGTTCCCCGTTTTGACATTCGTCTATGTTTGTTGCCGTCGTATGCCAATTACCCGATTGTTGAAACCCCTGGGCCCCAATTCTTATTTATAATAATAAAAAATAATTATGAGGCCCACTTAGATTACAAAAGTCCAAGTCCAAGTCCAATTGTGGATTAATTAAGTCCAGTTTTAAACTCTCGACTCCACATTGCGTTTCGAACCTGCCACTTTGATTGAATTCAAACGATCCAACTTTGAACACCGTTATGGAGTATTTCAATTTAGCGCTTGTTGTATCAAATCCTCTAAATACCCACAACACAAAAATAAAGGATAAAATTTCAAATAATAATATAAATAGACTTAGCAATGGTAAATTAGGGGGTGTTTATGTGAACATTTACGCGCCTATTATTAATTTCGTGGATTCTCCCACTGATGTTGTAGTGTCACGAAATTTGTAATTTATATTTTATACATGATGTAAATGATTTCTCCTAGAGCGCGAAAGGCAAAAAAAAAAAAAACCCTTGAGTTATATCCCAAATTTCACCTTCAATTTATTTACTCTTTTCTTGTGAATCGACATCGATCGGACTTTACCGAGTATTACTATTACGCGATCGGACTTTACAGTCGTTGCACTCCTTTTCCCATTGAATATGTCCCCGATCGACTGTAAGTAAACCTAATGGAATTAGAATTTTATCAGTCACCAGACTCACCACTCAGAGTTAATGCCGTCAACTAAGTGACGATGACGGTAAGTGACGATGACGGTGACGACCTGAACTTGGGATTTACACATTGATGCAGGCCAATACTTTAATTATTCAAGAAATATAGAAAGTTAGTTTATTATTTTGAAATTAGTCACTAGCTACTAGAAAATTTACTATAGGTAACGAAAAAAGTGGTGATGAAATTTAGTGTTTTACTAAAGCTGACGAAACAATAAAATTTTCTTCACCAAAAGTTACTATAGGTGACAAAAGTGACTTTCGGAGACAACCTATAGGTGATGATTGAAACAGTACTAAATTTCATTTGAACCAGTAAATTTGTCACCCATAACTTGTCTCTAAAAGTCACTTTTCGTGACAGAATACAAAATGTCAACGTAGGTACTCAATCGAAGTTCAAAGTTCAAACAAACCTCAGTGGGGATCCTTCATCCTTGGGAATCAATTAAGCTAGAATTACCACCGAGGGTGGTAGCTTAGTTGGCATGGGTGATGGGGCTTGAGTGCCTTTTCCTCTATGTGCACTCGGGTTCGAGTCCCTCTAGTGGCAAAACAATTTATATGGGCTGGAGGGACGCATGGAGGGCCTTGTGCCAGCTGTGCACCTAGGTGGTACTGTGGTGACGGCCTGTCCTCACGGATAGTAGTTATGGCTTGAACCGAACATTTCACAGCGGGTTGGGAGCCCCTATGGTCACGCCCAAGGGAGGTTGTTACGCCGGTCGCCCCCTCCTACCCTTTTTGTTTATCAAAAAAAAAAAAAATTAAGCTATAATTCATTAAGATTGTCTTTATATGTATATGTAGAGAACAATATGGTGCATGATATATACAGAGATATTCGTTTTTGAACATATTCAATTCATTTTATAATAAAGTCCAAAGGCAATACAGTTTTCATCAAAAAATACAAGAATGGGCACTACTACAATAATAGATATGCGTCACACTAAGGAGATTCACAAAGATCACGGTTTTAGTAAAAGTGTGATAAAAAGTGATGCTTCAAATTTTTTGTCGCAGTTTAAGTCCAAAACTGAGATAAAAAGTGGGTTTTAGCGCAAATAAAAGACCTCACTCTTGCGGTGAGATAAAAGAAAAACAACCTCACCCTTGAGGAGTGATAAAAGATTTTAGGGTGGAAAAAATGAGATAAAAGATCTCGCTCTTGTGGCGAGATAAAAGAGAAAAGACCTCACCCTTGTGGCGTGATAAAAAAGAGAAAAGATCTCACCCTTGTGGTGTGATAAAAGATTTTAGGGAGGAAAAGAATGAGATAAAAGATCTCGCTCTTGTGGTGAGGTAAAAGAGAAATGATCTCACCCAGGGGCGGATTCAATTAAGGCACAGGCGGATCATGCGACCCACCTGGAGTTTTTTATGTGAACCAAAGAAATTAAGTAATATATATAAAATTACCGAGAACATATCAGTATGGGCATACTGTTCCAGTGGTAAGGGATGGCCCTACCACACCCCCGCCGTCACGAGTTCGGAACCCCGCATTGGTCTTAATTGTTTTTTCTTTCATTTTGATGCAGAAACGTTGGAATTGAAATTAAAAAATTATTCTTAATTGTTTTTTCTTTCATTTTGATGCTGAAACGTTGGAATTGAAATTAAAAATTATTCAAAGCGTGTGACCAACGAGAATCGAACCCCACCCAGCATAAGCTTAGCCTGAAGCACTACCACAATGCCATTAGTGACAATTTGACATACCCAACAAATAAAAATAATAAAATACAAAACACTAATCCACTCATTTTTTAAAAAAGTTTACTGTATGTTTAGTCTTCGTCCGTTACTAGCATGTCTTTATTATGTAATGCCGACAACACAGAGACATACAAACAGTGGCAAATTCGGACTCAGTGGGCCAGGCAACTTCCCCTGAGCCAAGGAATCTTGAAGACAGTGAAAGCTAAGGTGAAAAACTGCTACCATAAGGATTTTTTTTGTTGATGAGGCTAGTAATTGGTTGTTAGAGGGATGGAGAAGCCACCATTGAAATTGAAATTCAATATAAACACAAAATCCATATGAAATGGTTAGTTTATAAAAAAAAATTTAAAGTTTGTCCATAATGTTACAATCTGCATGTTGTGATAATTTTTATAAAAATACAAAGTGCACACTACAACAAAAAAACACTATTGTCAACTAAATTTACTAGTTAAAACTAAATTTTTCGCCCCAAGAAAATCTTTTGGTGACAACAACTAATTTTGATTGGAAAAAAATATGTTGTCATATTTTAAAAATTTTTAAACAATGTTTATATATGTATTTTTATATATTTTAATATCATGTTACTTGCATTCAAAAAAATTCAACAAATTTTAAGAGAAAATTTGTTTTTCTCACTTTAGGAAGTTAGTATAAATATTTTTGTTTTCCTAATCTAACAGAAGTTCTTGGCTAGCTTAGTGGTAAAGGCTTGGGAAATCAACTAAGAGCGCGTGGATTCGAAACTTAGCAATGACAAGAAAAGATGGTCTAGTAGATACAAAGAAAATATCACACACAATGGTTTTCTATCTCAGTTTATGGTGGTGTGATCATTTTGAACTTTCTATCACGGTTATAGACCGTGATCTGAAGTGACATACAATCACACCCAGAAAAGAGAAATGGTCACGCCCAAGAGAAACAATCACAACTTATAACCGTGATAAAAGAGAAACGATCACATCTTTTGGCCGTGATTGTTTCTCTCTTTCAATCACGGTTTATAACCGTGATAAAAGAGAGTGACTTACAATCACACTCAAATCCATCACGGTAGCAAGAGTGTGATGAAAAACTTATAATCACAGTCAATAACTGTGATCTTTATGGTTTATTGCAGTAGTGGAGGCAAAACTACCAAAACTTCTACACAGGTGCCCCCTACAAAAGCAAGATCAGTGAAATCGCCAGATGAAAACCAATCAAGGTATAGATAGTAGAAAATTCCAAACGGACCGGACCCCAACTCAAACCCGAAAAGCACATATAAAATCTGGACGGCAAGTGCAGTTCACCGGAGCAGAAGTCATTCACTGTAAACAAAGCCGTTCATCGTAGTAGACCCCTTCATCAAAAACAACAGCTGGACGAACCTCAACCCACAAACAACCCTAACTTTGGATGATCCTCAATATGCGCTGGATTATTAGCCCACCTCCTCTTGTACACCAGATTTGGAGAAACCATACTGGTACCAAACCGGACTGATTTGGGGGAAACCCAAATCAGCAGGTAGAAAGCAAACTAAAAACAGGGTGAAAACAAAAAATCCCCAAACACTCAAACCTCCATTATTCATAACCAAAATCCCCGGACAGTGCCACCACCACCCGCCTATCACCGGAGCTTCCTCGCCGAACCAGATCAAAGGATACACGGGGGCTAAGCCACACAGCATTCCACCCTGACTGAGGACGAGACGAAGCCAAAATCGGAACAGAGGGACAGAAGGAAGAGAACCGAAGGAGAGGGTAGAGAGAGGGGAGGAGAAGGAGGGGGGAAAGAGGGAGGGGGAGAGGCGGCGGAGGCAGGGCCTACCCCCGAGAAAACGTATCTGCTGAAAAGTTTCTAGAGAGAGAGGTTTTTTCTTCTAGAGAGAGAGAGAGGGGGGGCCACGCGTTTCCTTTATACAGAGATAATCGTAGTCGACGTACAAACTGATATTTACACCCATGCCAACCCATCAATTGTCTTGGTCAAAAACCGACCCAAGAAGAAATTAAAATTCTTGAAAGCAATTCTACACGGCATCATCCCATCCCCGTTGAGTTGATTGTTGCCAAGGTCAATAATTTAATACTATTCCCTACTAACAACTATAAATATTATCGGGACTTAGAAATTTGCTCTTTTTTAGATATTATATAGTATGAAATTTCTTAAGTGCTATATACTATCAGTTTTGTGAGGTTAGTCTACATGGGTCTTTGCCGTGATCACTTTACGGTCTCTAATGAAGAATGTGAATTATCCTTCAAAATTAATAGGGATGATGCATACAAAGTAAAATGCTCTCACAACAGGAATATCAAAAAGAATTCCTAATCTGATGACAATACATTACTTTTAAGAGTTAGTTTCCTCCTACCGTGTTTGACAAAAGCAGGGACTTCCATAAGATTTATGAAATGAATCAAACTGATAGCAAAACAATAACAGAAATTAGGCAACATTTGCATGACAAACAACATAGCACACAAGAATCAGCTAAAATTGCATGAAAATTGAAAGCCCAACAATATCATGCATGGAGCCCTTCTAGTTTTTGTATAACAAAATCAAACTATGAACTACTTACCCATATCATCGTCACATAAAATTCAGGAAATTAACCAACTCCCACTAAACCCAAAGCCCAATTTCAGATCGCACTACAACCTCCAGAATCCAATACATGCACTAATGAGAGAAATCAAATTCTGAAGATAATTCACCACCAGAGCTCACAAGAATCAATTGAGATTGCTTGAAAAATAAAACCCCACCAAAAGTACACTAATAGATGAGGCTAGGCTGTCAACATGCATCTCACATTTCAAACTCAAGATGTTACGATCGACAACAGGAAATTAATCCAGCGAAAAGAATGACTGAAAAGAATTGAATAGAGAAACTTCCGACATTTGGCTCTAAATGGTGATTCATTTTATTTATGAATAATTTCTTCACACGTACTTGAAGTTTTATGAATAATATATCCACCATAATAACAAGAGAAACAAATAACTAGTAACTTTCTAACTAAATCCATCCCAAGCATATCAAAGGAAATCCAAAATCAACCAGCCTTAGGGGCTGTTTGATAAAACTGAAACTGAAAATTGAAAAATTAAGTACTGGAAGCTGAATGCTGAAATTTTTAACCTGAAAAGCTGTTTGATAAATATATTAAGTACTGAATTAAAAAAATAATGAATTAATTTTGTTCCAATTCTCTCTTAATTTACTAATGGTCACAATATACTTCTGGTAATGGTGGAGGAGTGGTGGTGGTGGTGGTGGTGATGGAGTGGTGGAGGTGGTAGGAGTGGTGGTGTAGTACTGCTGGTAGCAGCCACACATAATTCTTTGCGGCCATGAGTAATTCTATGCATCTAAGCTTAATTCTTCGCAACCAAGATTAATTTTCTGCTGCCAAGAGTAATTCTTCACGACCAAGAGAAATTCTATTCGGTCAATAGTAATTCTTCGTGACCAAGAGTAATTCTACGTGGCCAAGAGTAAATCTTCCCTTACCATTTACGTAAGTGAAGTAAAAATCAGGATGTATTGTCATTGGACCCTTTCAACAGCTAGCAATGAAAGAAGAAACCATATACAAATGAGCTTCTTAACATGAGATGGCATTAGGAAGAAGAATTTGAAACTTTTCTACAAAAACAAAATATGCACCAACCACCTATTTCTACAAAATATTTAACTTTTCAGCACTAACAAAATACCACTAGCATTATTGATTATTAACACAAAAATCGATCAATACGAGCTCCAACGCGTAGGATTATGTTCAAACTGGAAAAAAGGTTTCAATAACGGTTTCGAATGATATAACTATTCCAACCAAATGCATTGATTCACGCAGGACTAGATCATGAAGCACATCCCATGTCTTTTTCTTTAGGTTATAGGAAACAACTCTGCCAAGAATAACTAACGAGAGTACAAAACCTCGTCCATTCTCTCCCTTCACAGTACTTTAAATCCATGGGAGTAGTAGTTTCTCCTGCTTTCCATCTCAGGGAATGCAGCTATTAAAGGCCTAAGATTGACCGGACACTTGACGACCCAACCGCTATAACCCCTTTCCGGCTCAAGGATTCATAATCCACCACATTTTCAAAATACATAATTTTGTTTCGAGAAAGAATTTTGGGCGACTGAGGGTTTGGCATTGCTATTACCTCCTTGACATCAACGTCAAATCTCATCAGAATATGCAGTACATCTCTCTTTCAAGTTTCAAGGCCAAAGTCTATTTTCGCTAGACGACGGGAGCATACTTGTCTGTCTAGACGATGGGAGCACATTTGCCTGACTAGGCGATGGGAGCATACTTGTCCGACTGTCATCATATGTACTAATAGAATGGAATGGTATGGTATGGTCCTGAACATGGACCACACATGAACAAAGTAAAAATGAAAGACAAGAAACAATAATAATAATAATAATAATAACAATAATAATAATAATAATAATAATAATAATAATAATAATAATGATAATCAAGGCCACTACAGTATTTATTCGTGCAGTAAATTTCTTCGCAAGTCTTTGTTGAGAAAAATACAACTGGCGAATTTCAGAGAACAATTTCATTAGAAACACAACTGAAATACAGAGTGCATAAACTGAACACAATGTTCAATAACAGCTAATACGAAAAAGGTGAACCGAATCTAGTGTTTCACCTCGTCTCTTTAAAACAAATTCGCCGCCTACCAAGGTATTGAGGTTGCACCGGCGTCTATTTCCCATTGATAGTTTGGCTAGAACCACAACCAACTGAACACACCATTGTGAGCAGCCATGGCGAACTGAATTAGTGTCTGCCTCTCTCTCACACAGACTAAACTCGGGAATTTCTGTTGGAATTCTTGAAAAATGTGAAGTTCAATGAAAACGGGTTGCCTAATATATAGCCAAAGGGTGACTTCTGAAATGCTTAGAGACTTCAAATATTAGAAACCGCTGTAATGAACTTCAGGATTGAATACTTCCATCATGGGGGCAAATAACCAGCAAAAACCGCTGGCCTTTGAGCTGCACGGTTCCATTACAAATGAAACCTACGAGGGAAATTAATACTAATATAATAGAAATGTTTCTCCTCGGTCCACAGAGATAAAATGTAGGGCTGATGCCAACAGTTCATCACGGAAGAAAAGACTCACTAAGCCGGGATCACTAACGAATACTAATCTAACGGGAAATTAATTCTAATATAATAGAAATGATTTTTCTGTGTACTTTTCCTGGTTTCATTACTACCACGGGCTTTACGCAACTGATCAGAGTATATAGATATCAACGAAAGAGAAAATATATCAGAAAATTCCAAGAATGCATAACTGCATGGATAAGCTCACATTAACCCATTAGTGATTATAAAAATATATATCATGCGCATCAATGGGCTTTGGGGTCCTAACCATGGTTCAAATGTGATTTTATTTTATCACCGGATGTTCTAGAGTCCCGAATTTAGCGACCGTCACTAGGCAAACCTCCAATAGCTCCAAGATTTGAAATGTTAGACCTCCGCGAAATTTGAATTTGCGACCTCTTGAGGACAACTCACACCTTTCAATACTTTCTCATGCTTATTTGGCCTAACCAACAAACCCTTGGGTTGTTCTAATGTGAAATTGCTAGTCCTATTTGATGCTGTCAACGACCACACAAGAAAAAAAAAAAACCAGTATTTATTCGTACCGTAAATTTCTTCACAACTCCATGTATAACACAATCCTGGATTCTCAAGGTACTGATTGTGATAGATAGCAAAAACTTGCCCTTTTATTGATTGTGGAACCTGAGAAGTTACGTCCTATCCTTGGAAAAAAAAAAACTTTTACGTGGACTCGGGGACCCTCGGCAGGGTCAGCATTGATGTTGTCCGTTCTAAACGCTATTGTTGTGGCACATGAAACCACTGTCCTTTAAGAATAATGAACGGTTCGAATCATTTTTATGGGACCTAAATATATGGACCGGCCCATAAATGATCAATGAATCATTAATCTAAAATTAAGTGACCAAACACTTAATTTTAGATTAATAATTGATAATTTTTTGTGGAACCCATCGGTCACACAACTGAAACAGAGTCATATAAACTTAATACAATGATCAATAACAACTCGTTTGATAAAATGTGAATCAAATTCTTTGTTTCATGGAGTGTTCTTCAAACAAATTCGCCACCTTCCGAGGGTATGAAGGTTGAACTCCCAGGATAATTTGTCTAGAACCACAACTCACCAAACACCAATGTGAGAGAGTCTTGGCAAACCAAACTATCATCTGCCTCTCTCTCACACAAAGAATAAAGGAGTAGTGGTGGTGATCATGGCCTTGATCTACAGGGATCAAAATAAGTTGGAGAATAAGCCAAATATCGATTTGGCCTTTGGCAAGTAGGGGCAAGACAAATTGAAAAATGCATTTGGATTAAAATCTCGGAACAGAATTCTTCCGTTTTTCTGGGTATGATGTATCTCACACATTTTCGGCATCCTCGAAAAAATTAACCAAAAAAAAAAATAAAGGGACAGAAAAAAAAAAACGTTGTTTTTCAGAAACATGTGATTTTCGAATCAGTTTTTTCAAATTGCCTTCAGCTACGACCCATTTTTCTGAGCATGTGAGACCTCTTCTTGGATCCTCATTCACAAGCCTATTAGTGAGCAAAGTCATTTAAGATGAAAAAGAGTTTTGTAACTAGGCAATGTGGGACAAGAGGCAAACATATAGGTATTTTATGATGAATTGCATGGTATGGGGGATTTTTTTGAATTATAATTAATTATAATTATTGTATATATTGTAATTGCAGTAAATCCGAAATGGTACCGGTATTTGATCGATACTAGTACATATCGTACCAGTAGGAAAACCGGTACCCTGGCCAGTACGATATTCAGAACATTGGCTCTAACTTGACCCATTAACTTATTATTGCCAGATTTTTTGTTCTCCCTTGGCGTTGTTTGATAAGTGTGTTAAGCATTACGATAGGATTACTAATGCTGTGGGCCAACTAATCCCTTGTTTGTTTGCGCAAAAGTGGAGGGGATTACTAATCACATGGGAATGCTAATCCCACCATTGTGTAGGATTACTAATACCTTCTCCCACTAGGTATTAGCAATCCTATCCCAAGCTTGTAGTCCAAACTTACCTCATTGTCCAAGGTAATTTCTATTACTCCCCCACAATCTTATGTGTGTACTTCAACGGAAAAAGTTGATTTTTTTGTTCCATTGATAGGAGAAGCTGAAACATACCTCTCAATTTTGAAAGTAACAAAAAACAAAAATACCTCTCATTGCCCCAGTGGAACGGTTATTCTCCTGAATTACTTGGTGAATGATGATTTCTTGTACATATATATAATTTTTTAGCAAACAAAATATTTGCATACTTTTTATTTATTTAACCTTACAATAAATTTTTAATTTTATTCTTATGGTTTGAGGGTATAAAGGGAAATTATGGTGTAATCCTATCCCATCCAAACCTAAACAAACATAGTATTAATAATCCCATCATCTAATCCCGTGCAAAACAAGCATGAGAGGGCCGGTGATTGACAACCTCACTATTAATCCCATCTCATTACGAATCATATCTCAATTCCATCTTATTACGAATCCCACCATATCTATCACAGTTATCAAACGAGGCCCTTGTGTTATACGTTGAAGAAAACAAGTCAATTCAAGTGAACAAGAAAACAAAAACAGAACCCTCAAAGTCAGTTGTTGTTCGGTTTGTTTGAAGAGCTAATTAAACCAAATAGCAATTTAATTAAAAAGTTTAGAAACGATGGAGGAAAACATCTAGGGTCTGGAATCCACTCCAACGCCAATTAACTTGGTTTATGTCTAGGCTTAATTGAGACGAACGTACACACACGGGTTGTAGATGATCAATTTCCATCTTTGGGGCAACACTCTGTAAGACCATCCAAATTGCATGTTTTCGCACCCATCGGTCCCTGAGACCTACAAACACCACAAAACTCTAAAATATACCAAGTAACAATGTAAACATACCGACAAAGCACAGATTAAGTTGATTATATGGGTGTTTTTCAGTACCTATCAAACCACAACCCATAGAACACCACTATGAGCAGCCATGGCGAATTGAACTAGCTAGCATCTGTCTCTCTCACTCAAAGAATAAACTCAAGAATTTCTGTTGGAATTCTGGAAAAACGTGAAGTCCAAGGAAAATGGGATGCCTAATATATAACCAAAGAGTGAATTTTGAAATGCTTAGAGACTTCAAATATTAGAAACCGCTGTAATGAACTTCAGGATTGAATACTTCCATCATGGGGGCAAATAACCAGCAAAAACCGCTGGCGTTTGAGCTGCACGGTTCAATCACAAATGAAACCTATACGAGGGACCTTAATTTCGGTTGAACTTGAGGATTGAATACTTTTATTATTGATAGTAGGCCTGTCAATGAGTCGGATCCGATAAGACTCAAATCCGATCCGAACCGATCAGACTCGAATCCGATAATGATATCCGAATCCAAATCAGAAAAATCAGGATCCGATCCGAAAATCCGAATCCGATCTGAAAAAAATTTTACTTCAAAAATTTTAGCAAAAAATACAATTTTTTAAAAATAAATATTTCCAAAAAAAAATTTTAAAAATTTAAAATAAAAATACAAGTTTAAAATAAAAATACAAACAGCTGGGTGATTTGTATGCTGGATTCAGCTCTACAATGCACCATTAGCGGATTCGATCGGGAACTAGCCAAATTTAGTAACGTATGACAAGTTGCATGTGTAAACTCTCTCTCTCTCTCTCTCAAGTTCAATTTCATGGCCAAATAGTTTTAGTTTGCTAAACTTTTATTTCTTGATTGCTTAAAAAAAAAAGTGCTAATGAAAAATAATTTGGTAAAACTCTTTCAATTATCGGTTGGTTTATGGTCCTTCAGGATTAATCAATGAGCAAGTAAGCTTCTTGGACATTTGCTTATCAAAAAATATGGTCAATGGGCCAAGTGTTTTACACCATTTAATTTTTTTTTCTTTTCGTAATCATGAATTGTAGAATGTTCACTATTACTACAACATTGTGGTTAATTTACAGCAAATAGGTGATGAACCTCACCCCTCCAGTTCAAAAAAATGAACAAAAAAAACCTTACCCCTCTTTGATTGTAGGATGGAAACCCTGAAAAGTTGAAAAGGAAATACACTCCGCGTGGGGTTGGTTCACTTCCACCACAAATTCCCAATCAGTTAGGTTAGATAATAATGGAGGAATTAATCAAACCGTGTGGGGTTAGCCCAATGAATTATTGCCCGGCCGCCGCGACTCCATTTCTGGTTTTGCAGCTTTGCCTGGTCAAGTCTCCCTCATTTCATTTATTTTGGCCTGTTGATAATTGTGTTGTGTGGCCTACTACAGGTGCACTCAATTCACTCCATGAATAATAAAAATAGATATATTCCGCTCACCCACATAACGTACATAAGGTTGCAGAGGCTTCCAATCTTGGTTTCCTGCACCCTTTGTTTCCTTCCCTACCCTCTTGTCATCTCTTTAGTCTCCAAAGAACAGGAAAAAAAACATGGCTTGGTTTGATTTTATCTTCAGTTTGTTCCATTTTAAACCAAACAAGGACGATAGGAATTTCGAAAAACAAATAGAAGTGCACGCCATGAGAAATGATCGAGGGTGTAGTTTAGTGATGAGTAATTATGGTTGATTTGAGAGAGTAAAAGAGGAAGAGAAGAGTGCAATTTCGTATTGGAGCAAGAGGATAAGGCATGCTTGGTGTGTGTGCATGGGTGGCAATAAGTGGTGGTGGTGAGCATGGCCTTGATCTATAGGGATCTAAATAGGTTGGAGAAGAAGCCCAATACTAATTTGGCCTTTGGCAAGTATGGTAAGACAGAATGAAAAATGTAGTTGGATTAAAAGTTTGGATCCGGGTAAGGTTGGCGCTGGGGCAGACGTTCAGATAAAAGTGCAAGGCGACGTGATTAAATCTAATTAATGATCAAAATTAACAACTATGCGACTGAAAGTATTTTCTAAATCCGAATTTTGGAACTGAAATAACATTTAAAGGTTTTCGGTAATTGAATATATTGTGCAATTCAGAGTGGCATTGGCGATGCTCTAACCGGACCCATTAACTTATTATTGCCACCTCTCTTTTTTCTCCTTTGTGTTATAAGTACGTTGAAGAAAACAAGTCAATTCAAAAACAAAAAAACAAAAACAGGACCTCAAAGTCAATAGTCTTTTCCCCTGTATGAACGGGGTTGGAAAATTAGTGGTTAGTTCTGCCCATCAATGGACTAATCGCTAGTCCTATTCGATTGTGTTATTGGCTCATTGTTGACATTACGACCACACAAAAACAATAAAGACAAGACACAAAAGTAAACGAACCTGAGACGTTACGTATTTTTCTATGGTCCCACTCCATTTTCTTTTTATGTTTATTTTGGAAGGTCGCCCCACTATAGTTTTGAATTATACAACTTTAAAGTCTATTTTGGCTAAATAAGGTAAGTATCTTATTTTTTCTCCTTATTTAATTTTTTTTCCATTTGTTGGTTTTGTGTTGATTTTTTTGTGGATTATTGGGTTGTCATGACGAGAGAAAATTAATAAGGAAAAAAAATAATCCAAATGGATTACTTATCCAAAATACCCTTAAATCAACAAAGTCAAGCAAGAACACCATCACTCTATTTAAGCAAGGTTATCAGCAAGCAGCAAATTCAGCATTTAACATTCCATTCACCGCATCAGTATGGCAGTGTTAAAGCCATTCTTTCGTTTCATAGACGTCGTTTTTCTGCTGTCCTTGTATTCTGGCTCTCCTCTTGTAGCCAGCATGGTGCAAGGCGGGAACAAGACTGACCATCTAGCCTTGCTCGCATTCAAGGCTGCAATAACCAGTGATCCCTTTGGAGCTCTAAACTCGTGGAATGAATCCATCCACTTTTGTCAATGGGTTGGCGTGACATGTGGCCGCCGACACCAAAGGGCCATCGTGTTGAGGCTTGAACATCAGGAGCTCACTGGGTCTATTTCGCCTCACATTGGGAACTTGAGCTTTCTCAAGGAACTATGGCTGCGTAACAATAGCTTGAGTCATGAAATTCCACCAGAACTCAGCCTCCTACGGAGACTGCGAATATTGACAATGGTCAATAATTCGATTACGGGTGAAATTCCGTCCAATATATCTAGTTGCTCTAACCTAGTTACCGTTGAACTCTCTGGCAATAGGCTGGAAGGGAAAATTCTTACGGAGCTCGGTTCTTTGACTCAGCTCGAGAGACTGATGATAGAAAGAAACAACATAACAGGAGGTTTGCCTTCTACTCTTGGGAATCTATCTTCTCTTACGAATCTTACTGCTGCTTTCAATAGTATTACTGGAAATATACCAGATAGTCTTGGTGGATGTAAAAAATTAGAAGTTCTCACATTAGGGGTGAACAAGTTGGTCGGTACCTTTCCTTCCTCAATCTATAATCTCTCTTCTATGGGGCATATACTAGTTCCGGGTAACCAAATCGAAGGTAGCCTTCCTTCTGACCTAGGAATCACTCTTCCTAATCTCCAACGCCTCGTTCTTTCTGACAACTTGTTTACTGGTTATATTCCTTTTTCAGCATCCAATGCCACCAAAATAAATAACCTTTTTCTGGGACAAAATAGATTAGAAGGAAAAGTCCCTCCTTTAGAAAAGTTGCGTGATCTTGAGGTGTTACAATTGGAACATAATCATTTAGGGACAGGGGAAGTGGATGACTTGAGCTTTCTAGACTCATTGACAAATGCTACCAAGTTGCGGAGTCTTACTATGGGTGACAACAACTTTGGAGGGATGTTGCCTGAATCAATTAGCAACCTTTCCACTCATCTTTTTAGACTAGCTTTGTATGGCAATAAGATAGGTGGGAGCATCCCACTCGGGATAGGGAATCTTTTCAATTTGATGGTACTTTCGATGCATAACAACCATTTAAGCGGTAAAATACTTGCTGATATTGGGAAGCTTCAAAAGCTGAAGTTGTTGCTTCTCGATGGTAACAATTTTTATGGGCAGATCCCATCATGTCTTGGAAATTTAACTTCTGTGACAGAACTTTCTTTGTCTGAAAATAATCTCCAATGCAACATCCCTTCAAGTCTGGGGAAATGTCAAAAATTGCAGGCATTATACCTTGACCAAAATAACCTTAGTGGTATCATACCCAAAGAAGTTATCAGCATCTCATCGTTGTTGTATCTGGATCTATCTTACAACAATTTGGCTGGTAACCTTCCACTAGAAGTAGGACATTTAAAAAATCTAGAAGGATTTTATGCTTCTGAAAACGCATTGTCCGAAGAAATTCCAAGCACTCTCAGTAATTGTGTAACACTTAGAGTACTAAACCTTGGTGGCAACAAATTCTGGGGAAAACTTCCTGCAACCTTAACTAATTTGAGAGGTGTGGAAGAATTAAATCTCTCTCACAACAATTTCTCGGGACTAATCCCTGAGTATTTGGATGTCTTCATCTTTCTAATCAAATTAGACCTGTCATTCAATGATTTTGAGGGTGTAGTACCAGAAAGAGGTGTATTTAAGAATACAACCGCCATTTCTGTTTCGTTAAAGGAAACAACAAGCTCTGTGGGGGCATAGCTGAATTGCAACTGCGCAGTTGCAAGTCCAAAAAGGGTAGAAGGAAAGGGTTCACTATAATTGGGAAATTAATACTCTCGGCATCTTGTGGGCTTCTAGGACTACTTGTGATGTTGGGTGTTCTGTATCTTTGTTGGTCTAGGAAGACAACAAAAGTACCCACATTCCGAATTTTAGGAAACTCATTTCCACAATTGTCCTACCAAAATCTGCTTAGAGCTACTGATGGGTTCTCTTTATCCAACTTAATTGGAGTGGGTAGTTTTGGTGCAGTTTATAAAGGAATTCTTGATCAAAGTGGAAAAGTTGTTGCAGTGAAGGTTCTAAACCTTCAATTCCGTGATTCCTCAAAGAGTTTCATAGCCGAGTGTAAAGCCATGAAGAGCATCAAACATAGGAATCTTGTAAGGATTCGTACAGCATGTTCAAGTATTGACTATCAAGGTAATGATTTCAAAGCTCTAGTTTATGAGTTCATGGTCAATGGGAGCCTAGAGGAGTGGTTGCATCCAAATGGGAATGAAGATGGTGTGCACGAGGAGCAAAGGAGTTTAAACCTGCTACAAAGGATTCATATTGCAATTGATGTTGCTTCTGCTCTTGATTATCTTCACCATCATTGCTGGGCTCCTATAGCTCACTGTGACTTGAAGCCGAGCAACATTCTTTTGGACAATGAAATGATGGCACGTGTTGCTGATTTTGGTTTAGCAAGGTTCCTTCTTAAAGACACCCATGAGTCTTCTGCAAATCAATCAAGCTCCATTGTGATGAGAGGGTCTATTGGTTATGCTGCTCCAGGTAAATATAGCTCTTAGCACTTTTGATCTTTCTTTTGCAGAACTACTTCGAATGCTATTTAGGGCTGATAGCCTTCTCTTGTTAATTTGGTACGTCATCACTTAAATAAACCTAATTGTTTGTTTGATTTTCCCCTTACAAAAATCATTTGACTCTCAAAAGGCCTGAGAATCATGGGCAATCTCCAATGCCACTTAAAACAAAAGTGTAGCAATATACTTGGCACAAAGGCCGGCTTATTTTTGGCCCATATGGGAAGATGTACCAACGTATAGCCATCTCAGTTTTAGCGTTGCAAACTAGTGAGCGTTTGTTTGTCTCCTTTGGCTGTAGTCAATAGGAAAAGTTAGAGAGATCACAGAAGAAAATGAAGTCCTTTTTTAGCAATGGCCATTTCTCATAATCAAGGTGGTATCTTGTCGACACACTAGGATCTGCTGGCTGTGTAGCAATTTGGGGAATGGGGTTTGGCGTAGCGAGTTATGCTATTCCCACTTGAATGAGGAAAGTGGATAGTTTTCAATTTCTTTATTGTGTAAATCAATCTGTCGAAGTAAAATTCGTGAACTCTAGCTTCGACTTGTTACGAAGATTTAGAAACATGAGCACCTTGATTCAATACTACAAGAAATTCTGGTTCTCCCAACGGTTTTTTAGCAACGGTTGCAAAAACCGTTGGTATAGATGGTCTATAGTAACGGTTTTTAAAACGTTACTAGAAACGGGACTATAGCAACGGTTTTTATGTGACCGTTGCTAGATTACAACACTATAGCAACGGTTTTCCTTAACCGTTACTAAACACTGGCCTATAGCAACGGTTTTCAATAACCGTTACTATAAACTGGACTCTAGCAACGGTTTTCATTAACCGTTGCTTTTGTTATGGCTATTTTTCCTAAATTTTTATTGTGATATTTTTTCCGATATTGTTTATTTAACGTATTTTTTTAGCATTTTGTGGTAATTTTTGAAACTAATCATTCATTTTGGGATTAATCATTCATTTTAATAAGAATAAAAAAAGTATAAAATTGTGGACTGAAATTGAAAAAAAAATCATATAAGATGACACTAAAAACAACAAATGTTAGTTGTTTGATATTTTTTCACCCATATTGATTTTTGATGCTTTTAATTACATTTTTTTTAAATTTTTTAGACTCATCTCATAGTAAAGATTAACCAATCAAAAAAATTTATGTGAATCTAACAAAAATTTAGAAACGGCAAAATTTATATTGAAAAAAAAAAAAGGAAAACAGAGAGGGTTTTTTGTTATTTTTTTGGAACCTGGTGCATGTCAATTTAATTGATGATGAGTGAATAATAGAACTATTTTGTAAAAAAAAGATGCTTCGGATAAAAAAAAATGAAACTAGTAAGTATTTGCATAGTATAAACCGAAATTTTAAAAAAAGGATAAAAAAAATCCGGCTAGTATAGTATAAATATTAAAAGGTGTATTATTCCTCACAAGTCATGGGCTAGCTCAGTTGGTTCGCGCGCACGCGTGAAGACGGGAGGTCGCGTGTTCGACTCCCAGGAGGTGCAAGATTATTTCCCAGCCACGCGGGCGCCACGTCAGCGCCACGTGGGTGCCACTCGGGCGCCACATCAGCGACAGGTGGGCTCCACGCGGGCGCCACGTAGGCGCCACGTCAGCATGCGTGTGACATGTCAGTGCCACATGGTGGCTTACATCACACAGTGGTTTGTTTTAAAAAAAAAAGAAAATAGCCTTTAGCAACGGTTATAACCGTTGCTAATGGAACCGTTACTAAAAAACAATCTGTACCGACGCTCGGCAAAACCGTTGCTATAACCCTACAGCAACGGATATATTGCAACGGTTTGGCCAACGGTTCTAGAACCGTTGGTATAGACTAAAGAGGTCTTTACCAACGGTTTTTTCATGTTTTGGCAACGCTTTAGACCGTTACTATAGAACGATTTTCTTGTAATATTATAACCACAAGAAGCAAATGTTGTATCACTATAAATTATTGTCGGTACTAGGTACATTACCATGCTCTGATATATTTTTAACCAAGCGTCTTCATAAGTTTATTTAATAATTTATGGTTCACATACTGTAGCGTACGGCATGGGAAATGAGGCCTCAACATTTGGCGATGTGTATAGCTATGGCATACTTTTGTTGGAGATGTTCACCGGGAAGAGACCTACAGATGGCATGTTTACTGATAGTCAGACACTCCACAAATTTGCTAAGATGGCTCCACCCGAATCAGTGGAGAGCATTTTCGACCCAACATTGATTCCGCAAGGACAAATTGGCGAGGCAAGCACAAGTATCACACTACAAGAAAAATGACTTTTCCCAGCATTTTTTTTCCGGCATTTACCAAAACCCCCGGTAATAGTTACTAATACACACGCGGCAGTCTCTCTCCCTCTGAAAAGCCCTAGCCCCAAAACGTTATCCCTCACGCCTCCGCTCTTCTTCTCATTCTCTCATTCTCTCTCTCTCTCCAGATCTAGCCCCCTCTCCTTAGACTCCTCCCCATCTTCTCGCACACTCCCTTCGGACCCTTCCTCACTCTCTCGTTCGTCCACACCCACCACCACCAACCTACCTCGAGTTCTCTCAACGACGATCAACGCCGCAAACGTCGACCGTCACCATGAACCACCGCACTATACCTCCCAGGTTCCTCTCTCTCTCTCTCTCAGTCACTTAGTCGTTGTGTGTGTATGTGTCTCAGATTAGCAGCGTTCGAAATTAGAGCTCTCTCAATAGTCACAAAATTCACGAGTGCTTGATTTCACTACTTCAAATTGGAATCGCCTGTTCCGAGGAACAAGCAAGAGATCGACCGGACATCAATGAGGTTGTCACTGATTTGCATAAGATTAAGAAAATTCTTCTTGGAAGTGGAGTACATGGAGGTTGAAGATCTAGAATTTCTGTGTGATCAATGAGTAGGTAGGGCAACACTTTTTTACTCAGTTAAGAAAAATCATGCATTTTGCATTGAAACCTCACTAGTCCGGCTAACATTGGTTTTCTCTTCAGATATACTGAAATGGCCTAACACATCACAATTTACGGTGTTCAAATCATGCGGCTAGCATTAGCTACAGCAGAAGGATTCGAATTATGTTTAAGGCAGCTGAGATTTGTGGTTAAAAATGTTAGTAAATTTATTTTAATCAACGGGTATCTGTAATCATAACGTGTGGACATCAATAGGTATTTAATGTCATGGAGCTCGTAATATAATTGAGATAAGGACGAGAGTGCAATTATAATTCTGTAATGGGGCGATTACAGAATTATAATTAGTGAAATAAAAAATAGAATCCTGGTGGGATTAAGTTTTCTTATTTACACTATTAGCCCAGACTTATTACTCCTTAGGTCCCTATCGTAGCCCTATATATACACGTTATGCTCTCTAGGTCAGATACACATTTTTTTATTATTCACGAAATAGAGGCAGACTTACTGAGAACAAACAGATCACGAAAGAGTCCACACTCAGTCGTGTTCTAGACATGCAGGGAATACGATAGAAGATCGTACAGGGAATACGATAGAAGATTGTAAGGTACGGTCGAGCAATATTCGTGGTTTATAGCAAGGCGTGCTATAACAAGTTCAACCAGCGCTCGTGTCGCAGGGAGTTGAGACCGAACCCTAATTTCGCCTTGTAGGGTTTTACAATTATTGTTGTCTAATCTGTACGCGTCATTACTGGGCTTTGGAATCGTTTCACATCAAAAAATTAAAGGAATGGGTCATGGGTCTTTCATTCAAGTTTTTCTTCGTTTCTTTCGTTGCCTTGCATCATGAGTCACTTATTTGAAGTCCCAAGAAAACTAATTTCAAATGTCCGATAGCTTCTTACTATGTGTCCGTTTTCACGCTTTTCATCATATTCCATCCAACATTTGTGTGATCTAATTATCAATTTGTTCTTGCCCTAGGTTTCTGAGGTGTAGCTGGTGTTGAAGACGCTTTTTGACGCAATAGCTACGTGATGCTTCATATTGCTTTTGTTGTTTGTTATAGACATATCGCAGTATACTATGCTGTAACTTCCCGTTCAGCTTCTTTATCGTTTTTAGTTTGTATCAGTTTGCAACTTCCTTGAATAAATGTACGTACTTTAATAAGGCTTTGGCATACTATGATGATCATGTCTCAAGTCTTATTAATTCTGCAATTTAAGTAGGCTATGGATTCCATGGTTTGCTGGTACCATTCAACATATGTTATACCACTCTAAATAGTGAATGGTATGTCCAGCAGATCATAGAAGGGAGAAAAAAATTGAAGCAACCCCAAAAATCTATGCCAGAGATCAAGGCCTACATTACTTACTTCTATACTCGTGTCCAGCATAATGTCCTTCGGGATCAAGAAATACACTCAGAATCTGAGATATTCGTCTGCTTCAGATTGGGATTTCCAAAACAAGCTGTTTTTTCTCTCTTCTATTTTCTTTTTGATGATTTTGGTGTTAAGCCGTGTTTAGATCATAGCTTTGCGGAAGGATTTATCGTGGTAAACAAAGATAGTGGAGAAATCCGGAACCGTTATCCTTTCACTCAAATCTTTTTCTTCGTCTTATTCTTTCACTCCCTAAATCACCCATGAAGTTCACATCCAAACACAGCGTTAATGAAGCTTTTTTCAGCTTGTACACTATGTTGATCCAATAATTGGCAAGCAATGCGACTCTGCCTTTTACAATATTGTCCGCTCTGAACAGTGATGTTCTAATGGGCTATGACACCCTCAGGGCTTTAAAAGGCTTGTACAAGGTAAAATGACGATTTATTATTTATAGCACATAACTTACACTTCACTACTTATAAAAATAAAAAATAAAAAAAACTTCACCAAGCAATGTGAGACCAACCCCGACTGACCTCTCTGGTCACCAGTTAGACAACCCCGCACGGCTGGTTAACCCTCAGGGCTTTAAAAGGCTTGTACAAGGAAAGATGACGATTTATTATTTATAGCATATAACTTACACTTCACCAAGCAATGTGAGACCACCCCCGATTGACCTCTCTGGTCACCAGTTAGACAACCCCCGCATGGCCGGTTAACCACTACCTGGAATTCCCAGGGGCGGGGCGTCACAAAACATGTGAAAACAATGTAGGAGAGGAAAGCTGATGGCAGTTAGCATCTAGTATAGCAGACGACACTACAACAAAAAACACATTCGGTGACATGTAAAAATGTCACCGAAAGTCCAAATTTTGTCACCTATTATCTTCCGTGACACAAGAAGAGGTGTCATTGTATCCATGACACTGAAAGTCAATGGTGACAAAATTATGTAATTGTCACGGAATGTTGTCAACAGTGACAAAAATTTGGTGTCACAGAAGACAGATTTTCCGTGACACAATTGTCACCGAAAGTATCAGTGACAACAATATGATGTCATGGAAGAGAGGTTTTCTGTGACAAAAGTGATTATGTCACGGAAAGTAACGATGACAACAACATTTTGTCACAGAAGGGAGATTTTTCTGTGACAAATAATGTCACCAAAAGTACCTACCATGACAACCAATAGTGTGTCACCAATAACCTATAGTAGTAGTAGTACACACAACCGTGACAATCTCTTTTGTCACCAAAAATAGGACTAACAACAAATATTGTTTTCACCTGCTTACAAAATTTCAAATTTTTTTGCATATTATGATTCAACTCAGCAAAACTTAAATTGCGAAGAAGCAAAATATCATTCAAATCAAATATCCAATAAGTCTACATTCATCATCCAACTTTACAACCCTTCAAAAAACATTCATCTTACAATAATAACCACTTCAAACTTAAGAGCATTATCGAAACTACAAAACATCCATATCCATGGTGTGTCCAATGACAAAAAGAACTCAAAACAAGTGTTCTATTTAGCTACCAAAAAGTCTTTAACTCCATCTTGGTAAACTGCCAAAAAGCAACTCCATCTCCTTACCTGTACAAAATTGAAAAAAAAAAAAAAAAACAGTTATGTAATATGTCAAGCCTACGAAAGGTTCTGAAAAAGAAAGAGATTTTGCTCCATGTTGTTCTATAACGAATTATGGCATGACTCATGAGTGACTAAGCAAGCTACCCAACCCAGATTTTGATGTCATTCTACATAATATCGATGATATGCAACCCTACGTAGTGACAAAACTTCGCCAGAATCGAAGTGTTGGTGTCGGAAACGTGTAAGACATGGACACGCTCCGAACACACTTTAGACACGTGTCTAACACATGAACCACATTAGTTCAAGCTTTATCACACTTTTAAAACTAGCAAAAGATTTAGATGAAGTAATAAAATTGGAAAGTAGAAGCATATCATCATTTTTGTATGCTTACGTCCATTATCTTGATGTGGACACCTACTTAATGTTGCTTACATATCATCATTTTCGTTGCTTACGTCCATTCTCGGCACAAATTATAAAGTCCTGGAACTCAGCAGCCTCCTCTGCATCCTTTATAATTCCAGACTTCGCAGCAAGAAATACAAGAACACCCTAACGAAGACAGAAAAGAGCATGAGAAGCATATTGGAAGTCCTACAAATAACACATTAATAAGGACAGAAATCAGTTCTATGGAAAACAGCAATGCATTGTGTGTTTACACTTTATACCATTGCCATTGTACGAAAAGGCAGGAAAGGAAAGAGACACCCACAAATACTGCTTAAAAGGTTAGAGAGTGAGGTTTATCTAAAATTCACAGAGTTCTTGGTAATCTAACACCTAAATCATGCATCAGCTGATTCATTAGATAAGGTCACATCACCATGGTTGCAGCAATCTCCCATTGATTCCCTATTATGGAAAGGGAATCAGAGATGGAAAATGAACTAAACCATCATAGATTAGCAAAATTTGCAGATGAAGAAAACACAAGTACATACCCAAAACATTTCGGCCTTTCATGGTTGGATTAAGTGACTAATAACCTCTATCAACAACGACTACTAGATGTGCACCTGATCTTGTACGAGTACTATTGCTGCGCGACAGTCACCTGTACGCATGGCAGTTTGTACGCCCAATAATTTTAGTTCTTTGATTCCCTCCTTGGCCCCTGACCAACAAGCATCTGATAGGTTGAATACTCCTGCAACAGATGGTCCACAGTATATGAATCCACTAGTCTTTCCTCCCAACAAAAAAAACCAAAAGCAAAAGCAAGAGGCAAGATACCGAAAAGAAAAGAACATAATTGAATCTCAAAGCTAAAGTTCAATATAGCACAAATGCAATAAAATTAGGTAGAAAAGAAATCGGTCAATTATTGAAACTATGCTCACATTATACTTGGCTTAGTTCTTTTACTTGACAAGTCTCATAAGATGACGGAAAGCTTAATAGTGTTGTATTCCTCAATCCAAATAGTCCAATATCAAATTCCTGATTTCCAAAGCACAAGGGCAGGTAAAGTAAGCGCAGGATTGAGCTTTTACAAGAACGATACTTTGACGATTTACTTGTTTGGATCAGCATAATGCAACTTCGAAAAAGTATTCCTACATATTACAAGCGATACTTGATAGAGCTAAACCACTACTCACCTTGTAGGAAGGTCATATGCATTAGTAACATTTACCATCCCAGTTCGGCACCCACCCTATCAAGAAACAAAGTACACCATTTCATTAATATTTCAGACAACTGATGTTTCCTATTAGTTTTGTGCCTTCATAGTGACCAGGGGAATATGTTAGCATGGAGTTGGATTTTCAGGAACTAGTATTCACCAACACAGAATTTATGCAAGTAATTCCATAGCCAAAGTGAGGATTTTATCCAATAATGCAACTATCCATGTTCAAAAATAGTGAAGTGATAACGAGGTACCTATGCAGCGAATAGATAAAGGTAAGATCAGTTTCATAGGCATCAACTACCTTGATTCATCCAAATCAAACAGGTAACTTGTACTAGACCAAAAGCGAACAGAGATACTTCGTCGACACAAACTGGTCATTGCTACTAGAAGGATATTTGGTAAATAGATTAACTACCTGCAAAAGAACAAACAGGAGATACAAGTCATTGTGGCTGATTTCGATATTAATGACAGAAGAAACCAAATTCATTGCCAACATCACAAGGACAGTCGCTAGCAGCAAGAAAACCATAATACATTCACAAGGCATTGAAATTTAACTACAAGTATCCCATCACAGCAACAGTGTTACCATTACAGGACACTTAACTAGCCTTTGTTACACAAGCATATGCAACTACGAGCAATGCTACATGCAGAGAAGTGCCATAGATCCGCAAACAGATGTGTCTGGAACCATCCAATGCATGAGGCCCCTCATGAAACGTCCACGTGTATCAAACGGTTTTGGACACATACGTGTCCAAATTTGTGTGCGCACAAACTAAACCCAACAAGAATCAAGAAGAAAATGTCATCATAAGTTCAATAATCAGTAGGCCAAACAGATGCTTCCATACTTTTGAAACTACGTGAAACTTGTCAAACTTAATTTCATGTCCCTTTTTGTTAAACTTCCATGTGCCTTCAGATGAGAATACATGACAAAGCTTATGTATGTTAAGATCGTAAACTTCATCTTCTATTCCTATGTGAATTGTGCTTAATGTAATATTGTAATGGAACAAGGATTTCCAAGAAAATGCAAACCACTCACCAACCCTTTCTGATCTGCTAGAGATACCAAAAGCAAAAAAATTGAAAAATAAGAAGGAACATGTGGATATTCTATAGTCGCATTGTCCAAACAGTGTTTTACACGTCCACAGATATATATTGACTCCCATATGGTAAGACTTTAGAAAGAAAAGAATGTCTACAAGCTAATTTCTAGATCATGGAGGCATATCAATCCGGTAGCATGTTTGGATATCCTATAGTCGATTGTCCAAACTGGAAAAGTCTTTCCTTTGGAAGAACAATCATCCTTCAAGTCGAGATTCAGATGGATAGTACACAGCATCCACCCACGCTCAACAAGATCCTCTAGCGTAGAGGCAAATTAAATTGTTGCTACAAGGAAATAGACATGACACAAGTAACCTTAATCATACCTTTTGATTGGAACTAGAAAACTCAAGCAAAAAGATCTAACAAGAGCGTTTTCTACTTTTGATACATGGACCATTCTCGCTTAGCCAGTACTTAGTATTTGTATTGAAAAAAGCAATATAAGAAATGAAATGATAAAATCACCAAGTCCTTCTGGGATATTACCACTTTACCATTCAGCAATACCTGATTCCGAGCAGAATTATTGAAATGTCATCTTCAATTAGAAAAGTTCGTAGTATTCCTTTCTGCTTGGGAATTGACGGTTATCAAGTGAACCGAAAAAAATTATGACCCTATGACCCCAATTAAAAAAAGTAACATAAGCGCAAAAATAAGAAGAACAAAACATTTTTAATCATTCTAAACACACTTAGGGCATTTAAATTCATTATATCAAGAATTGACAAAAGCCCCCAAAATATAGAGAAATCGACGGTAGATTTTGGAGCAGAGAGAGAGAGAGAGAGTACCAGAGCTATGCCGGCAGATTTTGGAGCAGGAAACCTACTTATTGTGAGCTTCTTGTCGCCGGCGACTCCATTGACAGAAGAAACCAGTCAAAGCTACAGTGAGAGAAAACAAAATTGAATCGGAGGAGAGAGGGAGCGAGACACAATACCAGCGCAGAGAGAGAGAGAGAGAGAGAGACGTACGTCGTCTAGCAGAGAGGGAGAGAGGCGTCTGAGGGAGAGAGAGAGAGAGAGAGAGAGAGAACGAAAGTGGAGACTGGAGAGAGACAGCGTGAAAAAAGGGAAAGTTAGGGCAGGGTTTTGGTGACAAGCAAAACGACATCGTTTTGCTTGTAAAAATTTCCAGACACCGCGCCTAAATGAGTTGGAGTCCGGGAGCGCGAAAATTCGAATCTTTCGGTGACAACTTTTTACTTGTCACCGAAGTTTGTCTTCAGTGACAAATATTTTGTCACCAAATCTCCTCATTATTTATCCTGTTACCCAAAAATTTTCGGTGACAAGCAATAAGATTTTTTGTCACTGTTAAGTATATTCCGTGTCAACACTAATTTTTTGTCACCAAAAGGTGTCAAAGGGTGTCACCATTGGTGTTTTTTGTTGTAGTGCGAGGCAGCTTATATAGCGCTATAACTTTTTGGCGCTTTCACTTCACGTTTACTTTCTTTTACTTATTCATAAAATTTGGAGTTCACATTTAGCTGCTTCATTTTTCTTTTCGCTAAAGGTACAACATTCATGAAAAATGCAAATATGGATATATGGACTCGCTATTTAATTGATTCACATGAGCTGAATGCAAACTTGAAGGTGGTGAAAAATGAGCAAGGAAACATGTCACGTTTGACGGTTTACGTTTCTACAAATGTCAAAATCGCTTTGGATAGATAGTGAACCAGTTTCTGAGTGGCCTATGTGAACTCGTTATGAAAATGCAATTACATCACAGCTATGCACAGCTTGAAAATGCACTCAAGCACAAGGATTTTACCATATCGAAAAGTCGTTAGTTCAATAGAAGTAGCATTTTTTTTTTTATATGTTTTCAATTTTTGCATATGTTGATCAATTGTTGGAATTCAATTTGCAGTAGCATTTTCATGCACAAGTTAAATGATTTGCCATCTCTGTATTTTTACGGGCATGTTTGAATCTCGTCAGCATTTGTGCAGATTCCAAAGGCAGAGTAGTGAAAATAGACAAGCCATGCACATAAACTTTTTTTTTGGTGAAAATGCACATATTAAACTTTTGAGTCCTTTATGCTCGTGGCTTCCAATTACTTATCGCGTACTTTTATGGCTACAATTTAGATGCATTATTCATCAGTATATAATCACCTACTTTGTGCATTTGTTTTGCGGCCTCTCGAAACCCCAAAGCCAGTTTTTCTTTTTTCACCGTCCCAAATGTGAAATTTATTTTGTAATTAGATGTCTGGGCCAGCTTTCGTGCAACTCAACTCATTCGGGGTTCCTAAAACTAAGGATCGGGCAAACCTCCACT
Organism: Rhododendron simsii; assembly: GCA_014282245.1. Lineage (NCBI taxonomy): Eukaryota > Viridiplantae > Streptophyta > Magnoliopsida > Ericales > Ericaceae > Rhododendron > Rhododendron simsii. The sequence continues at coordinate 11,242,853 of CM024953.1, forward strand.
GGCCTAAAGAACGGTTTGGAATGTTTGGCATTCGTGAGATTTGAACTTGCAACCTCTTGGAAGAGAAGGCCTTACGTTGTTGTATCATGCCCACTTGACCAAATCCCTCTGGGCTGTTCAAATGTGAAATTGCTTGTCCTATTTGGTTGTGGCATTGACCCATTGTTGACATAACAACCACACAAGAAACAGAAAAAAAGAAGACAAAAAAAAAAAAAAAAAGAGTCCATAACACAAACATAGGTTCTCTAGCCTAATGCCTGGGAATCCCCGGCGTAGCCAGAAATGAAGACCTCTGGGGGCACTTAAGAATCCCAGGCTGGAATAGCAAAAACTTGCTGACTTATTGTGAATGAAGCAGAGACCGTACGTTTTTATCTTTGGTGAACTTTTACATGGACTCAGGACCCTACTGGAAGGCAAGGTCAGCATTGGTGCCGCCCGTTCTAAACGCTGTCATTGTGGGACATGAACCACTGTCCTTTAAGAATAATGAGCGGTTAAATTATCTTTGTGGGATTTGAAATGAACCCCACAAAAGATTAATGAATCATTAATGTAAGATTGAGCGACCAAACAATCATTTTGGATTATTGAATTATTTTTTGTGGAGCCCATTTCAGGTCGCACAACTGAAATAGAGTTATATAAACCAAATACAATGATCGATAACATCTAATACGAAAAATGTGAATCGATTTCTATGTTTCACAGAGTCTCCTTCAAACAAATTTGCCACCCATCGAGGGTATGTATGAAGGTTGCACTCTCAGGATAATTTGTCCAGCTAGCACCACAACTCACAAAACAGTAATGTGAGCAACCTTGGTGAACTGAACTAGTGTCTACCTCTCTCTCACATGCACAAAGAATAAACTCATGCCCCACTCTCACACAAAGAATAAAGGAGTGGTGGTGGTGATCATGGCCTTGATCTATAGGGGTCAAAATAGGTTGGAGAAGAAGCCAAATACTGATTTGTCCTTCGGCTAGCTACTATGGTAAGACAGATTGAAAAATGTAGTTGGATTACAATTTTGGATCCGGGTCAGGTTGGCGCTCGGGCAAACGTTGGGATAAAAGCTCAAGGCGAAAATTAACAGTTACGCGTTTGAAAGTATTTCTAAATCCGAATTTTGGAAATGAAATAACAATTAAAGATTTTGGGTAATTGATCGAATTGTGTGCAATCTAGAATGGCATTGGGTATGCTCGAACCTGACTACTAGAATAACCTTAAAACATCACGGGCTTTACCCGTGATAGTTATAGTATAATCACGGTTTTAAAACTGTGATGGATCGGGCTGTTATAAAAAAGCAGCATGATTCAATCACATTTTTTGTCCGTGATTAAAAGTTGGTTTAAACTGATATTCAAACTAAAAAGGCATGATTATACACGAAATAAGATCACGGTTTGTATTAAGAGTTGTGGTTAATTAAAGAGAATATAAGATCACGTTTTGTATTTATATGATCAAAGTTTCATGTAAAACCGTGCTTGAATATGTATTAAGATTACGAGTCAACTAAAGAACCGTGATTATAAGTAGTAAAAGATCACTCCTCTATAGAAACATCGTGCTTATTTACCCATAAAAGACTATAGTTGCTTTAATAACCGTGGTGGATGTTTTTTTTTGGGAAAACAATTTCTGTACCCTGATTATTAATTTTTCCCAATTGACCGCATTACTTTTACACCTAGAGCATTAAAATAAATTTCTCTGGATCACACCATGATACCCATATGATATAAGTCTAGGTACACTACATCCAATCACTACACCATCCACTACATTCTTTGTAGGGCCCACCCCGGGTCCCAAAAAAATATAGAAAAATATCCATAAATTTTAAAATAATATATTATGGGGCCCTATAAAAAATATATTATGTAGCATCTCTCATACCAATAACAGCTATGCAAAAAGGAAAAGGTTTATTAATTAACTCATCAATCTTTCAAAGTATGGTACATTTACAATATATATCAACTAGTACAATAACCCGCGTCTAAAACAAAAGCTATAAGAAAATAATTAAAAATATATATATTATAACAACTCAAGCAACTTCTTCTTCAACCCATAAAGTTTGCATCGCCTGGCAAGTCACAAGTGTACGTACGTACTGCATTCGATAAAAATAGGGAACTCGTTAGAATATGCGAATACAAAAAAAAAAAAAACAAAACAAAGAAAAAACGCTATGTCTTGAATCTAAAGGTGGAATCTATACTACTACTTTTAAATGTACAAAGATGTTTCCTACTTTTTTGTTCCCAAAAATGCCCCTTGACCTTCCAAAAAATCACTGCCCCACCCATGCCCCTTCCCAACCATGCTCCTTCCCAACCGACAGAATGAATTACTCCAACGTATACGATACATACCCCACACCCTGTCCCAAACGACACACTGCAACACTCCAACGTAAACATTACAAAACAACAACGCCCTCCCTAGGCCTCCGCAAAGAGCATTACACCCTTCCTCCGTCAGCCCGTTCTCCTCAACCGCTTAACCCCGCCAGCCGACGTCCAGGCTCCAACTATGGAAACATACCGGACTCAACACAAGCGCATTCTAACAGAAAGGTAAAGCATCTATTCAACTTTCCACCTTCCCTTCCGCAAACACTTTCCCCCTTCCATAGTCACTGACCACCAATTTCGACAACTCTGCAGACCATACTTTCACGCGCAAACTGTTTGACAAAATGTGCCTTCGAGTCCTTCTGGCATATTGATGGTTTGGTGACAATTTCAACGCAAATAATTTTGTACACCATACTTTCGCACAAAACTGTCTGACAAAATGTGCCTTTGGGTCCTCGCATATAGATGGTTTGGTGACAATTTCAACACAAATATCGTCTCTTGTAATCTGCATATTATCTTCTCTTGTAATCTGCATATTTGTGGGTGAAACAACCGCCGGTGATAAATTTTACCACACCAATAATAGGGAAAGTTGGGCTGCTATAATAAAAGCAAGGTGAATTTTTGCCTACCTTCGGCTGGGATTCAAGAGAAATGCTCTGTGGGTGATGAATGCTTAACAGCTTTCTTTGGTGGAAATGATCATTTTAAAAAACCCGTAATTTTACGTTTGGAAACTATCTAAATGCGGATATAAAAAAAACCTACCTAAATTAGTGGTATAGGAAGCTGCTTATTTGTTTTGGTTTCTTAGATTTCTACAAGATGAAATGTTAAGAAGAGTGTGCAGGAACGTTTGACACAATGCAACGTTTCAACGATAAGAAGTGTGTGCAGGAACATTTGACACAATGCAATGTTTGACACAATGCAACATTCCAACGAAAACGATACAAAACAATGGCCTCCCAAACAACGATGCCCCCCTTCTCCATCCCATACACAAACAAACCAAAATTTCAAAACCACGTATCATAAGAGGAGCGCAAAATATGATTCGATGTTTGCTGGAAATTTCAAGGCTCGGGATCCAGAACTTGCCTAACAAATTGCCTTTGACCTCTGATTCCAAAATTCCTACTTTGTCAACATGCATAGCCGTCGAGGAGTCCACAGTACCCATAGAAGTTCCACAACCACACTACCAACGAACATTGTCGAGGTAATTTAAAGTTGTTAATCATTGAGGTACAGTAACGAATTTTCATAAAACTTATGTCCTTAATTTGTTTCCAACAAACACAAGAAACGTAAATAGCATTTGAAATATTTGTATTTCATTTACTCTGGTCGGTTACAAAGAGATTTGATTTGGACTATTGAGATCAACACATGATAGGTGCTTGAAACATGTTTGACAAAATGTTCTGAAGAGGGAAAAAATAGCTACTCCATCGTATGAATATATCATTGTTCTAAAATATTGGCACGCAAAACTCTTATGCAAATGCACCTGTCTGATTCGTGGACATATTGTTGCAAGTAAGGTGTTTGACATATTGATTCTTTCAAAGTTGGATACAGATTTGGATTTTGGTTGTATATTTTGTGTTGGAACTTCATGTATTCTTGTCGTATTTTTTCATGGAGAACATAAAACTTCAGACTTCTTCTTCTTTGACCAAAATTGTTTTGATCATTTCATATTTGAACATATTTGTCGATTACTGCGTGATTTTTAGTTCAAGTATGTGGTGTTGTTTAAGCCTTGTGGACTTCGTTGGGTCGGTGGATCATTATCATCTGAAAACTATTACGGAACTTATCTATTAGATCGTGTTTGAATTTTTCTTTCTTTTTCTCTTGATATTTCGAGCCAGAAAAAGTCTGGACTTCATGCTTACCGAAAAACATGACTTTCACATCAGTAAATCTGGTCATATCTGGGTTAACAACCTCAGCTTTGTAAGGCATTTTGGAGAGCTATGCTGGGTGGAAACGAAATAACCATCATGCTCTTTGAGATTGTCTTAATAGTGTATTACCTACGAAAATGTCTTGTTTAGCCTTGACTGATGTTTTCTTCTCTTCAAACTGGTGACAGGAAATAGGGTAAGGGAGGTATAAATCCCAATTGTGAAATTAACTTCAATGTGGGAATCACTATTTTTCTCCAGAGTCATGCATATGTTGATTTGCAATTACCAAGACTATAGCCATTAATAATGGTTCTTTACTACTGTATTGATACTGGAGTAGTGGAGTGTTAGCCATTTGTGTTTTGCTGATAGAGAGAAACTTATTCACGGAGGAGCTGTGAATAACTAGCTTATTCACGGAGGCATGCAATCTCACCAGTCTCTTTCGGCAATCAATAGTTGAGATATGTTTTACAACTTTGACTGATAATAAATATCTCTGACCCTTTAATAGCTTGTCTTTAATTTGGATTGTCCAAAACACTTTTGGACGCACGAGATTGGCCTCCGTAAACTTTATTTATGGAGCCTCCGTTAATAAAGATTTTCTCTTGCTGATAATGCATTATTTTTTGCTATAGTTGATGATAAAAGCTATGATTCTGTACTTGAAACCTTGTAACCTTGTTGGAAGCTTCTGGTCTAATCATTAATTACCATAATTCTAAAATGTTTATTTCTCCCAATATTAATAGGAGAGAAGCTAAGGCTTTAAGCAGAAAATGTAGCGTCCCTCTCACCTCTGACCTAGGAGTTTATCTTGGTGTCCCTCTATTGCGTGAAAGAGTTTCTAATAAGCACTATCAATTAATATTGGTAAAGATGCAGGAAAAGTTATCTGGCTTCAAGGCTAGCTCTGGACAGCTCTTTGTATTCCTGTTTGGGACAAAATTGATAAGCTTATTAAAAATTTTTGGTTGTCAAGACACCAATGATAAGAAGAAAGTCCACCTGGTTGAATGAGAGACTGTTTGCAAACCTTAAAATGTTGGTTGGCTTGGATTTACTAAAGCTAACCTTGCTTTTTTGTATAAACTCGGTTGGAGGATTGATAATGAGGAAAATAAACTCTGTGGATCCAACTTATTTGCAAGAAACATTTGAGTATCCGCTCTTTTCCAAGTGACTTTGAATAAGAAAGCATCTCATGTGTGGAACATCATTATCCTCACAAGTGATATTCTCATTGAGGGTATTAAATGGGTTGTTGGATTTAGGGAAGATACCCACATGTGGCAAGGTTGCTAGGTTGCTGGAGTGGTGAGAAATCTTTAGAGGATGCTTGTACGGAGCTTCGTAGGAATATTGATAGACTCGGTATGTACATTACTACTGAGAAGGTCTAGGATGTGGCTTTGAATGTATTCTTCACCCGGCGGATCTAGACCTTGTTACTAATGTTCTTTTACCTCAATTTTCTCAACAACATGATGATCCTTGCCAGGTTAATAATGGGAATGGACAATTCAACCTAAATTCAGCCAATAATCCGACCACCTCTAATGACCAAGATCCTCTGACATGTAGCTGGCTTTGGAAGCGCCATCTCCCGTACAAACTATAAGATATTTTTATTGATTTGCCCCCACTTTAAGTTATTAACATCGTCATGTGTCATAATAGTGCTTGTCCTATAGGATTTATGCAATATGGAGATTGAGGATCTTGATCATTTGTTTGTTAGTTCACATAGTCTTGAGATATGGGCACATTTTCCTAATCTTCAGGTATTGGATGAGTATGATTTTCATTGTTTCGATTGGATTGCTTAAGACGTAAAATATAAGTTATGGACAATGTTGGATGTCCCTGGAATGTTACGTTTTTTGGTTTTTTATGGTTCTTTTGGATTAGCAGAAGTCTTAAAAGTTTTTTAGAACATTGACCTTCCAATTTCCATGACTGCTATGAATATCCAGAATCACACATCAGAAATTTCTGAATCCTCTAAATCTGATGTATGATTTCCCTTGCACGAAACTGATTAGTTGGACTTTTCTAGGTTGTGGTAAGATGAAAATGAACAATGATGACAGAGCTCAAGGAAGCTCAAGCCAAGTAGCCGGTTTCGAAGGGGTAATCCGAGAGGAATGAGGTCTATGGGTGTTGAAATTTTATGGGCTTCTCGAAGATTGTACCAGCCTAGAAGCAGAACTTTTGGGGATTTGGACATGAAATGCATGCTGTTGATCAAGAATCAGATTCTCAGATGGCGGTGACTCTCATCAATGAAGGACCTTCAGAAATTTCCCAATACTCTTGGAGAAGGAAATCGAGTAGTTCAATGTTTTGCTAAAATGGTAATCAGGCTGGAGACTTGGCTGGTGACGCTGACAACTCTTCCCCGACCGTGGTTCTAGACAAGTTAGCACAGACGTTCAGGAGTAGCATTTGTCAGGGATCATTCCCTAGCTAAGTTTGTTCTTCATGTGTTTCTTTTCTGTTTTAATTTTCTGGCGTGTCAAACGGAAGATATGTTCTCAATCTTGCACTTTATCCTCAAAATTTTAAAAGATGGTCACGATCAATATGGTACATCCATCCAAAAACTCATATGAAGATTTGAATCCTATTATGTGAAAAATAATACAATATGTAACTGAGCTAAAGTCCCAATTAATTGGGTCGCTCAAACTCATAAGTTAACCCTATTAAAAGAATGTATATACAATTACATTACTACATCCAAGTGGACGTCTATAACACCAATGAAGATCAAATCGTCCTTTTTGTTTCAAAGTAGAATTTCTTTTAATTGGAAGAATTCCACGTGCAGAGCACGTGCACATCTACTAGTACATGTAAAAGGCTCAAAATATCTCACCTCCTCCATCCTTCTATGTACATCCTTAGTTAATAAAGGTCTCCACCTCTTACGCTAGCTGCCAATTCAAATGGAACAAAGAGTATTAAAATTGGGAGTAAAAGGCCCTTCGATCCTAGACCAAGATTATGATCCTAAGAGGAAACAAAATCAATTTGCAAGCCGTAAGGAGATGGTGATATATAGAGACTGAAATTGCCGAGCAAAAAAAAGATAGAGACTGAAATAAACGATTTACCGATGATCGGGTGGAGATCAGCCTATGGTTGTGCCCGATTGGAGGTCGAAGGGTCGTGCTCGGAATTACGCCATGAGCGACATCAGTTTTCCTGAGAGTTAAGAGAGAGGGGTATAAGATCTATGGTATGGAGGCCAAGAAGAAAGAGGGCAACCATATTTACCTAAAGAAGAGGCGATTGACTATTTTGGGGGGAAAGTAAAACCCTAATAGTTTCAAATTTTCATGGATTCAAATTTGGTTTCATGCTGGCGCCCATGAAGTATTTATCACGCTTGTAATCAAAGTGTGTTAAAATATGCAAATACATTTAATCACCCTTATAAAAAATGTAGTTATATCAAACAAGAAAGATTTTATCACAGTTGCAACGAAGTGTGGTTCAAATAGACCCATTTTATCACGGTTATAAGAAAGTGTGGTTTAAAATAGAAACATTTCTATCATGGTTGTAACGAACCGTGATTACAATGGACACATTTTATCACGCTTATAGAAAAATGTGGTTAAATAGACACATTTTTATTACGCTTGTAGCAAAATGTGGTTAAATTAAAAGGTTATAATCATGGTTCTATTAAAACTGTGATAATAAATATTAATTATCACAGTTTTATAAGCAAAGTGACGTTAAAAATTCACCTCACATCTCTTTATCACATTTTCATCAAAATTGTGATCTTTCTAATGTTTTTACTGTGATCTTTATCTATTATTCTAGTAGTCCCATTAACCTATTATTGCCTCCTTTTTTTCCTCCCTTGTCTTTTTCGTACGGGGTTAGATAATTAATTAGTAACGACCACACAGAAACAAAACAAAACAAAAAAAGACAAGACAAGACAAAACAAATATAATAATAATATATCAAGGCCACTAAGGTATTTATTCGTGCGGTAAATTTCTTCGCGAGTCTTTGTTGAGAAAAATACGATCAAAAAATTTCCGAGAACAATTTCATTAATTAGAAATACAACTGAAATACAGATTGCATAAACTGAATATAATGTTCAATAAAAACTAATACGAAAAATGTGAACCGAATCCAGTGTTTCACAAAGTCTCCTTAAAATAGATTCGCCGCATACTGAGGGTGTACCAATGTCGGTCTCCCGAGATAATTAGGCTAGAATCACATCCCATAGAACACCACTGCTGCACGAGCTTGTGCCTCTTGCTCACTCAGAAATTTCTGTTGGAATTCTGGAAAAAACCCAAACCCACCCGAAGTAGAATGTAATCAATCAATAGTTGAGTCAGCTTCACGTGATTTGAATTTGTTGTTCTATTTTGTTTAATTTGTATGCTACCTTTGACCACGAGACATTTTCATTTGCCCGCAACTTGAGTCAACCAGTGGAATTAATGGTCCTTTCCAATATTTGAGAGATTATTCAGTGGCCGTGGCCATGGCCCCAATAGCCCACTACCGTTCCGCTACCATATCAACACATTGGTATGGCAGTGTTAAAGCCAATATTCTTGATTTTCATACACGCCGTTTTTCTGTTGCATTCTCCCTCTTCTCTTGTAGCCGGCTTTGTGCAAGGCGGCAACGAGACCGACTGTCTAGCCTGCTTGCATTCAAGGCTGCAATAACCAGTGATCCCTTTGGAGCTCTGAACTCATGGAATGAATCCATCTACTTTTGCCAATGGGTTGGTGTGACATGTGGCTGCTGCCCGCTGACACCATAGGACCATCATGTTGAGGCTTCAACATCGCAATCTCACTGGGTTTGTTTCACCTTATGTAGGAAATTTGAGCTTTTTCAAGGAACTATGGTTGGGTAACAATAGCTTGAGTCATAAAATTCCATCAGAACTTTTTTGAAATCAGGCAATTCATTAATTCATACCCGAAGTGTAACGCCCCGATTTTCGGAAATAAAATCGGAGGTATTAAATATTGATTTTCTAAAAATTTATTAATTTAAAATTCAAAATCCAAAGCGGATAATTCTTCCTAACGATTCGTCTATTACAAATCCTTATTGAAATACTGAAAAATAGTCTTTGTGATAAAACTAAACAAAATAAAGAGCCGTCTTCTAGGATTGATATGGATCCCAAGCGTATTCTGTCTCGGCTCCCACCTCTGGATTCTCTTCCGCATAAAATTGTTCACCTTCCATATTCTGTGTCTCTTCCTGATTTTCTGCAAAATCTCGCACGGAAGCCAGGCAATCCGTACCTGAGTGAAAGAGTTCACCCCGAAGCATAATCCAACCCAACTACCCCTCTTACTTTACAACTAGTAGGCAGCAGGATAATATGAATAAATGATACGAGAAAGTAAAACAGAGATTAATCACATAAATCAATTTATTACTATCCTTTAACCTATCGTGTAGTCTAAGATCTCCTCCGCGGAATCTTTCCTCCCCAACCGTTAGCCATGCTCGGTCCCATGAGGTCACTTCCCTTTGCTATCGCAGATACACCTAAGTTATATACCGAGTGTGCACCCCAACAACTACAACAAGGGATAAGCTTATCATGCCTGAATCATGACTAGGGCTCGCTTATCTTATATACCACTTTCACAATCATCACTGGACTCTCGCCAGTTTCAATTCATCACTGGACTCTCACTAGTTTCAATCTCATCACAAATCTCATCACATCTCAAATTCTCGCCTGCAGGCATTCTAAAAATAAAACTTTCCAATTCATCCATTATCTAGCATCGTCTAGATTAATTCTATTCGCATACCACCCCATGTCTCTAGGGTCCAAACTAACATTCAAATCAGATATCGATGCAATATACAATTAAACCAAATAATAATTAAAACAATAATCAGCAATGCAATCACACAACCTTTTATGAATGGGCCGTTGCCCTTATTCTCGTATAGCCACAATGTCAATAATGAAGTAGAACTTTTATAAAAATTTTAATAAAATATTTTCTAGGCCCTTCTTAATTATTTCTAAATAATTAGATTAATTAAAAGCTAATTAAATACCTTAATTTTTTATCAGAATAATTAGTCATAACCCTAATAAGAGTAGTCATAACCCTAATAAGAGTCCTAAAAGGTCCTATACAATCAGTTGAATGTCAAAAGTTGGGTTCGGAGGGTCGAAGAGTTAAATTATATGAAAACGTTAATTAAAATGACCGAAAGTGAAGTAAATAGAAAATAAATAAATAATTTTAAAAAAAATAATGAGACTGTCATATTTTCATCTTTGGACAGTAAGAAGTCTAAAAAAAATTACACGGGTATTAATAATAATGTTTATAAGGTCGTAAAGTAATTTTGATTGGAATTATTTTAAAAATAATAATAAATAGTGAATTAAATAAAATAAATATTTAATTTGACAAGTTACTGTATTTGAGATGTAAGGAGTCTAAAAAAAATTAGTTGAAGTGTTAAAACGTTGGTTGAAAGGTCGTAACTAATTTTTGTTTGTAAACGTTGAACGATAACTAATAAATAATTTAATAAATAGATAATTAAATAAAAAAATATGACCTTAACAAGTTATAATCTCTGAGGTGTGAAAAGTCTAGGAAAAATAGTTCGGGGGTCGAAAACGGTGTTCGGGAGGTCGCAAAATGAATTCGAACTAAAACAAAACCTGCCGCAAAGTTTGACCTAGTCAACCTTGCGGCTGAGCAGCGGACCGCGAAGTTAGACCTGGTTCTTGCGGCCCGAACCTTGCAGCTGCAAGGTGCAACGCAGATTTTGATTTTTTTATTTTTTTTGGTACGGTTTCGATGCATGGGGTCGTTCGGGCTATTGGGTTATGCTTAAAAACATTAAATATACTTAGAGAAGTGGTTGGGAGAGATTATACTACCTCGAATCGGATCGAATTGATTTTTAATCGAAACTTGAATTTTGGGGAAGAAGACTTTGGGTTCTTTGATCGGGGAACCTTGGGGCCGAATTGGATGACGTTCAGTGATGCTAAGGATTGTAGGAAGCGTCTGGAATGATCAATTCGGGTTTCGATCGATTCTAGATCACAAACCCACTTTTCTCTCTCTTTCTTTCTCTCTCTAGAACTCCGTGGATTGGAGTCTCGATTCCTCCTGTTTTTCTCTCTTTTCTGGACTGGTAGGGCGTGATAAATATTCTAATAAACCCTAGGGTCGGATTAATGGGGTATATATAGGACAATTTTAAAGAGGTTGATAAATTTGAGTTCAAATAGGACTCAAATTATTTGGGCTTTGAGTATGGACGATGTAGAGACCCACAATTATTTTCTCAAATTTTAAACGTTTAATATGTATTTGGATTATCAAAGTATGGATAATAATGAAGATATGAGTTGGGTCAATGTGAGATGACTTGTAAGTTGTGGGAGTTGACGTAACACAATAGGAGTGAAAGGGTATAAGTGTTATTTGTACTATATAAGTCAAAAATTGGGGTAGGAAATCATTTTTTCCCTTTCTTTTTCTTTCCCGGCCGGCTCTCTCTCTCGGCTCTCTCCTCTCCCACCTTCTCTCTTCGATTTCATCTATTACGAGTGAGAGTCCTGAAAAATCCCAAGTACAAAAGTTGTTCTATGCGACGAGAGCTTTCAATCCATCCAAGAAAATTCATGATCGGAGCACTGTGAAGTTTCCTCCATGTTCGGGCTTGCTTCTAACCTTCGATGTAGGGATCTCCTACCTTCTTTACATGTTTAAGTGTTAGTTGGATGTACAAGAATCAAGTTTGATCATCTACTTTGAGTCTTGAATGAATCTTGAGTATGCTGAAAATTTCGTAGGTTTTGGTAATCTGTCTTTTGGGAGCTCTTCTGCTAGGAATTAATTTTTGGTGTCTTCATAACAGTTGAAGTACGTTTCGATACGAAGATTTCAGTACCAAGATCATGAAAAACCGATAATCACACAATTAGTTATGAATTTTTGAATACTGGCTGTTTCCTGGATGCGCGAATCTGCGCGTGGCTGTCTTCTTTTAATTTTCTGGGCATGATGAACAATTTGGGTGGCTTTGGGTCTTTTACAGAAGCTGCATATTTAAGTTAAGAAGAGATTGGCGTTGGAATCAAGTAATTTGGTTAAATATACAATTTTTGGTGAATTTCTAAAGCAGAGTTGGATGACTGGGGCGGAAATGATTGCGAATCTGTTTTTCTTTTGATTGTTGGGTTAATCTCCTCTCGTTTCTGAACCTGGGATTTTTACTGAGTGTAGGGCTTGTAGTGGTGCCACTTTTGGCGTTGGTTTCAATATTTTTGGGTTTAAGATGAATGAGTTATGATTTTTCAATCAATTCTACTTATTCCGGCGTAGAATCTGGCAGCACCGGCGGACTTTGGTAAAATGGTCATAACTCCTAGCTCGGGAGTCGAAACGACACACCGTTTGTTTTGTTAGAAACTAGACACATAGAGCTTTCCAACGATACATCCCATGCATCATGGGTATGTCCGAGCGATAACAGATTTGCATCCAAAGTTGACCCAAATCTGTCTTTGCACTAGTTTCACCGTTATGTTGAGTTATACTCGCGAGGCCGTAGTAAGGTTGCTTGAACTTTGTTTCTGACATACGACCTATCAACTCGAAGAAGAAGTATACTTTTCAATGGTTTAAATGTCTTTCTTAAATTTATGTTATTTGATCGGTTATGGTCAGAACTTGAAAGTGTGAGTGATTAATTTAACCCATTGGATATATGGGGATACGATTAGTTGATCTAGATGACTACTTATTGGGATATGAGAACTAGTGAGCATAAGGGTTAAATACTTATAAACGATTGGAATAGAAAATGGATTAGATGGATAATACGATCGATGATAAATTAAGTTGTAGAATGTTTGACGCGATGTGTAAATTATTTGATGTCTTTCCATGAGATTGAGACTTTGGGCTTGCGGGATACTTGTAGGGAGTTAAACAAGATTTGGTGAATCACTTGGCATGAGTGCATGGTTGCTAAGCATTGATGGGTGCTACATTGATGAGGATCTTTATAGGTAATTGCAAACTAGATTCTTAATGGAGATATCACAACGGGGTTCCAGTAGGTGGTAAAATGAGATGTGAAATAAAGGGTCGGTTTACTATGTGAAGGATGTGGGTTTTTGTGCTTTCTTTATTGAAATGATGAAGATGAGATTATTTACGTGTAACTGAATTTAAGTATTGGTGTGAGAGATATGTTTTGCTAGGTGTGGGGATTAGAGAAAACGGTGGATAAGGAGATTGCTTGCTCAATGAGAATATGTGATACTAATGGAAAGAACATAGGACGTATGGGGGTCCCTAAAGCCCGGAAGTGCACAAGAATGAACATAGGACGTACGGGGGTCCCTAAAGCCCGGAAGTGCACAAGAAAGCCACGGATCCACTGAAAAGTGTGATGCCGGAATGAACATAGAATGCACGGGGTCCTTATTGCCCGGAAATGAAATCGAGACGTGTGACATAGTGAAAACGGAGAATCTTGTTATTATTTAGCACCATACTAAGATTGAAATGTCAGTTTGGTTGGTAACTTAGATCGTCTAAGATGTCGATACTAGCATATATTCCTTCTTTTAGACCTCCAAATCATTGTGGCTTGTTCTGTTGATATGTGGTGGGCAACTTGTTTGTGTGAATGCATATTTGGTACCTTGTGGTATTACGTATTGCGAGAGTTTCATATAGGGTGTTGCACACTAGACTTCTACAAGAAATCTTATTGTGAATGGATTTGCTAGATGTTAACTTGAGATTTGAAAATTGGTGAGGGGTTGGCTACTTGCATGAGAAAAGAAAGTGAAAACATCTTATTAAAGAACTTGGAGTAATCTTTAGGTCTTTGAAATGGAAATGAAAAAGCAAGGATTGATTTGGGTAACGCCGTAACGATAAGCTGAGATTTTAAAAATGTTTGTGTGTGTAGGTGAGAGTGTTAGTGTTTGAGAAATGGAGCTAAATATTCTTTAGCATGATTATGGTATTTTGAGTTTCACTTGTCGTAAAACAAATAAGCTTTTGGAAAATGTTTTTCCTTGATGTCTGTTTTCGCTTATGCATATAATTTAGGTATGGATATCTCTACGAGCTAGTGTAGCTCACCCTATCCTTTCAGGTACTCGTCATGACACTTAGCTTGGATTGCATGGAGTGCACATTGAGACGTCTCTTGAGAGCTTCATTGGAAACATTAAGGAGGTGTTTATCATTTAGTTTAATTCATGTCATGTACTTTACTCGCAATTGAGGGTTGTACCATTTGATTAGATCATATGTAAGGCCATGTATAAACTCATCTCTTTGATTATTGTGAATCTCTTTAATGGAAGATGTTTGGGAGACTTTATGTAAAAAAATAATAATTTTTGAGAGAAGAAGCGACTTGATTTGCTTTCCGGATTTACATGACATTTAAGGATAAATATAGTTGAGAGAAAGACTTTTGTTTATAGAAAATCTATTAATATTTAGTAAAAAAAATCGAGGGCGTGACAAATTGGTATCAGAGCATTTAGGTTAGAATACTTTGAGACCGTGGGGAGACGCTAGGTCTCATGGGTCTAGCCTTTGCATTTAAGACACCATTTAAGTGTGTAGGGGGTGAATGACGTCCATTATCTAAGTGACTTTTGCATTTATCTTTATGTTATTGGCGTAGTCATGCTGACCCTTGTATGGGGAATAAGAGAACCTGATCTATATTTTATGTCCTGTTCAATGTTCGACTAATGTGTGGTATATGTGAATGAAATGTTTAGGTGATCACTTGTCTACCAATTACATGCTCATGTATTTCGTGCTATGTGGAATATATGCCTATGTGATCCTACCTGCTTGAAAGTTATATGTCTACATCTTTGGTGTGCTGTGTGCTCTAGAATTGTGGGCTTAGCCATGGGATTGGTTTGGGTTGTTATAATGATATAGCATTTGATTCGGATATGAGTTTGTGAAATCTTGTGGGGTCGATGACTGAGCATGATCTTTTTCTTTAGATGAAATACAAATGGAATGTGAAGTGTTGGATTAATCGGTCATTTATGTGATAGACCTGGTGAGTCATAGACAAATCATTACAAGAAAGGTAAGGTGAGAATTGTGGAGTTAATTTGGGTCTTGGAGTTACGCTATTTTAGCCATTTTGTATATGGGTTCATGAAGTTTGGTCGACAAAGAAAACTTAAAGGTTTGAAGTACTTTTGGTGTTTCCCTATGAATGGTAAAAGCATGCGGTTAGTTATCAATTTTATTTGCTTTAAAAAAAAAAAAATTTGGAGGATCTACTTCCGAATATTCAGCTTGAAGAATGGCTGACCACCGTGACTTCGGAATTGAATATCTAGAGTAGAAGTTCTTTAAAAAAAAAAAAAAAAGGAAAAGAAAAGAAGGGAAATTTAGTTTTTGCTAGGGAACTGAATAAGGATAGATCATGTGACGCAATAGTTAAAGATTTGTATCTCCTTGTCGATTTTATGCTTTTAAACATGGCATTATTTTGTTGTGAAGGGTATGCGTGTCCAAGTAGCTCAGTTTGTTTTGCCTTCTGTAAGTACGTGTCCTTGTACCTTATTAAGAATTGAGAGCAATGGAGTAAAATGGTTAAACTCTTTTTGAATTGAAACGCTTTCTATTTTCTCATGAGATTAAGTTAGTACATGTTTTCCTAAGATTAAGTGATATTAGAGTATGATTTGGTGGTGTTGTTTGATTAACTAGAACTCTAGTGTGAACCTGTGATTGATGTTAGTTTCATGTTGATTCTACACTGAAGGGAATGTTGAAATGAAAGGTTAGGCCTCGAAAGGAAAGCTCGGATATGTAGAACAAGATGGGGTTATTCTGGTGTAAGGATTTTGAGTTACAAAGAAAAGGAAAAGAGGAATCCATGTGGGTAATGAATGATGAGATAGAAGAAAGTACTTGGACTTATTTTTCTTGCGATCGATGGAGGTCTCTTGGATCTAGATTTCGTGGTTGTTGACTTATTGAACTCTCTCGGATGTTGTGTTGCCTGTGGTAATGGTTTTGTTATGTGTTTAAGGTGTTACATGACATGGTTGATTTGGTTTATCCTAATTTCGAGGACGAAATTCCTATAAGGGTGGTAGGATGTAGAGACCCACAATTATTTTCTCAAATTTTAAACGTTTAATATGTATTTGGATTATCAAAGTATGGATAATGATGAAGATATGAGTTGGGTCAATGTGAGATGACTTGTAAGTTGTGGGAGTTGACGTAACACAATAGGAGTGAAAGGGTATAAGTGTTATTTGTACTATATAAGTCAAAAATTGGGGTAGGAAATCATTTTTCCCTTTCTTTTTCTTTCCCGGCCGGCTCTCTCTCTCTCGGCTCTCTCCTCTCCCACCTTCTCTCTTCGATTTCATCTATTACGAGTGAGAGTCCTGATCGGTTCTATGCGACGAGAGCTTTCAATCCATCCAAGAAAATTCATGATCGGAGCACTGTGAAGTTTCCTCCATGTTCGGGCTTGCTTCTAACCTTCGAGGTAGGGATCTCCTACCTTCTTTACATGTTTAAGTGTTAGTTGGATGTACAAGAATCAAGTTTGATCATCTACTTTGAGTCTTGAATGAATCTTGAGTACGCTGAAAATTTCGTAGGTTTTGGTAATCTGTCTTTTGGGAGCTCTTCTGCTAGGAATTAATTTTTGGTGTCTTCATAACAGTTGAAGTACGTTTCGATACGAAGATTTCAGTACCAAGATCATGAAAAACCGATAATCACACAATTAGTTATGAATTTTTGAATACTGGCTGTTTCCTGGATGCGCGAATCTGCGCGTGGCTGTCTTCTTTTAATTTTCTGGGCATGATGAACAATTTGGGTGGCTTTGGGTCTTTTACAGAAGCTGCATATTTAAGTTAAGAAGAGATTGGCGTTGGAATCAAGTAATTTGGTTAAATATACAATTTTTGGTGAATTTCTAAAGCAGAGTTGGTTGACTGGGGCGGAAATGATTGCGAATCTGTTTTTCTTTTGATTGTTGGGTTAATCTCCTCTCGTTTCTGAACCTGGGATTTTTACTGAGTGTAGGGCTTGTAGTGGTGCCACTTTTGGCGTTGGTTTCAATATTTTTGGGTTTAAGATGAATGAGTTATGATTTTTCAATCAATTCTACTTATTCCGGCGTAGAATCTGGCAGCACCGGCGGACTTTGGTAAAATGGTCATAACTCCTAGCTCGGGAGTCGAAACGACACACCGTTTGTTTTGTTAGAAACTAGACACATAGAGCTTTCCAACGATACATCCCATGCATCATGGGTATGTCCGAGCGATAACAGATTTGCATCCAAAGTTGACCCAAATCTGTCTTTGCACTAGTTTCACCGTTATGTTGAGTTATACTCGCGAGGCCGTAGTAAGGTTGCTTGAACTTTGTTTCTGACATACGACCTATCAACTCGAAGAAGAAGTATACTTTTCAATGGTTTAAATGTCTTTCTTAAATTTATGTTATTTGATCGGTTATGGTCAGAACTTGAAAGTGTGAGTGATTAATTTAACCCATTGGATATATGGGGATACGATTAGTTGATCTAGATGACTACTTATTGGGATATGAGAACTAGTGAGCATAAGGGTTAAATACTTATAAACGATTGGAATAGAAAATGGATTAGATGGATAATACGATCGATGATAAATTAAGTTGTAGAATGTTTGACGCGATGTGTAAATTATTTGATGTCTTTCCATGAGATTGAGACTTTGGGCTTGCGGGATACTTGTAGGGAGTTAAACAAGATTGGTGAATCACTTGGCATGAGTGCATGGTTGCTAAGCATTGATGGGTGCTACATTGATGAGGATCTTTATAGGTAATTGCAAACTAGATTCTTAATGGAGATATCACAACGGGGTTCCAGTAGGTGGTAAAATGAGATGTGAAATAAGGGTCGGTTTACTATGTGAAGGATGTGGGTTTTTGTGCTTTCTTTATTGAAATGATGAAGATGAGATTATTTACGTGTAACTGAATTTAAGTATTGGTGTGAGAGATATGTTTTGCTAGGTGTGGGGATTAGAGAAAACGGTGGATAAGGAGATTGCTTGCTCAATGAGAATATGTGATACTAATGGAAAGAACATAGGACGTATGGGGGTCCCTAAAGCCCGGAAGTGCACAAGAATGAACATAGGACGTACGGGGGTCCCTAAAGCCCGGAAGTGCACAAGAAAGCCACGGATCCACTGAAAAGTGTGATGCCGGAATGAACATAGAATGCACGGGGTCCTTATTGCCCGGAAATGAAATCGAGACGTGTGACATAGTGAAAACGGAGAATCTTGTTATTATTTAGCACCATACTAAGATTGAAATGTCAGTTTGGGTTGGTAACTTAGATCGTCTAAGATGTCGATACTAGCATATATTCCTTCTTTTAGACCTCCAAATCATTGTGGCTTGTTCTCTTGATATGTGGTGGGCAACTTGTTTGTGTGAATGCATATTTGGTACCTTGTGGTATTACGTATTGCGAGAGTTTCATATAGGGTGTTGCACACTAGACTTCTACAAGAAATCTTATTGTGAATGGATTTGCTAGATGTTAACTTGAGATTTGAAAATTGGTGAGGGGTTGGCTACTTGCATGAGAAAAGAAAGTGAAAACATCTTATTAAAGAACTTGGAGTAATCTTTAGGTCTTTGAAATGGAAATGAAAAAGCAAGGATTGATTTGGGTAACGCCGTAACGATAAGCTGAGATTTTAAAAATGTTTGTGTGTGTAGGTGAGAGTGTTAGTGTTTGAGAAATGGAGCTAAATATTCTTTAGCATGATTATGGTATTTTGAGTTTCACTTGTCGTAAAACAAATAAGCTTTTGGAAAATGTTTTTCCTTGATGTCTGTTTTCGCTTATGCATATAATTTAGGTATGGATATCTCTACGAGCTAGTGTAGCTCACCCTATCCTTTCAGGTACTCGTCATGACACTTAGCTTGGATTGTGGAGTGCACATTGGATTGTTTGGATGAGTGCACTTGAGGACGTCTCTTGAGAGGCTTCATTGGAAACCATTAAGGAGGGTGTTTATCATTTAGTTTTAATTCATGTCATGTACTTTACTCGCAATTGAGGGTTGTACTCATTTGATTAGAATTGCTTGTAGGGTTGTATAGCAACGGTTTTGTCAAGCGTTGGTAAGATTTTGTTTTAGTGTAACGGTGCATAGCAACGGTTAAAACCGTTGCTAAAGGCTATTTTTGTCTTTTTTTTTAAAAATGACAATACCATTGTGTGACGTAAGCCACCATCGTGGCTACTGACACGGTCACACGTGTCAATGGAGTGGCACACCGTGTGGCCGGTGCCTAATCTACGTGTGTCACTGACGTGGCGCTCGCGTGGAACCCGCGTGTCGCTGACGTGGCGCGGACGTGGCGCGGACGTGGCACCCGCGTGGCGCCTGACGTGGCACCCGCATGGCGCCTGAAATATTTGCACCTCCTGGGATTCGAACTCCCGACCTCTTGCCTTCGCGCGCGCGCGTGAACCAACTGAGCTAGCCCATGACTTGTGAGGAATAATACACCTTTTAATATTTATACTATACTAGCCGGATTTTTTTTATCCTTTTTTTAAAATTTCGGTTTATACTATGGAAATACTTACTAGTTTCATTTTTTTCGATCCGAAGCATCTATTTTTTACAAAATAGTTCCATTATTCACTCATTATCAATTAAATTGACATGCACCAGGTTCCAAAAACAAAAAAACAAAAAACCCTCTCTGTTTTCCTTTTTTTTTTTCAATATTAATTTTACCGTTTCTAAATTTTTGTTAGATTCACATAAATTTTTTTGATTGGTTAATCATTATTATGAGATGAGTCTAAAAATTTAAAAAAATGTAATTAAAAGCATAAAAAATCAATATGGGTGAAAAAATATCAAACAACTAACATTTGTTGTCTTTAGTGTCATCTTATATGATTTTTTTTTCAATTTCATTCCACAATTTTATACTTTTTTTATTCCTATTAAGATGAATGACTAATCCCAAATGAATGATTAGTTTCAGAAATTATCACAAAATGCTAAAAAAATACGTTAAATAAATAATATCGGAAAAAATATCGCCATAACAAAAGCAACGGTTAATAAAAACCGTTGCTAGAGTCCAGTTTATAGTAACGGTTATTGAAAACCGTTGCTATAGGCCAGTGTTTAGTAACGGTTAAGGAAAACCGTTGCTATAGTGTTGTAATCTAGCAACGGTCACATAAAAACCGTTGCTATAGTCATGTTTCTAGTAACGTTTTAAAAACCGTTACTATAGACCCGTCTATACCAACGGTTTTTGGAACCGTTGCTAAAAAACCGTTGGGAGATCCAGATTTTCTTGTAGTGTAGAAACCGCTGTAATGAACTTCAGGATTGAATACTTCCATCATGGGGGCAAATAACCAGCAAAAACCGCTGGCCTTTGAGCTGCACGGTTCAATTACAAATGAAACCTACGAGGGACCATAATTTTGGTTGAACTTCAGGATTGAATACTTCTATCATTGATAGTAGGCCTGTCAATGGGCCGGATTCGATCCGGATTCAATAAATTTGAATCAAATCTAATCCAGATTCGATAAGACTCAAATCCGATCCGAACCCGATAAGACTTGAATCCGATAGTGGTTATCCGAATCTGAATCTAAAAAATTTCAGATCTGATTTGAAAATCCGAATCCAATCCGAAAATTTTTTTGCTTCAAAATATTTAGCAAAAAATACTATTTTTTTTCAAAAACAAAATTTAAAAAATTTAAGATAAAAATACAAGTTTAAAATAAAACTACAAACATGGCTGGGTGATTTTTATGTTGTATTCAGCTCTACAATGCACCATTAGCGGATTCGGGGACTGGCCAATTTTTGTAACGTATGACAAGTTGCATGTGTAAACACACACACACTCACTCACACACTCTCTCTCTCTCTCTCTCTCTCTCTCTCTCTCTCTCTCTCTCTCTCTCTCTCTCTGTGTTTTTCCCAAGTTCAATTTCATGGCCAAATGGTTTTAGTTTGCTAAACTTTTATTTCATGATTGCTTAAAAAAAAAAGTGCTAATGAAAAATAATTTGGTAAAACTCTTTCAATTATCGGTTGGTCTTGCGGTTTTATTTAATCTTTTCAAGAAAAAGATTGATATTTCTCCTTACTGGCCGAGGTGTAATTCTGCATTTGAAACTATCGAGCATCTCATTTTTCAGTGTAAATCATCCAAGGAGGTGTGGAAAAATTCCCCCTTTGCTAATGTAGTCTCACCCTCTTGGGATTCTTTCTCATTTACTGAATGGTGGGTTGGTATGGTCCAATCGGTTCGTAATTCTAGTGGAGTGGAAGATCTCCTTGCTATTTTAGCCACTTTGTGCTGGATGCTATGGAAGGGGAGGAACACTGCGTATTTTGATAAAAAGTTCTGGACTTGCTCTGCTACAGTTGAAAAGGCGATCACTCTATGTGAGGATTTCAAGGCAGCTACAGAAACGATCCATTCCCTCCCTAGACTCTCCACTCCACCCCACCCCTCGTCTTGGCTTCCCCCTCCACCTAATGTTATTAAACTTAATGTTGACGGTGCTGTTAACAAAAAGAATGGCATTTCTGGTGTGGGTATTGTAGCAAGGAATCATTTTGGTGAAATATTGGGGTCTATTTCAATTCCTTTTGCTGGTTTCTTATCGCCACGTTCTACTGAGGCTTTGGGATTTCGTGAAGCCCTTGTCACTGCGGCTTTTAAAGGATTTTCTGATATTATTGTTGAAGGTGACTCGTTGCAGGTAGTTCAGGCTTTGATTCAAGATGGAAAATCTTTCTCTGATTGTAGCTCTATTCTTGCTGATTGTGTAGAGCTTTTTCCTTTATTTTCATCTTGTTCCTTTATTCATGTTAAGCGTTCTTGTAATAGGGTAGCCCATTCTTTGGCTAAGCGTTCCCTATTAGGTGCTAGATTGGAGTGTTGGGGGGGTCCTGTCTCCCAACATCTCGCTATTCTTGCCCGTGATGATTTCCGGTCCTCGGATCGCTCTTTGTCTTAATAAAATCATCCATTCTTCCGTGAATATATATATACTAGAAATTGCCCGTGCCTGAAGGCACAGCGCAACACATTTTTGAACACAACTAAAATGAATTATCGAAGAGTGTACTTTTCTTTGTGGTTGGGGAGTGTGTAATTTTGGCCAAAATGAAATAGTCAAAACAAAAGTTATAGACACCAACAGCTTATACACCAAAAAAATGAACATAGCACATAGACGGGCATCAAAGTGCACGCTCTTTTTCCCTACTTTGATAGGAGAAACAAATCCTATACATCTAATTAACCGGAAAAAAAAAAATACTGACCAACCCCAATCATTTCAGGAAGGAAAAAAAAAAGTTAATATGAAAGAGTACATTATCAAAGAAAGTTATTTGGTGTGGCCGCAAATAGAAACTAAAATCAATGCCTTCACAAAGGGAGACAAAGGAGGAGTCAAGCCACTCTATCCTGGTGGACGGTGCAATCGCCATATATATTCGTGACTTAATCCCATACTGCAACTTGTCCTTCCCCACTTAGGTATGAAGAGAAAGCTAAAATCCTTCAACCTCCATCTTTACGTAAACTTGTTACCGAGAGCATGAAATGCAACTTTCAATCAAACAATGCCTGAATCAAATGCAATTAGTTAGACGTCTAAGGCAACATACTTGAAGATCCCCAAAAAAGGTGAGATACTTTACTAACAAAGGTGAGAAATTTTACAAAAGTAAACGACTGCAACAAATGAAATTACCTTACCAAACTTGTAGAGGCATCAAAATACACCATCAATGGCTCTCCAGATACATCATCATTCACACACAATCTAAAATCAGGGCAGCACACAATCAATTGAAAAGTCTTTTAAATGTTTTGAATAAAAAAAGAATTTTGTATCAAGAAGCTAAGAGATGAAGCTGCAGTTTTCTCTATTTGTTTATTACCTAAGTATATTCGTGACTTAATCGCATACAACAACAATTGCCCTCCCCCACTTTGATATGAAGAAAAAGCTAAGGTCCTTTAACCTTCATCATCTACGTAAACTTGTTACCAAGAGCATGAAATGCAAATTTCAATCAAACAATGCTTGAATGAAATACCAATAATTAAGAAGTTAGACGGCCTGATAGAAACCAGACATTTAGCTATGCTACGAATATGATACAATAATTTTCTTCAATTGCATCATTCTTCATACAACCAATTGAGCCAAAAATACCATATAAATTCATAAATTGTGTAAGACCATATGATTGAATGAAACTACCATAAAGTTGATCTATACAAAGGGAACCAAAATAATATGGACTTGCTCACCCAACTCAGAGCCTTTTTTTATTCCCATTTTCACTCCCCAAAAAAGAAAAGATGTCCAAACCTGTACCATCCTCATCGTTTCTCTACCATCCTCAAGACAAACCAATCTGAGCGTCACACTGGGTAAAAGCGGATTCATCACTTCTACCATCCTCACCAGTTGAGCTTTGACTTTCCATTTACTTCCATTTGGATGCAAATCCGCAAAATGGGGATAAAGGACATATACACCTATAAATATTTAAAGAATTAATAAGGGACATATGCACCTATGAATTTTTAAAGAATTAACAAAAATGGTAAATTGGGATGAGGGACATATATTTTGCTTACCAGGAGGCAAAAAAATGCAATCGTATAGGAATTGAGGCATGTTAATTCGAATGCTTACCAAGTGTAGTCTTGGGTGGCTCAATTTCTATATTTTGCTCTTGAAGCTATACTCGAGCATCCTCATGTGTTTCGACTTGTTCAATCAGTGGAAGCATATCAACTTCTAAGACACCTATGTGCAAAGCAACTCGAAATTGGTAACAAAGTATATTTAACGCATGGCACTATTAATATAAATGCATACCAGTTTGACCTTCATTTGCTTCTTGTGCGTTTTCATGCAGACAAACTTTTTTTGACACGTGAGAGGTGTCAATACCCACAAATTGTTCTTCAGTTACTTCTTCGGCATCTTCATGCAGGCGAACTTTTTTTGACATGGGAGGCTCATTAAATTCTTCATCTATAAAAAGATTGCAATTTATTCGAAAAATGTAGACTAAAAATCATAGTTTAGTCTTTGTAGCTAGAATGCTTACGAATCTGTGGGTCAATTTGTATATTTTGTTCTTCAACTACAACTTTAGCATCCTTGTGCATCTCTACTCGCTCACTCACTGAAACCATGTTTTTTTCAATGTAAGTAGACTTAAAATCATAGTTTAGTCTTTGTAGCTAGAATGCTTATCAATCCGTGGGTCAATTTGTATATTTTACTCTCTGCTACAACTTGAGCATCCTCATGTGTATCCACTTGTTCAGTCACTTGAACCATCTTAATTTCATTCTCACTATTCATCCTGTAATTCTGGACACATAAAAAAAAAAAAGGAGTTGAACAAATGGTGTCAACAATCGAATAAGAAACTAATTTTTTGTTTAAACTTTCCATAATCAACATCTTCGTGCAAGAGACGATTCATTGAATTCTCTCCATAATTAGTCCTCTATAATGACAGAACGAAAACCGTGCTAAAAACCAACACTAACCATTGATGCAGGCCATTTAAGTGCAACTAAAAAAAAACTCTAAAGAAGAGAAATATAAAGTAGTACCTGGTATCAAAATGGGATAAAGTTTGGGATGTATGGAACGTTTCTCTGTTCACTTTTCCAAATGGTTTGTTCTTCTAATCAACTGATCAAATTCCAAAACATGGGGAAAAAAAAAGTGGAGTAACATACTTCTCTCATGACTTTGCACAACACACCATTTTCCGATTAATAGCTATCACAATCGTTTAAAAAAAAAGAGAGAGAACAAAGAGATATATCTATGGAGAGACAGCTGGAGAGAGGGCGAGAGTCAGGGAGAACAGGAAAGAGGACTTGTTCAGAAAATGATTAGGGAGGGTGTGAGAGAGATAGAGAGAGTAATTCGTTCACCAAAATGCTTAGGGAGTAATTCATTCATTGTAAATTAATTACCAAAAACTGATATGAGAATTCATCCAATCAAAGCAATTCACCCATTTGTCTTTCAACACCAATCACCGGCAATTTCATAAATCACTACCAAATTTAATAAACCACCAGCAATTATAGAAAAGAAGAGAGAATATTTGTTGCTTAATGCAGCAAACTAACGGACAATATTTGTTTCGTGAGATTTCAAATCCTAAAAGAAATCCTAGGTCTTGGATTGTTAAGAGTGATTTTAGGAAAGAAGAGAGAATCTCAGCAAATTATATATTTTCCAAAACTGAAAAAATAATTACTACCAAAACTGAAAAAATAATTACTACCATTTATTCCAAAAAATACAAAGTATTTACAAAAATGCCAAGGTTTAATAGATGGTGGAGATTTATGCAGAAAAATGTGTCTTAAATCAAACGGCCAAGATTTATGTAAGGAAAATGTGTGGGCCACCACACCGTCGTGAATTGTATTATATATGTATATATATATATATATATATATATATATTTGGTCCTTCAGGATTAATCAATGTGCGAGTAAGCTTCCTGGACATTTGGTTATCAAAAAATATGGTCAATGGGTCTAGTGTTTTACAACATATAATTTTTTGTTTTCGTAATCATGAATTGTATAATGTTCACTATTACTACAACATTGTGGTTAATTTACAGCAAATAGGTGATGAACCTCACCCCTCCAGTTCAAAAAAATGAACAAAAAAAACCTTACCCCTCTTTGATTGTAGAATGGAAACCCTGAAAAGTTGAAAAGGAAATACACTCCATGTGGGGTTGGTTCACTTCCACCACAAATTCCCAATCAGTTAGGTTAGATAATAATGGAGGAATTAATCAAACCGTGTGGGGTTAGCACATTGAATTATTGCCCGGCCGTGACTCCATTTCTGGTTTTGCAGCTTTGCCAGGTCAAGTCTCCCTCATTTCATTTATTTTGGCCTGTTGATAATTGCGTTGTGTGGCCTACTACAGGTGCACTCAATTCAATCCATGAATAATAAAAATAGACTTATTCATTCCATAAATAGATTCCGCTCACCCACATAACGTACATAAGGTTGCAGAGGCTTCCAATCTTGGTTTCCTGCACTCTTTGTTTCCTTCCCTACGTACCCTCTTGTCATCTCTTTAGTCTCCAAAGAACAGGAAAAAAAACGTGGCTTGGTTTGATTTTATCTTCTGTTTGTTCCATTTTAAACCAAACAAGGACGATAGGAATTTCAAAAAACAAATAGAAGTGCCCGCCATGAGAAATGATCGTGGGTGTAGTTTAGTGATGATTAATTATGGTTGATTTGAGAGAGTAAAAGAGGACGAGAAGAGTGCAATTTCGCATTGGAGCAAGAGGATAAGGCATGCTTGGTGTGTGTGCAGGGGTGGCAATTAGTGGTGGTGGTGATCGTGGCCTTGATCTTTAGGAATCTAAATAGGTTGGAGAAGAAGCCTAATACTGATGATTTGGCCTTTGGCTAGTAAGGTAAGACAAATTGGAAAATTGTGTTAGACATTGAAGAAAACAAGTCAATTCAAGTGTAGTTCACGACATGGAAATTGATTACCGAGATAGAATTTGTCACTTTCTATATCCTATGGCCCAACAAGCAAATACTTATCTTCATGGAAACGATGATTAATTCAGATTGACATGAGAACCCAACTATGTTGCAATAGCAGAATCCATGATGTATATTTGAATGAGGTTGACTCTTTTGCTTCTTTCATGGTACAATGCTCTTCTCTCCGAGACCCCTTTCTCATGGAAGAAAGGCCTCACTAAGCAGGGATAACTAACGAATACTAATCTAATGGAAAATTAAAAGAAAAATGTGGGGTTGGTGCCAATAGTTCATCACAGAAAAAATGACTCACTAAGCCAGGATCACTATTAATGAATAGTAGTCTAATGGAAAATACTAATTGAATAGAAATGTTTTTTCGGTATACTTTCCCTGGTTCCAATACTACCACGGGCTTTACGCAACCGATAGGAGTATATGAAAATCCCTTCAACAAACATAGGCCATCGAAAGAATTTCGGAGACCCAAGAAAGCACAAAAGACAAAATATTTCAAGAATGCATATATAATCGCATGGATAAACTCACAGTAACCCATTAGCGATTATAGAAATATATATCATGTGCATGAATGGACTTTGGGGTCCTGAACTCGTTCAAATGTAAATTTTTTTTTATTACTGGATGTTCTGGCCAGTTTGCGCGCACTTCGATTAATCCTGGAGTCTCGAATTCTACAATCCCGCAAACCTTCGGTAGCTCCAAGATTTGAAATGTCTGACCTTCATGAAATTCGAACGTGCAACCTCTTGAGAACAACTCGCGCACTTTAATTTCGTTACTTTCTTATGCTCACTTGGCCAGACTCATTGGGCTGTTATAATGTGAAATTGCTAATCCTATTTGATTGTGTAAACGACTACATAAGAAAATGAAAAAGAAGACCACCCAAAACAAAATTATAAAAAAAAAAACAAAAAAACAAGCCCACTGCAATATTTATTTAATTTGTACTGTAAATTTCTGGTGAAAGTACACAGAGACCTCCTCAACTATGCGTTTTTTTCATGGAGATCACCTAACGTTTAAAACCGCCCATACAGACCCCCTCAACTATATGAAATAAAAAACTTGGCTAACTCTTTTAACGGAAGGAAGAAAAATGACGATTCTACCCTAGAAATTGCTCACACTGACCCCCTCATCTATAAAAATTATCCAGGCTGACCCCTTCATCTTGACGGTCTTTTTGATAAAAGCGGGCTGATTGGTTAACGGTTCTAATTGAGGGGGTTTGTATGGGCGATTTTAAATGTTAGAGAGTCTCCGTGAAAAAAAAATGATAGTTGAGGGGATCTCTGTATACTTTCACCTAAAATTTCTTCACAAGTCCATAACACAAACATGGATTCTCAAGCTCAAGGCACTGACTGTGATATAGCATAAGAACCTGAAAAGTACGTTTTTATCTTTGGTGAACTTTTACATGGACTCGGGACCTTGCTGGAAGGCAGGGTCAGCATTGGCGTTGTCCGTTGGAAAAGCTATTTTTTGGGACACAAAACCACTTTTCTTTAAGAATAATGAGCGGTTTGAATCAACTTTGTGGGCAGGGTTTGATTCCTGTAAGTACTCATCCCCTTCCCCAAATCCACTAGGATATAGTAGATTAGGTTTAACTAATGGTAAAAAAAAAAAAAAACCTTTGTGTGACCTGAAATGAACCCCACAAATGATCAATCAATCATTAATGTAAGATTGAGTGGCCAAACAATCATTTTAAATTAATGAATTATTTTTTGTGGAGCCCATTTCAGATTGCACAACTGAAATAGAGTTAAATAAACCAAATACAATGATCCATAACAACTAGTACGAAAATTGTGAATTGAATATTGTGTTTCACAGAGTCTCCTTAAAACAAAACAAATTTGCCACCTATCAAGGGTATGAAGGTTGCACTTTCGATAATTCGTCTAGAATCACAACTCACAAAACACCAATATGAGCAGCCTTGGTGAACTGAAATAATGTCTACCCCACAGATCAGATGATAAGTCGTTGATCCGGAGATACATAAGGAAAAAAAAAAACAAAAAAAGGGAGTCGGTAATACTATGGCCTCCCTCTCCCACCGTCGCGCACGGGTATGGAACCCACGGGGGAGGGGAAGGAAGAAGATCAAGGAGTTGTGGTGGCTAGCAAGGGTTTGGGAGGGAAGAGAGAGATAGGGTTGAGAGAGTCTGTCTAATTAGCCACTCCTTTAAAAGGCTAACCACGGCTTCTTAGAAGCTATAAAAGTATGTAAATCATAGTAACTTCTGAAAAAACAGCTTTTGTTCCTTTAACCAGCTTCAAAAAAAAGTTTTTTTTTTTTAATTGGCAAACAGTTTTAAAAAGGTTGGTGATTTTTTGAAGTTACATTCTCAGAATCTTCTCTCAGAATTTTTCGCAAACAAGCACTTCCATTGGGATGATGAAAATCACTATTTCTTCAATTTGTGAAGTAAATCGCCCAAGCTTGAAATTGGGACAAACATTTTATGAAAGTCATGCCAATCACGTTTTTGTAAAAGCGTGATAGAATAATTTTGCTATTCATTTCAATCACGTTTTATAGGCATATCGCAGTATACTATGCTGTAACTTCCCGTTCAGCTTCTTTATCGTTTTTAGTTTGTCTCAGTTTACAACTTCCTTGAATAAATGTATAATAAGGCTATGGCTTAATTGCTATGATGATCCTGTCTTAAGTCTTAGTAATTCTGCAGTTTAAGTCGGCTATGGATTCCACGGTTCGCTCGAATCATTCAGCATCTGTTTTACAGCGAATGGTACGTCTAACTGATCATAGAAGAGAGAAAAAAAAATTGAAGCAACCCCATCAAGGCCTACATTTCTCACTTCTATACTTTGTGTCCAGCAATATGTCCTTTGGTATCAAGAAATACACTCAGAATCTAGGATACTCGTCTGTTTCAGATTGGAATTTCGAAAATAGGCAAGTGTTTTTTCTCCCTTCATTTTTTTTTTAATATTTTTTGTGATTTTGGTGTTAAGCTGTGTTTAGATCATAGCTTTGTGGAAGTATTTATCAAGGTAAACAAAAATAGTTGAGAAATCCGGAACCGTTATCCTTCAACTCAAATCTTTTCCTTGGTCTTATTCTTTCACTCCCTGAATCACAGAGTAAGGAAGAGGGTTGTGGGACGGAGTAGGGGTGTTCAAAAAAACCGTCCGAACCGTAAAACCGGTCCGATCCGGACCGAACCGTCTCCTATTTGGTC
This sequence comes from Rhododendron simsii, assembly GCA_014282245.1. Taxonomy (NCBI): domain Eukaryota; kingdom Viridiplantae; phylum Streptophyta; class Magnoliopsida; order Ericales; family Ericaceae; genus Rhododendron; species Rhododendron simsii. Next base: position 11,273,121 of record CM024953.1, read on the forward strand.
TAGTTCTGTGGTTCTGCGGTCAGGTTTTGGTTCGAAAAAAATAAGAACCGTTAATTTTGGTTCGGTTACTGGTTCTAAATTAAAGAACTGTGGTTAGAACCAGACTGGACCATTTGAAACTAATATATATAATGATATAAAAATAAATTTATGTGTTTAATTTGGTAGGTTAATCTCTTTCTTGCTTAACTTACTTTATTTAGATATGAAATCTCATTTGTTAGAAAAGTTTTTATTTTCTTCTTTCTTTTTCTATTCTAATAGATTACCTTCTTATTCTTTCAATTCTTTGCAATCTTATTTAACGGATTAGTCTTTATAATTTCAATCTCACGTCTCTCTTTTTCACACACCGGTGATAGGTTTGGATGCTAATTGGATAGAATCAGAACCGGAACCGAATCAAAACCGGATCGGTTTTGCGGTTTGGTTCTGGTTCAGTTCCACTCATATATTGGTTAGGTTCTGCTTTTCAATTTCATAGAACCGTTTGAAATAATCCGGTTACTGATTTTCTAGAGAACCGGACCAATCCGGACCTTATACACCCCTAGGAAGGACCGTCTAAGGCATTCTTCATGTGTCTAAAGGTGATAAAGTGAAATTATTTTCCAAATAAGAATTTTTTAACTGAAATATCAATGAAAGATTTTCTGTAATTGAGGGTTGTGGGGACGCTTAATTATTATTTTTATTTTTCTAATGCGCATCTTAACTCATATTTTAGAAGACCATCGGGGATGCAGTTAACCGAACCCACTAACTATTTTTTCTCCCTTGTGTTATACGTTGAAGAAAATTAACAAGGCAATTCAAGTTTTCGTCACAGGTGTGTTCCACCAATTAAAACTGCGTGTTTGTGACATTTAAAAAAGAGATGGAGGGAGTATCTTTTTGGATAAACTGGATGTTCGGGCCAGCTTGCGTACATCTCAACTAACTATCGGATCTTGAAGTTAACAAACAGGCAAACCTCAAGTGGCCCCAAGATTTAGAATTTTTGGCCTACGTAAGATTCGAACTTACGATTTATTGGAAAACATGCCCTTCTGTTGATTGTTCAAATGTGAAATTGCTACTCATATTTGATTGTGGCATTGAAACATTGTTGACGTAACGACCACACAAGAAACAGAACAAGAAGACCATAAAAAATAAAAAATAAAAACGAAGGCAGCTACAGTATTTATTCTTACCGCAAATTTTTTCGCAAGTCTTCACAAGTCCGTAACATAAACATAGCTTCTCTAGCCTGATGCCTGGGATATTAGCAAAAACTTATTGATTGTGAACGAACCCGAGTCTCCTCAATATTTTACTTTTGGTGTTTATTTGCTGAAAATTTTTGGGTCGTCTTAACAAAAATTGTTTCAAGAAAAAGATGACCCTCTAAGTGAAGCCAAACAAGGCCTAAACTGTGGAAACAACTACCCATTGCGCATTGGTCCCACTACATCATCTTTTTAAATCTACGACAGTCAAGCAAGTAAATCTACACTCTATTTAAGCGAAGTTATCAGCTTGCAGCAGCAAGTAAACCAACATTCCAATCACCACATTGATATGGCAGTTTTAAAGCCATTCTTCCTTTTCATACTCGTCGTTTTTCTGTTGTCCTTGCATTCTGTCTCTCCTCCTGTAACTGGCTTTGTTCAAGGCAAGAATGAGACTGACCGTCTGGCCTTGCTTGCTTTCAAGGCTGCAATAACCAGTGATCCCTTCGGAGTTCTAAACTCGTGGAATGAATCCATCCAGTTTTGTCACTGGATTGGCATAACATGTGGCCGCCGACACCAGAGGGTCACCGTGTTGAGCCTTGAACATCAAGAGCTCACTGGGTCTATTTCGCCTCATGTCGGAAATTTGAGCTTTCTCAGGGAACTGTGGTTGGTTAACAATAGCTTGGGTCAAGAAATTCCACCAGAAGTCGGCCGCTTGCGAAGACTACAAATATTGACAGTGTTCAATAATTCGATTGCTGGTGAAATTCTGTCCAATATATCTGGTTGCTCTAGCCTTGTTGCCCTTGAACTCTCTCGCAATAGGCTGGTTGGGAAAATTCCTACGGAGCTCAATTCTTTGACTAAGCTCGAAAGACTGCTGATCAACAAAAACAACATGACAGGAGATCTGCCTTCTACTCTTGGGAATTTATCTTCTCTTACGTATCTTCATGCTTATGATAATAGTATTTGTCACGCCCTCGATTTTCAACATAAATAATAATCATTTTAAATAATAAAAATCATTAATGAAATACCGATAATACCCAAATGACATATTTTCCCCCAATCCTCAAAGTTCAATTCAAACGTTACAACCCTAGCTCGAAGCCCCAAGATATACAAATATCAAAATAATATTACATTTTACTTTAATCATTCTTTTGAATACTAATTTCAAACAAATGCCAATTTGTCGCCTCTTTTATACCTTCGAAACCCACGATCAACAGGCACACAATGCACGCCATGCCAACTTCCTTGTTAAATACCTGAAAATGATAGGTTGAGCTACACTAGCCCAGTAGAAAAATCTATACGCAAGTTATAGGAAAATATGATGAGTTATGCATCTCAAGTGAATGAATTTCATAAGTGAACCATGAGAAACATGAGTTTATTACAACGGAAGACAGACTACGGCCAAAGAGTTCCCGACAGCTTGTAAGTATTCCTAACCGTTCACTTGTCATGTAGAAATATTATTAAACTCACATCAATCAAACGTACTCATAATAGGTTCGCAACTATTTCAACACTTCTCGTAATCTCAACAACTCTGCATTTCTACCCCTTGCGTTGCAGTTAGCATTTCCTCATTCCAATTCTCAATTACAGTCACTCGAATCCCAACAATCACACAATCCCTTCAGCAAATACTTCTCATAATCTCATGACGCAATAGATCACGCCAATCAAACCGACTTATAGGTCAAACACGGATCGACAATCCCATTACAATGTATTCCAAACGATCAATCATAACAAAACATCACAATATTGTACCGACTCCATAGCCACTCTACAACATGCTACTCACTAATATTGATACTTAGATCTCATGGAACGAGAGCCAAAAGAGTTCGAAGGATAAGCAAATTACGCGGACACGCATTACTGTGCTACCACTTGGATCACTAGAAAAGCTCACGTCTACCAACTATATTTCCCACAACGTCACACTTAGCCTTCGGTACTCCTAAACAATCCTACATCACGTATTTCATTTACAACGACGCTAAGATTACGCTTAACGGGCATCAAAGGAATTTAAATGATCATTAACTCATTGGAACTAGAGTAATCAAGCTTAAGGATGGTTTAACGACGTTCAAAATGTGTTAGAAGTGATTGGGAGTCAAAACAGACGAACGAGGATCAACGGACCAAAATTTTCCAAGAGAGCAGTCCGTGTTCGACAATTCATTAAAAATTCCATACTCAATATTTTTCAATGATTCTAACGCCAAAAGTTCACCAACTTACCAATCCTTTAGACCCATAAGGACCCACAACCAATAGCATCGTTTAACCATAACAAACAATGAAAAACGCAGCCCCGTGCGCTGCCCAGACTTTCAGATTACAGGGCAATCTTCTAAAAATCATAATAAATCGAGTTCTTAATATTTTTAAGCGATTCTAATCCCAAAAGTTGCACAAGTGAATGAAGCTTAAAAGGTATGAAGGAACCCTAGTCAAATCTGGACTCCAAGGAAGGTTAAATAGGCATTTACCAAAGCGATACGAATCTGCGTGACAGATTGACACACCTCCACTCAAACGATCATAACTTTCTGTATACTAAGAGTCTTAAGACGATTCCGGTGGCAAATGAAAGCTAACCTCAAGGCCTTCGAACCGATATAAAGTTCGTATAAAACGGACATCAAACGAGGAAGTTATGGCCGTTCGAAGTGGGCTGAAACCCAGAAAACGAGACAGATTACAGACCAGTTTTCTAAAAATCACCATAAATTCAATTCTCAACGGATTCGAGTGATTCCAACGGCATTAGAACGGGCTCTAAGTCTACCCTATTTCATATGAAGGAACCAAAATTCAATCATGAGTTTAAGAAGGAGTAAAACCCCAAAAAGGAAGGCCCTGTTTCTGCAGATTTTCGGAAATGAAGGAATCAACCTCAAACAATGATTTTAAGCACGATCTATCAACATAATCAACATATAAACGCATAACAAGCGCAAGAAATCCCTACCTCAAGGGTTTTGAGCAAAACCCGACCCTTTGACCAAGTCAACCGAAGCCCACGTGGTCCGATCGTAATTTTTCTTGGATATTCGGAAAGCCCGCGCTCCGTAGAGCAACTTTAATTCTCGGACTTTGTCCGGAATCTTGTTCTAAGAAGATGAAATCGAGGAGAGAAGTTGAGGGGAAGTGAGAGGCGAGAGAGAGCCGGATGAGAGTTAGAGAGAGAGAGAGATGATATGTGTGTGTGAGTGTGTCGGCTGATATAGGAAAAGAAAGAGGAAAATTATTCCATGCTACTCACCCACACATACACACATGCACCCACTAATAACACTTGTTCCCTTTCACAAATAATGACATCACATTAACCCCAATCAAGTAACCATAACACTAGTCGTATTTCCACGTGTCACGCCTTTACTAATAATTACAATACTTCTTTAAAAAAAATACGGGCCAAAATTACGGGTCGCTACAGTATTACTGGGAATATACCAGATACACTTGGTGGATGCAAAAAATTGAAAGTTCTCGCATTGGAGGGTAACAAGTTGGTCAGTACCTTTCCTTTCTCAATCTATAATCTCTCTTCAATGACATACTTACAAGTAATGGATAACCAAATTGAAGGCAGGCTTCCTTCTGATCTAGGAATCACTCTTCCTAATCTTGAAAGCCTAGATCTTTCTTTCAACTTGTTTACTGGTTATATACCTATTTCTGTATCCAATGCCACCAAACTATATTATTACTGGTTATATACCTTTTTTTTTTTTTGGCCAACATGGTGGGAATTTTATTAAAACTCGGAGAAATAACGAATACATCAAAGAGGATGGTTATCCTTCCAAAGAAAAGAAAATAACCAATCTGAGGCCTAACTTCCCAAGTTTTTACGCCATAGCCTTGCAAACCAAATTTGGCCAAAGATTATGCTACTATTAGCCGATCATCGACAAAAAAAATCTCAGTCCCTTATCTGATCCGAGAGCCGTTTAACATCCTCTACAATGACCTCTATTTCTATTGGGCATATCTCCTCCCCACGGATAATTTTTACCACCTGTTGTGAATCCCCCTCCATAGTTATCGGGCCCACTCCTAAAAACAACGCAAAATCAAGAGCAGCCCGCCACGTGAACGCCTCCGCGCACAGAGCACTACCCAATGAATCCAAATGCAGAGAGCGAGCAGCCAAAAAGTTTCCCCCGCAATCACGCGCGCACCACCATACCCCCTCCAGCAGCCTTGCCTTCGTTCGGGTCATTCACCCACGCCCCATCCACATTGATCTTGAACCTTCCAACTGCAGGCCGTTGCCAACGCTGCTCTACTTCAATTCGATTTGTCCTCGGTTGCCTCGGCCCAGATTCATTCATTCCAAGAATTACTCTTGGCCGCGGAGAATTATGCGCAATTCTCTTAACTGCGAAGAATTACTCTTGACCGCAAATAATTACTCTTGACCCCCTAGAATTACTCTTGGCCGCACAATTCTATTTTCAGTACCCATTGTATCATATGGCACACCCATTTTGCATCGCTAGTAGTGAATTACCCATTTGTTTCAGCTCACAAATTTTCTGACTCAACTAACAATACTCATTTTGGTGTTTCCAGTGGATCACCTAAATGTGTTGTTGAACCCTAACAAATAATACTTGTTCAGATAACCGTGGCAACACAGTTAAATAGAGAGAGGGAGAAGAGACATAGATATAAAAGAGAGAAATGTCTGCGAATAATTACTCAAGGCCGCAAAGAATTACTCATAGACGCAAAAAATTACTCGTAGCCGCAAAAAATTATGCTTGGACTACTCTTGGCCAAGTAGAATTACGCGTGGCCGTGTAATTCTAGTCAGCCAAGAGTAATTCTATGCGTCCAACATGTGGCTGCGTAATTTTATTCAGCCAAGAGTAATTCTATGCGTCCAAGCATAATTTTTTTCAGCCAAGAGTAATTCTATACGGCCATGCTTTTTAATTTCGGTGGTGAGCTTTATCTTTTTATCCTTTTACTTGTCTTCAATCCCATCTGCAAAATTCGATATCAACTTCTCCTTTATCATCGAGAGTCGTTTTAGGTCCCCTGTGGATGCTCCAACCGGATCCATTAACAAATTAATGCACATCATAACTCAAACTATTGCGGATGCTCAAACCGGATCCGTTAACAATTTAATATGGCGTCCTATTGCTATCGTTTTTTGTCCCTTGTGTCAGACGTCAAAGAAAACAAGTCAATTCAAGTTTTCTCTGTCTACACGTACGGCAATTGTGAACGACTCTTTCTATACGGCAATTGAGAAGGACAGTCGCCGGAATCTTAATACACAAAAATACAAAGGGTAGTCCGCGACATAGAAATTGATTTGGGGCCTACCAAGACCGAATTTGTCACTTGCTATATCCTCTGTCCTTACGGGCATAGACTTACCTCCTGGAAAGAATGATTAAATCAGATCGACATGAGTATCTAACTACGTTGCATTGCCGGAATCCATGTATATTTGAAAGAGCTAGGAGTCATTTGAAAGAGCTAGGTTGACTCCGTTGCTTCTCTCATGGTACAACGCTCATCCCACCATGACCCCTTTCTCCTCGGGGTCCATAGAGATAAAATGTAGGGCTAATGCCAACAGTTCATCACAAAAGAAAGGACTCACTAATCCGGGATCGCTAACGAATACTAATCTAATGAAAAATTAATACTAATAGAATAGAAATATTTTTTCTGTATACTTTCCCTGGTTCTGTTACTTCCACGGGCTTTATGCAACTGATTGGAGTACATAGATATCCACGAAAGGCAGAATATTTCAGAAAATTCCAAGAATGCATAACAGTGTGGATAAGCTCGCATTAACCCATTAGTGATTATAAAAACATATATCATGCGCATCAATGGGCTTTGGGATCCTGACCATGGTTCAAATGTGATTTTTTTTTAATCACTGGATGTTCTGGTCAGTTCGCGCGCACCTCGACTATGTCATAACTCCAACCACAATCGATGAAAGCCATTGCAAATTTAGGTATTTGAAATGACGAATACAAATCTCTATTATAAAACAGAAAGGTGTGGGGACAAGTTGTTAGAATGATCTAGATTTGTTTGATCTAAGGGTTGAGAGGTATTCTTCTCATTTCATTAAAAGCCCATAGTTTTAATCTAAATTACACAATTGCCATACATGTCTCCTTCACCGTACTTCGTCTTTTCCTTCCACGTTTCAAACCCACAAACATTCTAAACCCCAAACCAGAAGCTTCGTCTTTTCCTTCATCGTACTTCATCTTCTCCTTCACCGTACCAGTGGACTCCCAGCAACTCCGACTCACGGACGCACCCCCGCTGGCCCCCTGCCTCGCTAGCAATGGAACGCACCCGGACACAGCAACCCCGTAGCGCACGACCATTGGAACACCACCATGAAAAACCCCTCTTGGCCCTCTTCCTTCTCTGCTTTTGAGATGCTATGTTTGTCTGTGAGATTGAAAAATTAAATGCATGTTCAGGAGAATGCCTACGATGTATTTGTGAAAATGCGTGTGACTAAGTTTTGTGTACGTTTGATTGTGCTACAATGTGTTTGTGAAAATGCCTACAATGTGTTTGTGAAAATGCATGTGATTGGATTTAGTTGAATAATTAGAGATTGGGGTCGTTTTTCTGCTCCTCTACCCATGGGGTTTTTTGGGCTTTTGTGAAACCATTGGGTTGCTCCTCTTTTCCATTTTGTTATGCCCCAATATGTATGTCACTTTTCAAAATCCGAATGTTACACCTAACTCTTTTAAGCAGCTACAACACGAACGCATAAGCATGTATACCAACCACGTGCCCCAAAAAAAAACCCATAATAGGCAGAAAAAACCAACAAAATGAGGAGCCCCAGTATGAAGAAATGATCTATCCTTCTTTTTTGACCACTGACCTCCAAATTGCAAAGTGTACAACCTGAAGTTACCCATCATTTTAACCTTTGGGTGACCTTTTGTACCGACTTTTCCATAACCATCTTTCCCAACATTGGCAATCAATTTCATTTTTCAATCTCACAGACAGACACTTGATCACGGTAGAAAATTGGTTTTTTTCTCATCTTTTGTTGGTGCTCTAAAATATATATATATATATATATATATATATATATATATATATATATCTCATCTTTTGCTAGGAAATAGTGGCTTCGGGGGTTTAACCTAAGGTGGTATGATTTTGTACACATTCTTTCAAGTTCTCTCTCTTTTTTTGTGGGACCAATCATTTTTATTGTTTTTTCTATATCAAAACTCTAAAGTTAATTCATCGACCGCGTAGGCACCTAATGATAATGTTATATCAAAGGCCCAATGCTTACGATGTGAACGAGAGAGAGCAGGAGAATGCATTCAACCGAGATGGCCCACATTCTTTCCGTCCTTAACACCAAGTTGTCGTCAACGTGCATGCCTAGAACGTAGCATGATGGCAACAAATATCAATCCAGTGACTTCTACATCTATAGAAATTCCAACACCAAAGCGAGCAATGGTTTCACGTGCCTTCCAGTCATCATCAGTTGTGGTGCTTCCTAAAACACCAAATTTGAGGGACTATTCTGCAATAACTGTGGATAGTATGCTATGTCATTATGAACCTAGCTTAGGCACGCCAGCATGAGGTATTGAATATCGAAGAACCTGTAGCTATGCCGAGCATTATCGAAGAATCTGATTTTGAAATGGGTCATCCTTCAATGCCTCCTCGGAATCTCAAGGAAGAGTTTCTAGCCGTGGCGACTCCTCCACGGAATATTGACAAAGAACTTCTTGCTATGCTTGACACATCTTTAGCTCTAATTCATCGGTAAATTTTTTTCATTTGTTTTTGATATGTTTCTATTTATAGTGAATTGGCACGTGCGTTGCACGTGGTATAAGTAGGTAGTATATCATTAGTAGATGATGAAATCAAAATACATGATTGTCGAAGTATAAACAAATGTGTGTAATTGTCGTTTGAGGAAAGGGAAAGAAAAAGGAAGATGCCGGATAAAAAAAAGCATATGAAATGAAAATACATGGTTTGAAGTAGCTTTACAAACATCTTTGTAGAATTGTTGTTCTTCAAAAACGGGAAAATAAAAATAAAAAACAATGTGTAGTATTGGTCCAAAAGTTGCACTCATAAGTTTCCACCCAAAAGAATTTCGGCACCGGGGCATTTTTCCTTTTTGTTCTTATGTTCTTAAAACAAATAGCGCCGATTGGCTCCGTCGCTAAGAGCATCTCCAACAAAAAATGTCAAAGCTGGAATGACATCTCCAACGGTTACTTTTGGCATAAATGGACAATTCAATAGATATGCCTTCACTCATGCCAAAGCTGAGGTGGCTTTAACACCTTCCACTCCCATGTCAATTTTGACATCTACATCTATACATGCCAATTTTCAAAAACTACCTTTGGAAGTTCAAAAAGAATTCTACCGTTTGATGTTTTCTTATTCTTATTCTTTTTTTCCCTTTTAAGTTTGAGCTCTATTTTTTTGACATTAGGGTTGGAGAGGGAGAGTTTGATGTCAAATGGAGACGTCAAAATGTCACATAAGCCTTCAAAAAAAATTTGACATCTCCAACAGGAGATGCTCTAACTACACCAACATCAGGGTACATTGGATCTGAAAAATCAAGGATTTTATCTCCCCACAGCAACAGGAGGAAAGCTGTTTTTAAGTTTTAACCTGTGTCATACAAGGAAAAGGAAGAAAGCTACGAAGGCATAAACGGTTTGAACCTATGTCAAGCTCATTCCTCCAGCACTGAGACTTCTAATCTTTCATCCCGACAGAGGAGCATCTAACTGCAATGAAAACTGAATGAACAGAAGAAATTATCAAAATGGAAAAGTGAGGCAATATAGAAGTAATTGAAAATTATGAACCTGAATAAAATTGAATTTTGACGGGGTTTCAATTTCAACAAAAGCTGAAAGAATAGGCATGGATCGATATCAAAATCCGGAAAAATAACTTGCCAGGAAATAAGTAGATGAATTTCCTTTTCACTATTCCCATGGATTCTTCATTTTTCTGATTTACTACATGAAGTGCAGCTCACGTGATTCACAGAAGCGTTTATTTTTTGCTTTTAAGACTCAAATCTTAAATCAGGACTGAAGTTTTTAACGGAAGTACCTCAATTGAAGTTGTTCCTATGGCTGAACAAGGAGTGCAGAATATTAGTTATCAGGAGTCTCACAACTCCAAACTAATGCTTTATAACGGCATAACTCAAGAACCCAGCTGGCCCAGATCAGCGGCAAAACTGATGCAGGCAAAACCCCGTTAGCTATATAGGAAAAAACCGCAGCCTTAGTCGGGTTTTGCATTTTACCAGTTTAACCAACAACCAGAGTGATAGTAAACAGAAATGAAAAATAACCAAATTAAAACAAATTAAGGGGAAATGCTAGGATTGGGAAGTGTCATGAAAAAGCAAGAAGGCATAGGAGGATTAAGAAACAAGAAAAATCACTCCTCATTATTATAAAGGATCCTAGCAACCATAATAGTGTCGCACTCTATGTTTATGTCCAAAGTTTGAGTGCACTATAATGCCATGTTCATGTGTGACATTTGCATTATTTCCTTCTATCCATATTGCAGCCACCTAGTAGCCGACGGGGAGTTGTAAACCCTTTGGTTGAGCTTGACGTCAGTCCTTATGTGTATTCTATATGAATCCAATGAACTTTGGTCTAGTCTCCTAAGACATGGCATAAGGGTTTGCAGAGAGCATATCCATTAGTGTTCTGACAATGTGTGGGTTAAGTGGGGGGCTTTTTCTTTTTGTCCAGCTGGTTTTCCATAATGTCTAACTTATTTTGGAGTTCATTATCAGTATCATAGAAGTATAGTTGGAAGTAACAAGGAGAAGTAGCTGATGGAATCAAAGATGGCAGTTCATGGTAAATTTGCCCTTGTGGTTGGGAAAGATGGACTTGTCGCCTTCTTTGTCCTATATGGCATATTCACAAATAAAGGGTTAAGGCATTTGTGGAAAGTGATGACCCTTAGAGAGCATAAATTGAATAATCCAGTCTTGGCTTGACACCTAAACAGAAAGGTTATGATTCGAGGATGGTGAATGAGGAACAAATGATAGTGATTGACTTTGGCTGCTACCTACTGAAACGTCATACAACATACCTATATTGAGCAGTGAGCATACGCCAAAAAGAAAAAAAAAAAGAAAAAAGGGAGAAGTTAAAGCTTTAGTTTTTGGAGCTGCGCTAAAGAAACAGTTGGACAAACTTTTGATATCGTGCATAGTTGATAGTTCATCTCAAACGCTATCGAATTGGACCTATTCCATTTGTTTGGATGACATGCTCATGGCTGAAGTTGGTTTCATGAGCATGATTATGTTCTGTGCTACTTCAACCAAGATGCTGATATTTCTTTTTTATTCCAAGCTAAATCAGTGATCTGCACACCAACTCAAATATTTTTACACAGAATTCTTGAATAGCCTTTTATCTAGCCGTTTGGGCTTGTTTTTATTTTCAAAACAATGTTTCAAAATCAGAAACAAAGCCCATGTTTGCAGAGCTAGCAATAGAAGAGTAAGATCAAAGACCAAAGTTTGGCTTGCATGATTAAGAGGAGAAGACATACCAAAAGCTAAGATTTCAAAGGGCAATAGATTCAACGTGAGTGCAGGAGCTCAAATGAAGGTGCTAATACTTCTTTTTCATTCAAGCCCAGTACAATCATCTGCAAACCGAAATGTATAGTCCGCCGAATAAAGGGAACGCGAATCACCATACCACTGCAGCACTGAATCGGAGATTAGAAAACCAACACACACAATTGGAACAAGTATTTCTTTTGACAACCAGATTTTGGTAATACAGAAAACAAAAAATAAATGATCAGCACAACAGAATACCCTATTAAATGCCAAAACAAAAATCACCCTTGAACTTTTACATTAAGTTCCATTAGACATGATCTATTTTAGGTGACCGTAAACCATAGATGAATAATACTGACACGTCACAATGGTAAAAGCAGATGAGTCTAACAAAAGCAAGCTGTATAAACTAAGGAAAAATGGAACCATCTTATTCCCCCACAACCCCCGTCAGCGCCCCTTTTGGGGAAACTATGTTGCAACTCCAGGCAAAGTCTTGCCGTATTCTATGTCAAATGCTAGAAATAACTATTGATATCTACTAAAAGATTAGGTGTTTAAGCAAAATAGAACATCGTGCTTGTTCTACCTCAACCTCCATGCCATAAGCTGTTTGGACAGAAAGCCTGGGACCTCCGACCGCATATTCCAATAGTTTCCCAGAAGATGCTCCAGATGCAACAGTGGCAAACCTATAAGAAATAGGCTAGAAGCATGAGATAAGGGGTAAGAGTTAAAAACAAACTCAATGTCAATATGTTGCGAAACAAAGTGCTTTGTATTAGAAATAACTCCAGGATACCTATAGGGAATACCAAAACATTCTATGAGACTCTGGCCATTTCTAGTTTCGATTATCCTTTCCACTTCTGAGCTCAGATATGAAACATCTGACTCCATGATTTGCATTTTCTTCTGAATATACTCTACTTTTTGTGTAGGTGTAAACCTAGCATATCTCGTCCTTTGAGGAAAGCGGCGCCGACTGATTTCATCTTGGCCAAGGCAATCCAAACCTTGTGTCTCATCCATTTTCTTTATTTTAACAAAACAAAGATGGGAAAAAATCAAACGCCATAAAAGGGAATAGAGAGGTAGTTCACGATTAACGCTTGAAGCGGACAGGTAGCATAAACTCATAGTTGGTAATGTTTTCGCGATAGTTCGTGGAAAGGTAGAAGTTCGAAACAGTCATCATATGTTGTTATTTGTAAAGTTAGTTGGAAAGGAATAGCTGATATTGCAGCATTTCAATAGCGTGAATTCATAGTCATTTTGTGTGTGTGTGTGTGTGTGTCATTGATGTGATTTCCTGACTTTTGAGTTGGAAGTTTGCATTGGTACATGTCATCTGCTTAATGTGAGAGAAATTCAATGGACAGTGTCTTAAACATATGATGCAGAGTGTTTTTTTTTTATAAGGAGATTTGTTGTCTTCTCAAGACCCGCTTTGTTGTAAACTTTGTTTCCCCATTTCTAATTGCTAGTATACACCGAGGAAGGCCAGAGTCTACCCTTCTTTATAATTGTGATCAAATGACTAAGTCATCTCAATCTAAGCCTCTCTCTTTAAATAATGTGTAATGGGGTACAATACATAATCCCACTCAATAATTTTTGCACATATACACAGTCCACAGGCATGCCATCTAGCTAGGGAGGGCAGTCAGTGGTGATGAAATGAACAGTCATTCAAAACATGACTACAAAAACGACTTGTTTATGCACCTATCTTTGTCCCGGTCAGAATAATTTTCTGGAGACATATTCTTCTCTTTGGATTCTACAGAATGGTATTTTTGGCAAGTGTCTTTTACTGTTCAAGTGAAGTCTTAGTGTATCTTTTCACCTTACTTTTTTTAAAGCATCCCAACTTTTATTGTTATTGTCTAAGTGCTCTCATGTTCGACATCTTCAACTGGTCTTCAAGGGCACATTTTGGCAAACAATTGGTGTGCGTATTTATGGTCTACAGAGGTGGACAAAGGGGAAAGGGGAGAGTGTTTGCAATCAAAGACGGGGTGGAAATTTGAATGCATGACTTACCTATCTTGGCCTTGTGTTGGAATGCACTTGGGTTCTGTCTGGTACGTTGTTGTTGTTGGAGTCTTGGTTGGAGGCTGCCGGAGTAATTAAGCAGGAGAACGGGGAGCCAGAAGGATGGTGTAATTGTTTTTTGGGAGGCCGGGGGAGTCGGAGGTGAAGGGGCTTCCAGAAGGAGGATGGATTGGTTTTGGGCTAGGGGAGGCGGAGGCGGTTGTTGTTGTGTGTAGTGTTTCCACTGGGGTGTTGCATTGTGTCGCTTGGAAAGAACTGTTCATTAGAGTGTTTCACTGTTTCGGTTGGGAAGAGGTGTGGAGTGTGCAGGGATTAATTGCAATTGCAAGGGGTATTTGTGGAAATGAAAGAGTAGGAAACACGTTCATACATTTAAAAGAAGTAGTATAGATATTTTTTTTTTTTCTGTTTTTACTTCACATACATGTTAACATGTATATGTAGGCTACCTCTTGGAAATCAATCAATTTTTTTACTTGTGTTTGATATGTTTCTATTTCTATTAGGGGTGGCAAATTAAACCCAAACCCATTAATAAACACATACCCATCAACTAAAAAATAAATCCAATCCAACCAATTTATTAGTTGGGTAAGAATGGGTTTAAACCCAGCTAACCCATTATTAAATATTGGGTTTTAATTGGGTATCAATTGAGTCAACTTAAATGACCCAATGGGTAATGAAAGAAACCCACCAAATTCCTGCATCTTTACCAATTACCAGGTCTCCCGTCTCTTTTGCAATTGGGAAGCCGAGGAGTATGGCCCTCTCTCTCTCTCTCTCTCTCTCTCTCTCTCTCTCTCGGAGTATGGCCTTCCCTCTCTCTCAAATATTCAATTGTTCTGTGCTAAATCCCACGCGTCCAAAAATGTTTTGGACGGTCTGGATTGAAAACCAATTGTGACCGGTAACAATTATTTTGACTAGTCAAAATTGAAAACACATCTCATCCATTGATTGCGCGAATGGACCGGTGAAATTGTGCTCCACCGTGAATAAATTTCTCTCATAGTAGTCCCGCATAGGGTTTGGATTAAAAATTGACTTATTTTTTTGTCCTTATACAAATTTTTTTGTAGTTTTACAATCAATCCAAATAATAAACACAAAACCTATGAATATTCCAAAGTTACTTGGCGTGGAGTTTGATCCTCCATCCTAAACTGCCGCCACGGCCAAACTGTGATACCTCGAGCAAAAACCCTTCTGTCCACTTATAAGCATTGCCGTGCAAAAGTTTGCTAAAGGAACAATGATTCTATGTGAACCAAAACTCTCCAATTCCTTACTATACTTGGGCCAACTATTGTATGCTTGAAGGAATTAACTACAATTGAACATCAGACCCAATTTTACCTTGCGCAATTACCCATTACCCCAATGCCAATTAACTTGGCATATGTCTAGGCTTAATTAAGATGTACACACATTGGTTGTAGACGATCAATTCCCATCTTTGTGGCAACACTCCATAAGACCATCCAAATTACATTTTTTCGCACCCATCGGTCTATGAGGCCTACAAACCCCACAACAATGTAAATGGACCGGCAAAGCGTAGATTAAGTTGATTAAATGGGTGCTTTTCAGCATATATCAAACCACAACCCACAGAACATCACTATGAACAACCATGGCAAACTGAACTGGCATCTGTCTCTCTCACTTCTCTCACTCAAAGAATAATTAAACTCAAGAATTTCTGTTGGAATTCTGGAAAACGTGAAGTCCAATGAAAATGGGATGCCTAATATATAACCAAAGAGTGCATTCTGAAATGTTCAGAGACTTCAATATTAGAAACCGCTGTAATGAACCTCAGGATTTAATACTTCCATCATGGGGGCAAAAACCGCTGGCCTTTGAGCTGCACGGTTCAATTACAAATGAAACCTACGAGGGACCTTTCGGTTGAACTTCAGGATTGAATACTTCTATCATTGATAGTAGGCTTGTCAACAGGCTAGATCCGATCCGGATTCGACAAATTCGAATCCGAAAAATCCGGATCCGATCCGAAAATTTTTTTAATTCAAAACTTTTAGCTAAAAATACAATATTTAAAAAAAAAACCATATTTTCCAAAAAAAAAATTAATTTAAAATAAAAATACAAGTTTAAAATAAAAATAAAAAAATGAAAATACAACTTCTTAAACATTTTTTTATTCAAAATAAAAAATTTATAGTTTTTTTTAAAAAAAATTAAAAAATTTATAAAGTTCGGATCAGAGTGATAACGGATTTAATCCGATCTGATCCGTATTTAGATTACCGGATTCAGATTATCGGATCGACGTAATCAGATCCGGTCCATTGACATGCCTAATTGACAGATTCATTGCCCATGGGGTAGGTTCTAATCCAAATCGAACAAGGTAAATTAAATCTGTCTCTCTTGGTTTGATTTTATCTTTCCATTTGTTCCATTTTAAACCATGCAAGGACAGGAATTTCGAAAAATAACTAGAAGTGCACACCATGAGAAATGATCATGGGTGTAGTTTAGTGATGATTAATTATGGTTGATTTGAGAGAGTAAAAGAGGATGAGAAGAGTGCAATTTCGTTTTGGAGCAAGAGGATAAGGCATGCTTGGTGTGTGTGCATGGGTGGCAATGAGTGGTGGTGGTGATCATGGCCTTGATCTTTAGGGATCAAAATAGGTTGGAGAAGAAGCCAAATACTGATGAATTGAGTGCAATTTCGTATTCGAGCAAGAGGATAAGGCATGCTTGGTGTGTGTGCATGGATGGCAATGAGTGGTGGTGGTGATCATGGCCTTGATCTTTAGGGATCAAAATAGGTTGGAGAAGAAGCCAAATACTGATGATTTGGCCATTGGCTAGAGAGGTAAGACAAATTGGAAAATTGTGTTAGACATTGAAGAAAACAGGTCAATTCAAGTGTAGTTCACTTGTTCATGACATGGAAATTGATTTAGGGCCTGCCGAGATAGAGTTTGTCACTTGCTTTATCCTCTGGCTCAACAGGCAAAGAGTTATCTCCGTGGAAAGGATGATTAATTCAAATCGGCATGAGAACCCAAGTACGTTGCACTGGCAGAATCCATGTTGTATATTTGAAAGAGGTTGACTCTTTTGCTTCTCTCATGGTACAATGCTCTTCTCTCCGAGACCCCTTTCTCATGGAAGAAAGGGCTCCCTAAGCAGGGATCACTAACGGATACTAATCTAATGAAACATTAAAAAAAAATGTGGGGCTGATGCCAATAGTTGAATACTAATCTAATGGAAAATACTAATGGAATAGAAATGTTTTTCGGTATACTTTCCTTGGTGCTGGGGTGTGTTTTCATGGAGAATGTTCTTTGTATTAGTGTAGGTTGGAAGGGAGTTTAAGGTGAGTTGCAGGGTGCAGGTGAGCATGTGTACTGCAACTGTGTTTTGATGCTGCTGGTTATGTTTTCATTTTGCTTGTGCTCTGCAGGGCTTGTTCCATCTTTGGTCAATTTTGTAACGTTGCAAGGTTATGATATAATACAGGGAATGAAACTATCTTGGTGCTGCTTAATTCTTTGGTTATGAGATTGAACATCTCTTTTGGCTACTCATTGCTTGAGGCATACTTGCTGGTTCTGGTGTTTCTGCGATTTTGTTTCTGCTATTGTTGGTTCTGATGGCCACAACGATGCTGCAGTTGATGCCGTTGATGTTAGGCAAGGTTGGCGTCTGATATAGCTTATCCAATGGATGCTGAAATTTTTGGGAATTGGCTTTTCCATTTGGTTTATTGGTGTTCTCTACCTCGTGGGACTGGTCTATGTTCTCTTTCCAGGTTCAGAGTTGGATATTATTGTTGAGTGGTTGTGCCAATCTTGTTGGGATGCTTTCCCAAAGATCAATAAATTCCCTTTAGTCTTTTTTTAAGTCAATATGCTCAATAAGTAAGATTATAAGTGCTAGCCAACGGAGCCAATTTATAAGTGCTAGCCAATGGAGGGGAAGAAAACTACTGATTTGAACAATATTTTGACAATATTTTTATCTGAGTGCACGCAAATTGCATGATGCTGCCTGTTCAAGTATCCACATCGTGAAGGAAAGTTCGAATCTTAAGATACAAAAAAACAACAAAAACTGAACCCTCAAAGTCAGGTTTTTCTTTCTCCCGTATGAAGGGGGTTAGAAAATTAGTGGTTATAATACATAGGTGAAAGTACATAAACACCCCCTCAACTATTACTGATTCTCGTAAATACCCCCTCACATTTAAAAGCGCCCATGGAGACCCCCTCAACTACTGGAAACAAAAAAAATGCTAACTCCGTTAACGGAATTGAGGAAATGACCAAGATACCCTTTTCTATTATTTACCCACCAATCTGAGAGAGAGAGAGAGAGAGAGAGAGAGAGAGAGACGAGCAACAGAGCGCCCAGGTGGCGCACTCACCTCTGGCGAAGATGAGATCTGATCGCCGGCGAAGACCTCTTCGACGACCCCGTTGCCGCCTCTCACCTCCCTCTCCTCCTCAGCAACCACCCCTTCTCCGCCCCCGACTCTGACCTCACCTACCGCTCCCGCTTCCTCCTCCACGACCCCTCTGATGCCATGTGCCTCTCCGGCCTCCTCGTCCTCCCCCAGTTGAAATCAAAGCCTGAGCGTGAGCCTGAGCCCTGAAAGCTGCGCCAAAATGGGGTTTTTGATGAACAACCCATCGACTCCAAGCTTGCGTTGCCTTACCACGATAGCTGAAGCAGTTCTGAAATCCTCTGGCTCTGACGACCTCGACAGCCCTAAGCTCGTACGCAAAACCAACACTACTAAATCTGCATTTTTGTCCAAAAATGCCCAATTTGCTGACATGTGACCTCCCAGCAAACAGTTCTGAGACGGAAGGGTGTTACTTGGGTAATGGGAATAGGTGAGGGGGCCTCCATGGGCGCATTTAAATGTGAGGGGGTGTTTACGAAAATCAATAATAGTTGAGGGGGTGTTTATGTACTTTCACCTAATACATGTTCTGCGCATCAATGGACTTAAAACTTGAAAGAGAGATGTCCTGAACCGGCCACTAGACGATGGGAGCATACTTGTCCGACTAGGCGATGGGAGCATACTTGTCCGATTAGGCGATGGGTGCAAACTTGTCTGACTGCCATCGACCATACGTACTAATGGAAAGGGATGGTATGGTCCTGATGAACATGGACCACACATGAACAAAGTAAAAAAGAAAGACAAGAAAAAAAATGATAATAATCAAGGCCACTTCAGTATTTATTCGTGCGGTAAATTTCTTTGAAAGTCTTTGTTGAGAAAAATACAATCGGCGAATTTCAGAGAACAATTTCGTTAGGAATACAAATGAAATACAGATTGCATATACTGAATACAATGTTCAATAACAACTAATACGAAAAAAGGTGAACCGGATCAAGTGTTTCACTCCGTCTCCTTAAAACAAAATCGCCACCTACCAAGGTGTTGAGGTTGCACCGGCATCTAGTGGCGGACCCAGGAATGTATATACATTAGTGGGGGCACATATTATTTATGATGGTAAAAATGAATTTCATCAAAAAAAACTTATCAAATTTTTTCCATCACTTTTACTTACTATGTTATTGTTTCTTTCAAGTGAACTTAAAAGAAAATTTCTTATAAATGTAATATGTCTTATAACAACATTTATAAGTGAAGACATAGGTAATTCATATAAGGATAACTAGAATAGAGGGGTGGAGAAAAGAAAGGTGTGAAAATTACATATTTAAGAAGAAGCTTAGTAAATATTTGCAAACAAAAATTTAGTGTATAATTTATAGGACACTATCATAATTTTAAGAGTACATATTAGAACGATGTCGAAGTTATTTTGAAAAATCAAACCCAAGGAGTTGGTTTGGTGACTAAGGCTTGAGAATTAGTGGTTTGTTTTCTTCTAAGATCTTAATTAGGTATTATTGCTATCAACTCTTATCAGTCCACCCGGTAGTGGAATGTAGGTTTGGTCCTAGAGATCAATCAATGTACACATAAATTGGTCCTAAAACTTTAAAATATCTAAAAAATATATTTTATTTCCAAGAATCGTGTGGAGGCACGCGCCCCATAGGACCCTTACTAGGTCCGCCTCTGCTGGCTTCTGTCTCCCACAATAGTTCGGCTAGAACCACAACCAACAGAACACACAACTGTGAGTAGCCATGGCAAACTGAACTAGAGTCTGCCTCTTTCTAACACAAAGAATAAACTCAGGAATTTCTGTTGGAATTCTTGATAAACGTGAAGTCCAATGAAAACGGGTTGCCTAATATATAACCATAGAGTGACTTCTGAAATGCTTAGAGACTTCAATATTAGAAACCGCTGTAATGAACAACAGGATTGATTACTTCCATCATGGGGTTAAATAACCAGCAAAAACCGCTGACCTTTGAGCTCTGCACGGTCCAAGTACAAATGAAACCTAAGAGGGACCTTTCAGTTGAACTTCAGGATTTCAATAGGTGGTGAGTTCTGCGTTTCTATATTTCTTAGGTGAATTCCTTAGAGTGGAGAGCGGTCTCTAACCCTGTATCCCTCCGTCAAATATGGCGTCCCTGTTGCCATTGTTTTTGTCCCTTGTGTTAGACGTCGAAGAAAACAAGTCAATTCATGTTTTCTTAGTCCGTAGGGAATTGGGGAGAACCACATTGGAACGGACTCAGTTTACACGGCAATTGTGAACAACTCTTTCTATACGGCAATTGAGAAGGACAATCGTCGAATCTTAAAACACAAAAATACAAAGTGTAGTGCACGACATGAAAATTGATTTGGGGCCTACCAAGACCAAATTTGTCACCTGCTATATCCTCTAGCCTAACGGGCAAAGACTTACCTCTGTCGAAAGAATGATTAATTCAAATCGACATGAGAATCCAACTATGTTGCATTGCCGGAATCCATCTATAGGTTGACTCCCTTGCTTCTCGATCTCATGGTACAATGCTCTTCCCACCATGACCCCTTTCTCCTCGGTCCACAGAGATAAAATGTAGGGCTGATGCCAACAGTTCATCATGGAAGAAAGGACTCACTAAGCTGTGATCACTAACGAATACTAATCTAATGGAAAATTAATACTAATAGAAATATATAGAAATATTTTTTCTGTGTATTTCCTTGGTTCCGTTACTACCACGGGCTTTACGCAACTGATCAGAGTATATAGATATCTATGATAGACAAAATATATCAGAAAATTCCAAGAATGCGTAACCGCATGCATAAGCTCACATTAACCCATTAGTGATTAGAAAAATATATATCATGCACGCCCATCAACGGGCTATGGGGTCCTGTCCATGGTTCAAATGCGATTTTTTTTTTTTATCACCAGATGTTCTGGCCAGTTTGTGCGCACCTCGACTAATTTTGGGGTCCCGAATTCAATGACCGTCGACTAGGCAAACCTCTAATAGCCCCAAGATTTGAAATGCTAGACTTTCGTGGAATTCGAATTTGCGACCTCTTGAGGACAACTTGCAACCTTTCAATGCTTTATCATGCTCACTTGGCCTAACCAGTATCCCCTTGGGTTGTTCTAATGTCAAATTGCTAGTCCTATTTGATGGTGTCAACGACCACACAAGAAAAAGAAAAAAAAAAACCCAGTATTTATTCGTACCGTAAATTTCTTTACTAGTCCATAACACAATCCTGGATTCTCAAGGTACTGATTGTGATATAGTAAAAATTTGTCCTCTTATTGATTGTGAACGAACCTGAGAAGTTACGTTTTATCTTTGGTGAACTGAACTTTTACATGGACTCGGGGACCTTGCTGGGAGGCAGGGTCAGCATTGATGTTGTCCATTCTAAACGCTGTCGTTGTGGCACACAAAACCACTCTCCTTTAAGAATAATGAACGGTTCGAATCATCTTTATGGGACTTGAATATATGGACCCCATAAAATATCAATGAATCAGTAATCTAAAATTAAGTGACCAAACACTTAATTTTAGATTAATAATTGATAATTTTTTGTGGAACCCATCAGGTCACACAACTAAAATAGAGTCATATAAACTTAATACAATGAACAATAACAACTAATACAATAAAATGTGAGTCAAATTCTTTGTTTCACAGAGTCTCCTTAAAACAAATTTGCCACCTTCCAAGGGTATGAAGGTTGCAATCCCCGGATAATTTGTCTAGAACCACAACTCACCAAACACCAATGTGAGCAGCCATGATGAACTGAACTATCGTCTGCCTCTCTCACACACAAAGAATAAAGGAGTGGTGGTGGTGATCATGGCCTTGATCTATAGAGATCAAAATAAGTTGGAGAATAAGCCAAATATCGATTTGGCCTTTGGCCAGTAGGGTAAGACAAATTGAAAAATGCATTTGGATTAAAATCTTGGATCAGGGTTAGGTCGGCGTTTGGGCTGATGTTCGATCGGATAAAAGCGCAAGGTGACGTGATTAAATCTAATAATCTAAATTTAACAATTGCGCGATTGAAAGTATTTTCTAAATCCTAATTTTGGAACTGAAATGACAATTAAAGGTTTTCGGTACCTATTGAATTGTGCGATTTAGAATGGAATTAGGGATGCTCTAACCCGACCCATTAACTTATTATTGCCAGATTTTTTTTCTCCCTTGTGTTATACGTTGAAGAAAACAAGTCAATTCAAGTGAAGAAGAAAACAAAAACAGAACCCTCAAAGTTTGTTGTTGTCTTTTTATTTCCCGTATGAAGCGGGTTAGAAAATTACAATACAACATATTCTGGGCATCAATGGACTTTGAGGTCCTGAACATGGACCACATATATAGTTCGAATGTGAAATTGCCAGTCCTATTCGATTGTTTCATTGACTCATTTTTTACATGACGACCACCCAGAAAAAAAGACAGGACAAAAAATTAATAATAATCAAGGCCCAATTTTACCACTAATGAATGCTTGAAGGAATTAACTACAAATTCTACAATTGAACATCAGACCCAATTTTACCGTGCGCAATTAGCCGTTACCTCAATGCCAATTAACTTGGTTTATGTCTAGGCTTAATTGAGATGTAAACACGGGTTGTCACACCTCAAAATAAGAAGTGACCGACTGTGAACCGGTACCACAAGTCCAACTCATGGAACACGCAGCCTAAAATAAAATAAGTCGTCGATCAATAAATATTTTTTTTGTTACTAAATAAATCTCAATCATAAGCATGGGGCACAAACATCCCATGAACCAAACAATCTCAAAAAGATCCAAACATCTGACAAAATGTTTCAATTGCGGAAGCGATAAGTAAAATACTAAATTATGATGAGACACCCTAAGGAGGACAAACAACAAAACACCGCGAGATATCGCCAGAGTCCTCCTAACTACCCAACTTGCCTGAAAAAGAAGTTGGAATAAATCTGTCAACTGACGAGCTCAGTGAGTAGTAAAGCATGTATAATAATACAGTTCTAAAACATGGCTAAAAATAAATTATCCTGTTAACATATTTTGGCATACGAAGGTGTGCATCAAACCAACAAATAAAGCCGTAAATCATTTACCAATAAATCTCGATGGTGATCACAAACCAATCTCCAACAACAATGGAGAACCACAACCAAAATCAATATAACCTAATGCCAGTGAATAAATGTCTCATAATTGGATCCAATATCAAAACTTAGAGTCACCACGATGAGTAGGCAGCCCGTGAAACTTTTCCCTAAGAATGATCCGGTCAATAACAACCGTTGAGCGTTAGGGTCACCGGCCTAATCCGGTCTCTTTCCTCATGGCCAGAGTCACCCGCACACAGAGGATTAATTTCCCTGGACTCCCAAAATATGTTCCCATCAATATCCACAAAGTTCTCACCAAAAGATTATTCGATCAACCAATGGTTTCACCAAATCCGCATGCCAATTTCAAGAACCAAATAAAACAAATACATGTTCCCAATTTCAATTATTAATTTTCTAAAACAATAATTTAAGGGATACGGGAAAGTTTGCAAATACGTAATATGTTTACCAATAGTGCTACACGCACAAATTTTTGCAAATACACAGCGCGTACAGATGGATTTTGGACCCGTTTTGGGTCCCGCAAAGATGATCGGAGCCGCTCATTTTGTTCAAAACATCTTGTTTAAAGTCTCCGTAAAAAATCAGCTCATTTGGATATCGGTAAGGGGGTTTACAAAACAGTACCCATTTTCTGAAGCAAAGTTGGGTACTGTTTTGTAAACCCCCTTACCGATATCCAAATGAACTGATTTTTTACGGAGACTTTAAACAAGATGTTTTGAACAAAATGAGCGGCTCCGGTCATCTTTGCGGGACCCAAAACGAGTCCAAAATCCATCTGTACGCGCTGTCTGTTTTAAAAATCTGTCAGTAGCAGTTTTGTATGTTTAACCACTCACATGAGTCCAAAAGTAGAACGATTGAACAACACAAAATGAGACTACCCTATACACAAAAATAGAGCATATGAGTAACTAACTAATTCAAATATAATACTGACAACACAAGCTAGGACACTACTGCTATAAAATTACCCCAGCCTAAACATTCCTAATTAAGCTTCCTAAGCCAACAGTAGCCTCCAAAAATCCACCTACAACACCACCCAACGAGTTCTTTGATTTCTAAGAACAATATTACATCACCACCTGTTACCCCTTCCAAATAATCACCGTTGCTCACCGATAATTTAAGTATCAGGCACATATGACTATATTAGGCCAAAACCATTTATGTCGAGATCTATATTGCAATTAGTCTCACAATTATTAAACTAAGAACTCTCCCTAGTTGATCAGAAACTTCAAAATCCCTTCCTCAAATCACCACTTCACTAGACCGATCAGCACCTCTTCACACAAATCCTCACGCACAGCCATGCACACAAACAACCTCCTAACTCCATATACAAAGTGCAACAGTAGAATGAAAAGAGGAGGTAAAACAAGGAAAGAGACGAAGAGGACAGGACCAATACCGTAAGCGATCACCAACCAGTCAAGTCCGAGGCTGCCGCTTTCTTTCTCTCAAACGATACCTCTTATCTAAAAACCCTCGTCCGTTTATGTTTATAACGACTAAGCGCTACTCTAAACCGCCTATTTCTCCTGTTGCCCTAAATATTAGTAGCTAACTAAATAATTAAAATTAGATAGATAAATAGAAAAATAAATTTACTTATTATCCAGTCCAAACTAACACAATTTTATAGAGTTATCATCTAGTACCACTATTTTACCCAAAATCAATCTCATACTCTAAAAATTATAACCACGACAACAATACCCATAGAATGCACAAAATAATTAATTGGGACCCACAACATAACACTTGCAATTAATAATGGCCAAAATAACTAAAAAGATAAATAAAATTTCTAGGTTGTAACATATTTCCCCCCTTAAAATAAATTTCGTCCTCGAAATTACTTACTAACCTCATTCATACAAATGTGGGTAATTCTAGCGCATCTCCTCATCACGCTCCCAAGTGGCTTCTTCAACCGCATGATTGCGCCACAATACTTTAACCAATAAGATTGTTTTGTTGTGAAGCACTTTCTCCTTCGTATCAAGAATCTCAATGGGTTGCTCATCATAGGTTAAATCGTCCCGAACATGAAGTGGCTCATAATCAATAACATGGGACAGATTATGCACATATCTTCTCAACATCGACACATGAAAAACGTTATGAACCTTAGCCAAATTAGGCGGCAATGCCAAACGATAAGCCACCTCACCAATCCTTTCCAAAACCTCAAATGGCCCAACATAACGAGGACTCAACTTTTTCTTTTTGCCAAACCGAATAACATCTTTCTATGGGGACACCTTAAGATCGAAGTACAATATCTCTAGTTACAAACTCCAAATCCCTCCAACGACTGTTCGAAAAAATATTTCTTACAATATGACCAGAAATTGAACTAGCCCAAATCTATCAAAGAAGTTAATCAACCAACCCCTTCAATCAAATTAAGACTACAAAAATTGTAAAAGAATGTCAAAATAATAGTCACTAGATTTTCCATCATTTCAAAAATATTCAAAGGGCCATCTAATTACTCCAAATCCCTAGCCCCTACGATTATATGCATAACTTTTCTATCTATTCCAAGTGGTTACAAACCTTTCCCAAATAGTTTTTTTTTTTTTTGCATCATCCATCAAGTCAAGTCCTAAAGTCACCTTTCTCCAACCTCATACCAATAGATAGGGAATCTATACTTCCGTCCATACAAAGCCTCATATGGAGCAACTCCCCAAACTCGAATGATAATAGTTATTGTAAGCAATTTCCATACCGCAAGTGATCATCCCAATTTCTCTCCATCCAAAGTTACATGCGCTCAATAAATCCTCTAAAGTCTATATAGTCCTCTCTATTTAATTATCGTTTTGCAGTTAGTAAACAGAACTAAAAAGTAAGCGAGTACCCATCAATGCCTGCAAGACACCCCAAAATCTAGATACAAAACGGGGATCACGATCTGATAACCATTATCCAGTCCAAACTAACACAATTTTATAGAGTTATCATCTACTACCACTATTTTACCCAAAATCAATCTCATACTCTAAAAATTATAACCACGACAACAATACCCATAGAATGCACAAAATAATTAATTGGGACCCACAACATAACACTTGCAATTAATGATGGCCAAAATAACTACAAAGATAAATAAAATTTCTAGGCTGTAACACGGGTTGTAGACGATCAATTCCAATCTTTGCTGCAACACTCCATAAGACCATCCAAATTGCATGTTTTCACACCCATCGGTAAACACCACAAAATACTAAAATATACCAAGTAACAATATAAATGAACTCGCAAAGCATAGATTAAGTTGATTAAATGAGTGTTTTTCAGCTCCTATCAAACCACAACCCACAAAACAACACTATGAGCAACCATAGCGAATTGAACTAGCATCTGTCTCTCTCACTCAAAGAATAAACTCAAGAATTTCTGTTGGAATTCTGGAACAGCGTGAAGTTCAATGAAAATGGGATGCCTATTATATAACCGAAGAGTGAATTCTGAAATGCTAGAGACTTCAATATTAGAAACCGCTGTAATGAACTTCAGGATTGAATACTTCCATCATGGGGGCAAATAACCAGCAAAAACCGCTGGGCTTTGAGCTGCACGGTTCAAATTACAAATGAAACATACAAGGGACCTTTCGGTTGAACTTCAGGATTGAATACTTCCATCATTGATAGATTCACTGCCCGTGGCGTGGGGTTGGTCTGCACCTAATGCAAATCGAACAAGGTTAATTAAATCTGTCTCTCTTGGTTTAATTTTATCTTCTGTTTGTTCCGTTTTAAACCAAAAAAGGACGATATAGGAATTTCGAAAAACAAATAGAAGTGCACACCAAGAGAAATGATCTTGGGTGTAGTTAGTGATGATTAATTATGGTTGATTTGGTTTTAGTGGTGTTTTCTACCTTGTGGGACTTGGGTCTGTCTTGTGTTTGTTCTCTTATTCTCCTGTTGGCTAGCTCCTTGCCGACTAGTCTTGTTTTCTTTCCGGGTTCGGAGTTCCGTATGATTGTTTGAGTGATTGTGTGCCAACCTTATTGGAATGCTTTCTCTCGTTGGGATGCTTCTTAGTCCTTATCCCTTTAATCAATTCCAAAAAGATCAATAAATTCCCTTTATTAGTTTTTTTTAAGTAAATAAGCTAAATAAGTTAGATTATAAGTGCTTGTCAATGGGGCCAATGTTATTTCATGTAAACTAGAGGGGAAGAAAACTACTGATTTGAGCAATATTTTAACGATATTTTAGTCGAGGCACATGTAAATTAAGCGGTGCTGACCGTTCAAGTATCCAAAGATGGAGTGTGGGTGTAGTAACGTAGTATGAGAGAGTAAAATGAAGTTAGTGCAATTTCGTATTGGAGCAAGAGGGGATTGGGGATATGAGATAGAAGGAAATTCAGAATCTTAAGATACACAAAAACCAAAAACAGAACCCTCAAAGTCAGGTTTTTCTTTCTCCCGTAAGAAGGGGGTTAGAAAATATTTAGTGGTTATAATACATGTTCTGCGCATCATTAATGGACTTTGGCCTAGCTCGAAACTTGAAAGAGAGATGTCCTGAACCGACAAGACGATGGGAGCATACTTGTCCGACTAGATGGAATGGTATGGTCCTGAACATGGACCACACGTAAACAAATTAAAAAAGAAGACAAGACAAAAAATAATAATAAAAATAATCAAGGCCACTACAATATTTATTCGTGCAGTAAATTTCTTCGCAAGTCTTTGTTGAGAAAAATATAGTAGGCGAATTTCAGAGAACAATTTCATTAGAAATACAACTGAAATACAGATTGCGTAAACTGAATACAACGTTCAATAACAACTAATATGAAACAGAAGAACCGAATCTAGTGTTTCACACCGTCTCCTTAAAACAGATTCATCGCCTACCGAGGTGTTGAGGTTGCACTGGCATTTGTCTCCCATGATAGTTCGGCTAGAACTACAACCAACAGAACGTACACATCACTGTGAGCAGACATGGCGAACCAAACTAGCGTCTGCCCCTCTCTCACACAATGAATAAACTCGGGAATTTCTGTTGCATTTCTTGATAAACGTGAAGTCCATTGAAAACGGGTTGCCTAATATATAACCAAAGAGTGACTTCTGAAATGCTTAGAGACTTCAACATTAGAAACCGCTGCAATGAACTTCAGGATTGAATAGTTCCATCATGGGGGTAAATTAATAACCACCAAAAACCGCTAGCCATTGAGCTCCTCGGTCCAAGTACAAATGAAACCTACGAGGGACCTTTTGGCTGAACTTCAGGATTGAATACTTCCATCATTGATAGATTCACTGCCCGTGGCATGAGGTAGGTCTGCACCCAATGCAACTCGAACAAGGTAAATTAAATCTGTCTCTCTTGGTTTGATTTTATCTTCTGTTTGTTCCGTTTTAAACCAAACAAGGACGATAGGAATTTCGAAAAACAAATAGAAGTGCACACCATGAGAAATGATCGTGGGTGTAGTTTAGTGATGATTAATTATGGTTGATTTGAGAGAGTAAAAGAGGATGAGAAAAGTGCAATTTCGTATTGGAGCAAGAGGACAAGGCATGCTTGGTGCGTGTGCATGGGTGGTAATGAGTGGTGGTGGTGATCATGGCCTTGATCTTTAGGGATCAAAATAGGTTGGAGAAGAAGCCAAATGCTGCTGATTTGGCCTTTGGCTAGTAAGGTAAGGCAAATTGGAAAATTGTGTTAGACATTGAAGAAAACAAGTCAATTCGATCAAGTGTAGTTCACGACATGGAAATTGATTTAGGGTCTACCGAGATAGAATTTGTCACTTGCTATATCCTCTGGCCCAATAGGCAAAGACTTATCTCCGTGGAAAGGATGATTAATTCAGATCAACATGAGAACCCAACTACATTGCACTGGCAGAATCCATGTTGTATATTTGGAAGAGGTTGACTCTTTTGCTTCTCTCATGGTACAATGCTCTTCTCTCCGGGACCCCTTTCTCATGGAAGAAAGGGCTCACTAAGCAGGGATCACTAACGAAAACTAATCCAATGAAACATTAAAAAAATAATAATGTGGGGCTAATGCCAATAGTTCATCACGGAAGAAATGACTCACTAAACCAGGATGACTAATGAATACTAATCTAATTGAAAATACTAATTGAATAGAAATTTTTTTTCGGTATACTTTCCCTGGTTCCATTACTACCACGGGCTTTACGCAACTGATCGGAATATATGAAAATCCCTTTAACAAACATAGGCCATTGAAAGAATTTCGGAGACCCAAGAAGGCACAAAAGACAATATTTCAAGGATGCATAACCGCATGGATAAACTCACAGTAACCCATTAGCGATTATAGAAATAT
Organism: Rhododendron simsii; assembly: GCA_014282245.1. Taxonomy (NCBI): domain Eukaryota; kingdom Viridiplantae; phylum Streptophyta; class Magnoliopsida; order Ericales; family Ericaceae; genus Rhododendron; species Rhododendron simsii. The sequence continues at coordinate 11,303,003 of CM024953.1, forward strand.
ATATCAAGTGCATATGTGGACTTTGGGGTCCTCCATTACTAGAAAATTTTCGATAGGTGACGAAACTAGTGGTGATGAAATTTACTATTTTACAATAGCTGCCGAAACAACAAAATTTTCATCATCAAAGTTACTATAGGTGACAAAAAATTTGTTTTTCGTCACCAAAAGTAACTTTCGGAGACAACCTATAGGTGACGATTGAAATAGTAAATTTCGTCACCTATAGTTTGTCTCCGAAAGTCACTTTTGGTGACAGAAAATAAATTTTTCGTCACCTATATTTACTTTTGGTGACAAAAATTTTATTGTTTCGTCACCTATAGCAAAACAGTGAATTTCGTCACCACTTGTTTCATCACCTATCGGAAATTTTCTAGTAGTGCTCGATCAACACGGCTCAAATGTGAAATTTTTTTTATCACCGGATGTTTTGGCCAATTTGTGCACACTTCGACTAATTCTGAAGTCTTGAATTCTACAACCGGGCAAACCTCTGGTAGCCCCAAGATTTGAAATGTCTGACCCCTTGAGCAAATTCGAACATGCGACCTCTTGAGGACAACTCGCGATCTTTCACTACTCTCTCATGCTCACTTAGCTAAACCCATTGGCTTGTTCTAATGTGAAATTGCTAGTACGTCCTATTTGATTAATGTGTGATCTTCATGGAATTCAAGCGTGCGACCTCTTGAGGACAACTCCCGATCTTTTGTTGTTTCCTCATGCTCACTTGGTCAAACTCACTGGGTTGTTCTAATGTTAAATTGCTAGTCCTATTTGATTGTGTCAACGACTACACAAGAAAATGAAAATGAAGACCACCAAAAATTAAAAAAAAAAACAAGGCCACTACAATATTTATTCGTAGCGATAATTTCTGGTGAAAGTAAACGAAGACCCCCTCAACTATCACTTGTTCTCATGGAGATCCCCTAACATTTAAAGTACACAAAGATGTACCCCAACCAACGATTGAGAGCCATTCATTGCCAAGATAAGATCTGAGCCGTTGGATACACAATCTGACGGGTCAGTGGTGTGTAGCACGGTGCTGCGCACACCAACCCCATCCCCAATTCCAACTGAAATAGAGTTATATAAACCAAATACAATGATCAATAACAACTAGTATGAAAAATGTACGTGAATCGAATATTGTGCTTCACAGATTCTCCTTAAAACAAAATAAATTTGCCGCCGGGTTGCACTCCCACGATAATTCGTCTAGAACCACAACTCACAAAACACCAATGTGAGCAGCCTTGTGAACTGAACTAATGTCTGCCTCTCTCTTACCCAAAGAATAAACTCATATGCCCCTCTCCCACACAAATTGAAGAATAAAGGAGTGGTGGTGGTGGTGATCATGGCCTTGATATATGGGGATCAAAATAGGTTGGAGAAGAAGCCAAATACTAATTTGGCCTTTGGCTAGTATGGTAAGACAGATTGAAAAATGTAGAGATTACATAAACTTAATACAATGATCAATATTAACTAATACGAAAAATGTGAATCAAATCCTTTGTTATACACATTCTCTTTAAAATAGATTCACTCTATGTTGCACTGGCATCTTGTCTCCAGGGATAATTCGGCCCCACAGAACACCACTTTGAGCAGCCTTGGAGAACCCAACTCAATTGTGCTTCTTGCTCACACAGAATAAACTCAACTTAGCTTCTCTAGCCTAATGCCTATGATATAGCAAAAACTTGTCCTCTTATTGATTGTAAACGAACCTGAGACGTTACGTAATGATCTTCGGTGAACTTTTACATGTGGTGTTTATTTTTGGGTTGTATTAACCTAGAAGGTTTCAAGGAAAAAGATGACGCTCCAAGTGAAGCCAAACAAGGCCTAAACCGTGGAAACAACTACCCATTCCACATTATATATATATTCAGAAGGGCGGCCCCACTACATTTTGGAATTACTGGGATTTAAATCTTCGACAGTCAAGCAAGTAAACCAACACTCTATTTAAGCGAAGTTATCAGCAAGCAGCAAAATTCACAATTTAACATTCCAATCACCACATGGGTATGGCAGCGTTAAAGCCATTCTTCCTTTTCATACACGTCGTTTTTCTCTTGCATTCTGGCTCTCCTCTTGTAGCCGGGTTTGTGCGGAGTGGGAACGAGACAGACCGTTTAGCCTTGCTTGCATTCAAGGCTGCAATAACCAGTGATCCCTTCAGAGCTCTAAACTCGTGGAATGAATCCATCCACTTTTGTCAATGGGCTGGTGTGACATGTGGCCGCCGACACCATAGGGCCATCGTGTTGAGGCTTGAACATCAAGAGCTCACTGGATCTGTTTCGCCTCACGTCGGAAACTTGAGCTTTCTTAGGGAACTACGACTGCATAACAATAGCTTGAGTCGTGAAATTCCCCCGGAGCTCGGCCGCTTGCGAAGACTACAAATATTGACAGTGGCCAATAATTCGCTTACAGGTGAAATTCCATCCAATATATCTTGTTGCTCTAACCTTGTTGCCCTTGGACTCTCCGTCAATAAGCTGGTTGGGAAAATTCCTTCGGAGCTTGGTTCTTTGACTAAGCTCAAGAGACTGCTAATTATGGAAAACAACATAACAGGAGGTCTGCCTTCCACTCTTGGGAATCTATCTTCTCTTGCAGTTCTTTCTACTAATTATAATAGTATTACTGGGAATATACCAGATACGCTTGGTCGATGCAAAAAATTGGAAGTTCTCAGATTAGCGGTGAACAATTTGGTCGGTACCTTTCCTATCTCAATCTATAATCTCTCTTCTATGACACACTTAGTAGTACCGTATAACCAAATTGAAGGCAACCTTCCTTCTAACCTAGGAATCACTCTTCCTAACCTTCAACAACTACTTCTTGCTAACAACTCGTTTACTGGTTATATTCCTAATTCAATATCCAATGCCACCAAACTAAATCGCCTTTCGCTTTATGGGAATAGATTTAAAGGAAAAGTCCCTCCTGTAGAAAAGTTGCGTGATGTTGAGTTTTTACTTTTAGCTCATAATCATCTTGGAACAAGGGAAATGGATGACTTGAGCTTTCTAAACTCATTGATAAATGCTACCAAGTTGAGCACTCTGGATCTGGGTGACAATAACTTTGGAGGAGTGTTGCCTGAATCAATTAGCAACTTATCCTCTCACCTTAGTGCACTATCTTTCTATGACAATGCTATAGGTGGGAGCATCCCAACAGGAATAGGAAATCTTATCAATTTGCAACTTCTTTACATGTACAACAACCATATAAGCGGTAACATTCATTCTGATATTGGCAAGCTTCAAAGGCTAGTGTATTTGTATCTCGATGGTAACAATTTCGACGGGGAGATTCCATCAAGTTTTTCGAATTTAACTTCTTTAAGCGAACTTGCTTTGTCTCAAAATAATCTCCAAAGCAGCATCCCTTCAAATCTGGGGAAATGTCAACAAATGCAGGCACTAATTCTTGATCATAATAACCTTAGTGGTATCATACCGAAAGAAGTTATTAGCATCTCATCGTTGGTGTATCTAGAACTATCTAACAACAATTTGGCAGGTAACCTACCAGTAGAAGTAGGAAATTTAAAAAACCTAGTAGAATTTGATGCTTCTGAGAACACACTGTCCGGTGAAATTCCAAGCACTCTCGGTAGCTGTGTTACACTAAGTTTCCTATACCTTGATCACAACAAATTCTGGGGAAACCTTCCTGCAAGCTTAGCTAATTTGAGAGGTGTGGAAGTATTAAATCTTTCTCACAACAATTTCTCAGGACAAATCCCAAAGTACTTTGAAGGTTTCATCTTTTTAAACGAATTAGACCTGTCATTCAATGATTTTGAGGGTGCAGTACCAGAAAGAGGTGTATTTAAGAATGCAACCGCCATTTCTGTTGGAGGAAACAACAAGCTCTGTGGGGGCATAGCTGAATTGCACTTGCGTAGTTGCAACTCTAGAAGGAAAGGATTCTCTCTAATTGGGAAACGAATACTCTCGGTATCATTTGGGATTCTAGGACTACTTGTGATGTTGGGTGTTCTGTATCTTTATTGGTCAAGGAAGACAACAGAAGTACCGTCATTCCGAATATTAGGAAACTCATTTCCGCAATTGTCCTACCAAAGTCTGCTTCGAGCTACTGATGGATTCTCCCTATCCAACTTAATTGGAGTGGGTAGTTTTGGTTCAGTTTATAAAGGACTTCTTGATCAAAGTGGAAAAGTTGTTGCAGTGAAGGTTCTAAACCTTCAATTCCATGGTGCCTCAAAGAGTTTCATAGCCGAGTGTAAAGCCATGAAGAGCATCAAACATCGAAATCTCGTAGGAATTCTTACAGCATGTTCGAGTATCGACTATCAAGGAAATGATTTCAAAGCTCTGGTATACGAGTTCATGGTCAATGGGAGCCTACACGAGTGGTTGCATCCAATTGGAAATGGAGAGGGTGTACATGAGGAGCTAAGGAGTTTAAACCTGCTTCAGAGGCTTCATATTGCAATCGATGTTGCTTCTGCTCTTGATTATCTTCACCATCATTGCTGGGAACCAATAGTTCATTGTGATTTGAAGCCAAGCAATGTTCTTTTGGACAATGAAATGACTGCACGTGTAGCTGATTTTGGTTTAGCAAGATTCCTTCCCTCAACCATCCATGAGTCTTCTGCAAATCAATCAAGTTCCATTGGCTTGAGAGGATCTGTTGGTTATGCTCCTCCAGGTAAATATACATCTTAGGACTTTTCATTTTTCCTTTGCAAACCCACTGCCAACACTCTTTAGGGCTAATAAACATCTAGTTTTAATCTGGTTCGTCAATCACTTTAATAATGCTGGTTGTTTTTCCTTTATTTTTCTCCTTACAATATCATTTGGCTCTCAGCTAAGAATCAATGGAAATTTCCAGTATTTCACTTCATGAAACAGAAATGCAGCACTATACATGGCACAAAGTTCTCATTCCTTCCCTATAGGGGAAGATGTACCAACATATATATAGGCATCTTAGTGTTAGCAAAGCAATAGGGAGCTTTTGTTTGTCTCCTTTGGCTGTAGTCATAGCTAGAGTTTGCGAGAACAGAAGAAAATGAGTTTTTGTTTTTACCAATGGTCATTGCTAATTATCAAGTCGGTATAGTATATTGTCAATATGCTAAATATAAAGTATGCTATTCCCACTAGTATTAGGGAAGTAGACAGTTTTCAATGTCTTTATAGTGTAAAACTGTAAATCATTCCGTTGAAGTAAAATTGGTGGACCATAGCTCTGACTTGTTATGAACATTTTGATCCATCAACATTTCTATTCAACATATATTGCAAAGAATTCCTTAAGATGGAGTTCTTGTCACCCTTTCTAGTTATATAACCACAAGAAGCTTATATTGTTATGAATCTTATGACACTTCTATTGACATAACTTTAAACTTTTGTCTGCACATGGCACACTACTATGCTGTGATGTATTTCTGACCAAGCATCGTCATAAGTTTATTTACTAACTAACGTACTGTAGAATATGGCATGGGAAATGAGGTGTCAACGTCCGGAGATGTGTATAGCTATGGCATACTTTTGTTGGAGATGGTGACTGGGAAGAGACCGACTGATAGCATGTTTAGCGGTAGTCTGACTCTCCACAACTTTGCTAAGATAGCCCTTTCTGAACCAGTGGAGAGCATTTTCGACCAAACATTGATTCCACAAGATCAAATGGGGGAGGCAAGCACAAGTATCAGCAGCGTTCGGAATCAGAGTTCTCTTAGCAGTCACAAAATTCAAGAGTGCTTGATTTCACTACTTCAAGTTGGAATCGCCTGTTCACAAGAACAAGCAACAGATCGGCCGGACATCAACGATGTTCTCACTGGTTTGCATAAGACAAAGAACATTCTTCTTGTAACTTAAGTAAGTGGAGGTAGAAGATCTAGAATTACAGTGTGATCACGAGTACGTAGGGCTACACTTTCTTACTCACTGAAGAAATATCGTACGTTTTGCTATGAAAACATTAGATTTCTTCACTAGTCTGGCTAACAATGATTTTCTCTACAGATGCTTAAGTACGTAAGGATTAACACAACTATTCTACTTGACCTAGGTGGTCACTGGTCACTATTTACGATATTTGAAAAAAAAGGTGTTATCTATACTAGCATTATCTACCGCTGAAGGAGACGAATTATGTTCAAGACAGCTGATATTTGTGGTTATAAATGAAAGGAATGCTTTATCGAGCATTCATTCAAACTTTTTTTCGTTCGTTCCTTTTCCTTGCATCATGAGTCACTTATTTGATGAAGAACCAAGAAAACTAACTTCAGATGTTCTGTAGCTTCTTAACTATGTGTCCGGTTAACGGTTTTGCGCTTTTGATCATATTACATCCACCATTTGTGTTATCTAATTATTTCCATTTTCTTGTCCTAGGTTTCTCAGGTGTAATAATCTCTATTGAAGATACTTCTTAACACAACAGCTATGTGATGCTTCGAATATATTGCTTCTGCTTTTTGTTATGGACCTTATCACAGTATAGCACGCTGTAATTTCCTGTTCTGCTTCTTTTACGTTTTTAGTTTGTCTAAGTTTGCAACTTTCCAGAATAAGGCTATGGCTAGCTGTGAAGATCCAGTCTGAGTATGATATGTATTGCACGGTTGGCTCATACCATTCAGCATATGTTACGCTACTCTAAATAGTGTTATCTTAATGTGGTACTGCATTTAGTCTTTTTGTTAGGTGGTTTATGGAACATAGGGAAAGGATGCTGTGATAGGGCGAATGGTATGTCAAATAGATTATAGAAGGGAGGAAAAAAAATTATGCCTAAGATCGAGGCTTACAACTTACTTTAGTTACTTCTATGCTTCGTGTCCAGCAATATGTCCTTTGGGATCAAGAAATACACTCAGAATCTGAGATGCCCATCTATTTCGGATTGGGATTTCGAAAACAGCCAGCTGTTTATTTTCCTCCTATTTTTTGACGATTTTGGTGCTAAGCTGTGTTTAGATCATAGCATTGTGGAAGAATTTATCTAGGTAAACAAAACAGTGGAGAAATTCAGAATCATTATCCCTTCGGCCTTCAGTGAACCTTTTCCTTCAACTCATACCTTCACTCCCTGAATACCCCTGGAAGTTTACAGCTAAACACAGCGTTAGTGAAGCTTTTTTCAACTTCTACAGATTATTAACTTTATAATTGGGAAGCAGTGCGACTGCTTGCCAGAAACCTAGTGCGAGTCACTAGTTACGCCTATAGAAAGTGTTGTTTCTGATAGAGCAAAACAGAAAGTGTAGTGTAGTGGATGAGGCATGCCCGTTTACCTGTAAGTAAAGGGGAAGGGAAACTTAATCCCCATTAAGGAGAGATGAAATACTTAATTACCACCGGGTCTACTTTCACAAAAATACCAAAGAAACATGTTGATAACAATGTACGAGAGAGGAAAGCTAGCTGATGGTGGTTAGCATTTAGTATAGCAGACGAGGCAGCTTATATAGAAAAGATTTGTTTAGTTTTTCGGCATTTTCATTCCACGTTTATTATCTTTTACTCATTCACAGAATTTTGAGTTCACATTTTCCTGCTTCATTTTCCTTTTTGCCAAAGGTAGAATATGTATGAAAAGTTAAAATGTGGTTCGACATGGTATCTTACTCGATTCATGTGACCTGAACCCAAAACAAGTTTTCATCCTTAATAGAGGTGGTGAAAAATGAGAAAGGATCCCTGTCAAGTTTTACAGTTTGCTTTTGTATCTGCACTTCTATCCATCAACATTTGGTGTTTGAGTCTTTGAGAGAATAGCTCATATACTTGTTCTTTGTTGCCCCAGAAATTCTCCGTTGTTTATAACTCTCTTCAACATTCATTTGCCTTCGCATAAATGGAAGCCATTGATTTTATCTTCTGTTTGTTTCAATTTAAAGCAACCAAGGACAATTGGAATTTCGGAAAAACAAATAGAAGTGCACTGCACACCATGGGAAATAATTTGCATTGTGGCCTCTCCAAGTCAATGTTATGCGAAGACAGAGGCAATATTCAAGTGAAATTGGGAAAAACTGGAATGGACTCTTTCTGCACTGCATTTGTAAAGGACTCTTTTTTCTTTCTTTCTTTTTTGAAAGTGTGTAAATGACTCTTTCTACACGGAAAAAGTGTAGTGCAAAAAGGGCAAATTCAGTACACGAGGCTCCCGCCAACACCTTGCCGAGCCCATATTTCAGGCATGGCACTGGCATAAGCTCGCTAGAGCAAGCATCACCAACTCAGCTCCCTATTTTATTGTTGTTTCATCATTTTGAGCATTAATGAGCGCTAGGGGTGAGGAAAAGATCCGTTAAACCACGAATCCAGTCCAAATCGATCCAAACCAAAAGATTTGGTTCAATTTTAAGTAATATAGTTTGGTCATGGTTTAAAAAATTAGAAACTGCGTTATATGGTTTGGTTTGTGAATTCACTTTCACGGTTATTGTCACGACCCACCTTTTAGTACAAATAAACTTCAAAAGACCCTATATATTACGCACTTCCAGGCCCCATTCTCTCAATCTCCAAATTTACATTCCCAAAATAAAATTAAATTTTACATGCCTCGATGACCTTACAAACAATAATATACAAGTATCCGATGTTCTCAAATAAAAAAAAAAAAGAACGAGAACATATCCATGATTCTTAAGCCTACAGATCCATCTCTAAACCTGAAAAATTTGGGTTGCAACAACATGAGCCACAGCTCGTGCAAGAAATACGCTAAATGAAAAGATATGAGCATGAAAAGCTTGATATACAAAATATACTCTTTTTATATGCAAGTATATAATCTAGGGAGCTTTGGCCAGAAGGACATGCTATAGGTTTAATGATGTAATTAGGACATCAAAAAATTTCAACCAGGCTCCCGAACGTTTTCCCCCACCTTCCAAATATACCCCCGTCTAAAACAAACACAAAGAGGGCAAATCCCAAAACTGTTCCATCAACCCCCAAATGTCACTTCTCTCTCGTGATCGCCTACAACCTCCGACAATTGAGAACTATGTGATTTTCTCCTCGCCATCTCCAGCAACAACCTCCGGCAATTGACGCCGGTAATTTTCCAGCGCCATCTCCATGGGTGTAGCAGGTGTGGAGTATAAACTCGCCGGAAAGTATGGTGATTGGCAGTGGTGGCTCTTAGCAATTGCCTAGTTAAGTTGATCCATTAGTTGACTGAATTTTTTTTTGGCAGCGAGGGGATGGTAGGCGCGGGAGATGGGGACTCGGAGAGGCTCGTGGCGGGGCCGGGTATGGGGTGTGGATCGGAGATGGGAATGAATTCGCAGCCACCGGCGCCAACGAAAGTGTGGCGGTGGGTTTTGGGATATAGAATATGACTAGAATCAGTGGTACTTTACAGCTTTCATTTGTTTTACTTGAATTCAATGTTCTTCCTTTATTTTTGTCACCAGAGATGGCATTTTGCGCGGGAAGAAAATGTGGTAGCGGTGGGACACAATTACCATTTACCAATGTACTTGACAGAGGTGAGTTTGAGTATAGAGATGGGGAAGATGGGTCAGTGATGACTCACTACATTTCTACAAAAACCTACTCACATAGAGATGGGGAAAGAGATGATTATTTGTCCTCGGTAGTTGACTCTCTCTCCTCATTTGAGTTTCCTTTCCAAAGTCTACTTTTGGGAGAAAAATATCACCAGTAAATCAATTATAGTCATCTCTATAAATCAATTATATGTGTAGCTTTCTAATTAGAAAAAAGCAAAAGGAAAAAAAGGTAAGACAAAATAAACAAATAATATTAAATGCGCTACTTTGTCATCTTAATAACACAAAGATACACACACCCCGTTATATGTGTGATACCCAAAGCACACTGATATTTTTATATGTGGTTATCAATCATCTACATCTTCTAAAAAAATGCTAGATGACGTTAACTCTATTAATTTATTTTTCTAAAATAAGGTAACAAATAAAGTTATTTGTGTAAATATTTTCTTTGCATCTTCCAAAAAAGGAACAAATAACGTTAGCTATGTAAATCTATTTTTTTCTCTCTAAAATAAGGCAACAGATAACATTATTTGTGTAAATATATTTTTTGGATCTTCCAAAAAAAGAACAAATAAAGTCAACAGTGCAAATTTATTTATTTTTTCTCTTTAAAATAAGGCAACAAATAATGTTATTTGTGTAAATATATTCTTTGAATCTTCCAAGAAAAGAACAAATAGCGTTAGCTGTGCAAATCTATTTTTTTTCTCTTTAAAATAAGGCAACAAATAATGTTATTTGTGTAAATATATTCTTTGAATCTTCCAAAAAAAGAACAAATAGCGTTAGTTGTGCAAATCTATTTTTTTCTCTTTAAAATAAGGCAACAGATAACATTATTTGTGTAAATATATTCTTTGGATCTTCCAAAAAAAGACCAAATAGCGTTAGCTATGCAAATCTATTTTTTTTTCCTCTTTAAAATAAGGCAATATATAACGTTATTTGTGTAAATATATTCTTCGGATCTTCCAAAAAAAGAACAAATAATGTTAGCTGTGCAAATCTATTTTTTTTCTTTAAAATAAGGCAACAGATAACGTTATTTGTGTAAATATATTCTTTGGATCTTCCAAAAAAAGAACAAATAGCGTTAGCTGTGCAAATCTAATTTTTTCTCTTTAAAATAAGGCAACAGATAACATTATTTTTGTAAAAATTAACACATAATGTTATCTTTGTAAATTAAGTACTCTATATAATCGCAACGAAACCAAGGTATGGTTATCTCTCATAATCTTTATTCTGTATTATTTATAAAAGACTAACAGCTATGGTTATTTACTTGAAATCTATAATCTATAAAATGAATAAAACTTAGAAATATTGATATGATTATTTGTCCAAATCAACATCAATGTTTCAGTTTTTTGACTTTAGCCAATTTTTTGTTGTAAAAAAAATTGAGAGGTGATTTTCAAATCACTAAAATGTGGTCGTACTCATCTATCCAATTTTGATATATTTTTTTTTTGGCTCTATGCTGAATCAAAAGAAGAACACTACACATGTTTATGGAAAACTTTGAACACTATAGGACTATCCACTGAAAGACCAAACATTAAAAATTTGCACTCGACGAGGAGAGGGATCTGAAGCGAGTTCTTTGGCCTCTGCAATTTACGGAAAAAAAGAGTTACTTTCAGTAACCAGTGAGAGAGAGAGAGAGAGAGAGAGAGAGAGAGAGAGAGAAATTGGGGTACCGAGTGAGAAAGTGGAAGATCGAGCGAGCCGCCATTGAAGCTTCGAATCTACACCTGGTTCTGTTTCGTCAGTCAGGGCATTTTCGTCCAAAAATGGACTGTAGACCTAAAAATGTACATTAATGGATCTTCACCACTATTACACATTGGGCTGGACTAAACACCCAAAATTACCTTCAAAACGAACTCTAGCCCAATTTACCGTATAATCTATGCATTATATTAAGTGTTTCCAATTTTTCCTTCCCTTCAAATGCTCAAAAGAAGGCTATTAAGCCACCAAATCAAATCTAATTCCGAATAGAGCAAATAACCCATAAAATTCAATACGGAAAATAACAAAGTCCAAAATATAATAGCCAACCAACTCAAATATCAATTTCTCAACACCGAATTATAAAATTATATGAGTTGCTCACTGATACAACCAATCGACAACCGTGCTAGACGTCTCTAGCACATGCATTTGACAAGCTACTAACCCGAAGGACGAAGCAACCTACCCCGCGTGGGTTTACGGACTTTCACCGACGGCGACACAATTGACCCGAGTAGATTTACGGACTTTCACCGAGGGCGTCACAATTGACCCGAGTTTCCTGGTGACCCAACTCAAAATCACGAAACTATCATATCCCAAAATATCTCAATACTTGGCCTCAAGCCCAAATCGAATAAAATCAACCAAATTTCCTTGAATAACCTGCCCAAACGCTTCAAAATAAGTCAATATAGGATAGGTTCAATATAGTGTCCACAAAATATACTAACTAACAAGTACCAAAACCATATATCAAGTACCTTCCACATACTTACTAAACTGACAAAGAAAATTAGACTGGGTATGTAAATATGTCATCCACGCTACTTGCTTTCTTCAAACACAGTGCATGGTAATGACTAGCCCATGCTTGAGAGTAAAACAAAAGTCATAATTTCTCTAGCAAAGGGAACCCTATACATATGAATATCAATACAATCAAAAAGAAACCAGCATCACTCAAACATAAACTCGTGTAGCAAACATATCCAAACAAATAAACTAGGACTTACTACTCTATCATTTGATTACCTCTATCAAAACTCAAATTAAGTGCACATCAAGGCATATACACACCCATATTTAATCACTTAGCATAAATCCTACCTCGAAGACGAAAACCCCCAAAATGTTGAAATTCCGAAATTTGACCGATTGAAATTTTGTTTGGATAGATGCGTAGCCCTTTGTCCGTAGATCACGTCTTCTTCTTGCCTTTTTGCGAAATTATCGAGCCTTGGCCTCCGATCATGGAGTTGAAGTGTTAGGGTTTTGAAAGAGAGAAAACAGAGGAAGAAAACGCAGGAAAAGGAAAAAAGGAAGAAATGAGGAATCGGTCTCTCTGATCCCATTTTCTTATTTTAAGTGTAATTATTACACTACACCCCCTCAACTACCTTAAGCACTTTCTCAAGTCCTAGAATTTAATATGTAGCTACGCTAATACCCCATGGGCTATAAAAATAAATAGTAATTGCTCATAAAAGTTATCCACCGCGGGTCCCTCAACACTCTCGTCCTATGGCTCACAAACTCAGGGCAACACGAGCAAACATACATCTACATATATAGAATAAAATTCATTGCGCACAAAATTATCTAATTATAATTCCACGTACCAACATCAATAAAAATAAATTTAAAATTACACACAGGTCTCTACCGTTATGATTTTTAACCGATCCGAACTGTATAATGTATACACTAAAAACTACTCAGATCAAGCCCTTCCCGGTTTTTTTTTTTTTTTGCTAATTTCTCACAGGTACTTTTAAAATTACGTTCTGATTACATTGAGCGGCTCGAATTATTAAAATTTGATTAGAAACTATGAAATATTTTTTTAGGTGTCTAATTAATTGTCCCTGGAACCGCCCCTATATATATATAAATATATTTGTAGCTACATATAAATAATTTAATTATGATTCACCAAAAAATATGGGCAAGTTGGTTGCTACCATGCTGCTACTACTGCCCTTTTGCTGCCTCATTTCAATTCAATAGTTTTAGAAATTTTCTTTAACTTTTTATTTGGTTAAACTATCTTAAGATGTGTAGTATTCTTAGTTGGTTCATTTTAGTGACTTGCCAATTTTTCAATTCCTTAGTTTAACACTTGAGACAATTGTTGGTATCCTACTCTTACTTTTTTTCTGTTTTTGTTATTCGTTAATCTTAATCTACTCAATCTTAGGGGACTTGGGGAGGGAAATGGATGATGTTAGTGTGTTTTGGTAATTTGAATGGAATTGATTTTAATATAAAATTTCTTCTAATTTATCTTTGTAATTTTAGGTACTTTAAATATTTTTTGAAGATGATAGCTTAGTTTAAAGCAAACCGTGATTTAAAACTGAAACCGAACAATATTTAATCGTTTGGATTGACTTGGTTCTATACTTTTTGTTGATTGGTTTGGTTTTTCAAATTCATAATCCGTAGGTATTGGTTTGGTTCTTGGTTTACTATAAAACCGAATCAATCCGGACCATGCTCACCCCTAATGAGCGCCATATATTCTCTCTTAGTGTGCAAAAAAATCCTGGAGGAAAAGTAACCTTGAGAGAGAACTATTCGTTGTGCCTTATTCAGTTTATGAGCAGTTAGAACTAGGTGCGCTTAACTCAACTTGGATAACACTTCAACTAGCTGATCGCTCAATAAAAAGACCTAGGGGAGTAGTGGAGGATATGTTGGTTCAAAGGGTGGAAAATTTTACAATCGTTGATTTTATTGTCTTTGACACACACCACCTGTGCCAAATCTCCAAATACTCAAATTCCTGTCATCTAAGGCCGTCCATTCCTTGCTAAATACAATGCTCCCATTCATCGTGAGAATGGCATGGCCGGTGAGATCATCTTTCGGCAATACGACTGAAGAACTAGAGATTTCTTATACTTGCAAAAGTCCATGACAGAATGGTAGTAATGTATGCGATAATGAGAGGTCTACTTGATCGGTACTATTGAACCAGACTGAGTTTTTCTTGGTCACGTCGTCTGGATCCCCCTGAAGTTTCTATGACTCATTTTGAAAATTGTGACAAAGGTTCAAAGATAAGGTATGGAAAATCTCTGTTGCGACCTATTTCTCGCAGGGTACTCACGTCAAGACATGGAAAACATGCTTTGGTGGATCACTTCCTCGTGATTCACATTCGATCTTCTATACCAGCGGAAGACCATGGTTGAAGTGTGCAAAGTGTGGAATCATTATTGTTTGGAATTTCCGGTCACCAAGCCTCTCTTGACTCATTAGAATTTTCAGCCAGTCCAACTCATAATTATCTACCCATTGAATATGGCCCCGACTGTAAACCTAATGGAATTAGAAGCAAATCCACTACTAAACTGCGATATCAGCCACCAATCAGAGTAAAAACCAATTAAAACTAAGTCTAATCGATCACTAATGAGTGACGGCGAAGAAATTAGCTGAATGCTTGCTTGAATAACAGAGGAGTACTTATTTTTTGAGTAAGGAAAATAGTATTTCCATTGGGATTAGGTAAATCACTATTTTCCTCAATTTGTGTAGCGAATCGCTGAGCACAAAAATGGGATCGATTAAAGGAAGAACCGTAGTAATTTCAAAGGAGTTAAAGGAAAGTTTAATTGGTGGACACTTGTCAACGCATGAAGTGTCGGGCAGGGAAGTGTGACAGATAATATGGACAGAGGATCCAAAGCCGTTTTGTAACCCCCAAAAACGATGCCAAAGATCAAGGCCAATATTATGAAAAGTGTCAAATTGCGGACAGACACGCTATTTTATTCGATTCATATGAACTGAATGCAAAAGAAGTTTCATCCTAAAGAGAGATTGACTTGAGGTGGTGAAAAATGACCGAGGGTCCCTATCAAGTTTGATGGTTTACTTTGGTTTCGGCACTTCCTTCCATCAAAATTTGGTGTTAGAGGAAAGTAGAACTTGGCCACGTAAAGATAGGATCAAGTACCGACAATTCATGTACTTCTAGAACGGGCAAATGTCAATATTGCTTTGGATACACAGTGAGCCTGTTTCCGAGTGCGTAGGTGAATTTGTTATGAAAATGCTATTATACAACACTACTTTACACCGCTACACCGCATGCAAATGCTTAAGCACAAGGTTTTTGCTGTATCGTGAAGTCGTTGCATGGTCCTGCACGAGCAAGCATTTCAATGTTCTTCAATGTGTTCCTTCAATTTTTAACACTTGTTCAATTACGTGGGAATTTGGTTAGCAGTTGCATTTTTGTACGCTAGTTCAATTAGCTAGGTACTGATTTGCTAGTTCTGTATACTTACTTCCCTACGAGGAATCTCATCAGCATTTGTGCTGATTATAAGATCACAATACGTGATTTCAAAGGTAGAGTGGCAGAGGAGTGAAAATAGACAAGCTATGCTCATGGCTTCTGATTACTAATTGGGTACTTTTGTGGCTACTTTAGATGCATTATTGATCAAATATTAACACACGTTGTGCATTCATTTTGCAAACTAGTAATTGGCCTTAGTTTTCTCTGGTGATTTGGTGGGTTTAATTGGGCTATTTTGGCTCCAGCTTTCGTAGTTGCAAGCGCAGATCAAACACCTATGAAGTTTGGTCGATTTTGGTGTTCTCTGTCTGGACGAAGTCACGGTAGTCCGGATGGTTGTTCTCAATTTTGGTTGGATCCTCAATTATTTCTGGCCGAATGGTAGTTAATTAAGTCCATCTGGACCCACAAGAACTCGGGTTTCACATTTTTTAGGGTGTTAAGGAGCTAAAACCTAACCAACTGGGGCTACTTCAGTTGGCCAGGATTCTTGTATCTCACTAAGAGATCAGGAGTTCGAGTCTCCTCTCTTGAGTATAGGTTTCTTCCATTAGAGAGGGTTTTTCCTTTATTTCTTTGTTTCTACCCTATAATGAGCTTATTTTTTGTATTGGTTGAGTTATTGAGGTTGATTGTCTCGTGGACTCTCACAATTGATGTAGTATTCCGGGTTCGTACTCTGTACTTCATATCTGATGTTAAATGATGTCTTCTATCTATTGACCCAAAAAAAAAAAAAAAAGGAGCTAAAACCGATTTTGGTAAAAAATCAAAATGCTACATCTCTTCGTATATATCAATATCGAGATCCATTATACAAATGGGATAAAAATATAGCAGTCGCACTTAGGGTTGGGGATCTCACTTGTTCTTTGTTGCTATGACTTCCCATAGCCAGGGAAATGACACCGGATTTAGGCCGTGGTGACCCTAGTGCTCGATGGGAGGGAAACGATCCAGGTAAAGTTGTGGTGACCCTAGTCATGAATCCCACATCTTGGTGAATGCATTTTCCGGTGCTACATATAATAGATCTATCTCTATCTTGTACAAAGCCTGCCGTGAGGGCATGAAAGCTCATTAAAACTTCTTAATTAAATGTGTTCGCCCTGTAGTAGTTCTGCGATGTGGTGACCTACATGGAAGTCCATGAAGCTTGGATGCCATAGCAGACAATATTATACATGGTAGGAGCGGGCAATTACAGGTGCCCCAGGCCCCCAGAAATTCTTCTTTATAACTCTCTGAAAACATTCATTTGCCTGTGCATAAATGAAAGCCATTCATAGATTCACTGCCCGTGAGGTAAGTCTAAACGTAATGCTAACCAGACAAAGGTAAAATATGTCTCTCTTGGTTTGATTTTATCTTCTATTTGTTTCGTTTTAAACCAAACAAGGACAATTCGAATTTCGGAAAACCAATAGTACTCTAGTGCACACCATGACAAATGATTTGCATTTGGGGCCTCTCGACCTTTCTAATTCAATATGTTATCCAAAGACGTATTAATATTGCGGGTGTAGTTTTAGTGATGATTAGAGCGTCTTCAATGGGTGCAGTATCAAGTGCATTAGTGGTGTTTGTTAAGAAAAGTGCTATTTCGTATTAGAGGAACAGGGTTGTGGGAAGGAGTGTCTAAGGCACGCTTCGTGTGTACATGTAAAGGTGATAAAATAAAAGTATTTCTCCGAATCCGTATTTCTCTACGGAAATAATTAACAATGAACGATTTTCTGTAGTTGATTTGTGCAATTTATTAATGGGCGTGAAACTTGCGGTCCTTGCATCAAAATGGGGACCTTCTTTTTTCTTCTTCCTAATAATGCACATCTTAAATTTAGAAGACCATTGGGGAAACAATAAATAATAATTACCATTTTTTTTCCTCCCTTGTGTTAGTACGCTGAAGAAAACGAGGCAATTAAAGTTGCGTTAGTCCAATAGGGAACCGGGGAGAACCGCAATGGAATGGACTCTTTTTGCTGGCCAGTTGTAGACAGCTGAAATTTTAAAAAACAGATATTGTAGTGCACAGTGGGAAATTATTTTAAAAAATAAAAACGGGGTGGAAAATTTGTGATTCTGCTCATCAATGGACTTTGGGGTCTTAAACATGGTTCAAATGTGAATTTTTTTATTTTGATAACCTGATATCCAGGTTAGCATGCTTACACCTCGATTAATGATCGGATCTTGAAGTTAATGGACAGGCAAATCTCAAATAGCAGGAAGGGTTGGAATTTTGCATTAGAGGAAGAGGGTTGTGGCAGGAGTATCTAAGACACGCTTTGTGTGTGTATAGATGATAAAGTGAAATTATTTTCCAAATTCTAATATTCCAACCGTAAAATCGGTCTGAACAGAATGAATATTATATTTTGAGTATGAAGTGGGTTATAGCAGGATACTCTTAATAAGAAAGTCCTCTCCTCTGCAACTGCTTGATGGTGTTGACCTGTTTCTTTGGTGTTGGGACAGGTGCGGGAGCTGGTGTGGATACCGAGGTGTTTAATGTCTTCGAACTCGTAGGTTTCCCGATGCTTCTTTCCGCCTTGGATTCGATGAGCTGACACCAACCCTCGGTACGAGTCATAAGGTCCTTCATAGAATTGGGCTTATGGCGAGCGAGGTCGTCTTAAACCTGCTTGTCTTGGGAGGTGAGACCGAGCTTGAATCCTCGGGCGGAGATGACGCCATCGCAACCCTCTATCTCATTGAATCGTTCCCAGTAGCAACCGGTGTACTGCTGGAGCGTCTCGTCGCTTCGCTTGCAAAGGGCCAGGAGGGAGTCGATCTCCTTCTCGTGTTTATTGCTTGTCACGAACCGGGCCATGAAGGCATCACAAAGGGAATCGAACGAAGAAATTGACCGAGCCGGGAGTTGGTTGAACCAGGTGAGGCCGAGGTTACCGAGGCTGGCAGGAAATACTTTGCATAAGAAGGCGTCGTCCGAGGGCTCGTTCCGAAAAAACGACATAACGAGCTTGTACTGGACTAGATGAGTGTAGGCCTCGGCCTTGCTGTCGTACTTGGCAAATTTGGGCTGGGTGAATCCCTTCGAGGGGGTGATCGAGTCGATCTCCCTTGTGAAGGGGGAGGTCGTAAGCCGTGTAAGTCGCGCGTTGTGATGAGGTTGGATCGAACGGTCGAGACCTTCTGGACGCTCAGTCGCTGTACGCTTTGTTGGAACGAGTTTGTCCAACCTGCCATATTCCTTTGTCTTCGGGGCGACACTGACCGACTTTTGAGGGGAACGCTCGTGGCGATGCTTTCGGTAGCTGTCTCGAGCGGAAGGCTCGAGGCGCCGGTGACCGGGCTTCTGCTATGGGCGCCGCTGGGGAGCAAGATGATGGGGCTCCTGGCTCTGGTGCTTTTCAAGCGTTCGCGGTACCCCCTGGTCTAGAATTCCACAAGGCCGTCATCTCCCCTGGCTGCCCTTGTGAGGCTTGGGGTAGATTCTCGGCCTGTCTTGTCCGCTTGGACCGAATGGGTGGAGGAGGAGGAGACGCTCCCAGCACCGAGCCTCTCAAAGGCCGATGGTTTCCTTCGAAGCTGAATAGGGGAGCGGGAACTATCCCTGCGCGACGTCTCTTTTACGGCTAGGGCGTATGCCGCTCTTGGTGGCTCGAGACGATCCTTGACCGAGGGGCGGGATCTGTGCCCCAGCTGATAAGCACCCAAGATTGTACAAATTTGGGTGCTAAAATCCTTCCGAGTATGACGTTTCCATGTCT
The DNA here is from genome assembly GCA_014282245.1 of Rhododendron simsii. Lineage (NCBI taxonomy): Eukaryota > Viridiplantae > Streptophyta > Magnoliopsida > Ericales > Ericaceae > Rhododendron > Rhododendron simsii. Next base: position 11,322,372 of record CM024953.1, read on the forward strand.
TTTTGATCATTAATTCCAAATGTTGCACATAAGGTGTTCTTTCAAGTGTTTCAGGTCATTTTTGCTAATAAGGTGGTTTTGTACGCCATGGGTTACGCCGGAGCATTTGGGTTCTTGGAAAGCACTCCCAGTCAGATTCTCGAGCCAAGAGACGAAGAGCTGGATGAAGTCCAATAGGCGGCAAGGAATTCAAGGCAGCCCAACAGGCTGGATCATTGTTGCAGTGCTTAACGTTATCGATAACTTAACAAGACGTTATCGATAACGTTCCCCTTCCGTTCCTCTAAGTGTACCAATTGACCCAGAGTTATCGATAACTTACCCGTGTAATCGATACCTGTGCACTATCTTTGGCCAGAATTTGTCCAGAGGCAAGGAGAGCGATAACTTGGTGTTAAAGTTATCGATAACGTTAAGTCCTGGGTGGCCATTCTAGCATTGTTATCGATAACAATTTGTTATGTTATCGATAACGTTTTGTCCGGGAAGATATTTTTCTTGCTTTTTCAGACTTTCCACTTATGGAAACTTTCTTTTAATAGGCTACTTTATGGGGTTTTTCCTGACTTTTGAGGAGAGAGAAAGTCACTTGTGTATATATAGGACCACCTCTCTCCCTCTTTTGTATCTAGCCCATTACGTACTTAGGTTTTTCCCCATTAAAGCTCTTTAAGCCTTTGCAAGTGTAATTTCCATTTAACTCAAGTAAGTTCTTTGTGTTCTTCATTTTCTCGTTTATTAAAGTTAATCGTGTGGGTTGGATCTTTATTAATCTCAAGTTTATTTTCGTTTCTGTCGGTTAAAAATGTTGGTTAAATTTAGCACTTCTTCTAGTCGTTCGAATATGCGTGAGTAGTCGATTAGGCTTGGCTTCGGAGTGATTAATGCCCCGAGATTTACGTTTATCTTATCTTTCTCAACTCTCGACTTAAAGTTTGATAAGGAAAATGAGCATTGTTCGGCCTTTATGTAACAAAACTAACCGATGTTAATCTCCGGTGATCATGTGCTCGCTCACATGGTTCCGTGAGCGATGTCTCGGTTTGTGTTTGCCAAAAGAATGAAAGAACTCACTCGTTTTCCATGTCACACTTCTAGCCTTTAAGGATTTACACCGCTAAATCTTCCGGTTGATAGCCTAAGCCGTGCGATTCAACCGAGTCTTTCTTGAGAAAGTTTAGATAACTTAGGTCCCGGGTGTTAGTCATTCCAACGCCTTGCCGCTTATCTTAATCTAGTAAAAAAACTCATTTTCTAGTCATTTTCATAAGAGCATTTTCCGCCTTTCAAAGGAAAACCAAAAGTTGGCCGTCTTAACGCTGCAAACCTTTACACCTAAAAATCCTGGCAAGCTATAAGGAATTATCTCTATGGGTACGATCCCGGACTTTTCGGTATTTATGCTGACAACGGCCTAGCCCTACGCTCGGGGTAAAACGACCCGTTTCAACGGTTAGGTTTGGACGAAGCACCAGCAGGCGACCGACTTCGTTGCTGCTGCGAGGAGGGGTATGACGACTCTTCCTTCCGCCACAACTCCCGGAGGAATGAGATGGGGAGATCTGGAGGAGGTGTTTGATCTCCGCCAACTCATCTCGGACGTGTCTGTAGCGCTCCATCACCGTCGTGAGATCGTCGATTTTCCACTCAAGATGGCGGATGTAGGTGTGGAGCTCGAAAGATGGGCCTGCGTCTGGAGTTGAGTCTCCGACGCCAACTCCGACGGATACATGGGTCTTCCTAAGGGCGATGGCTCCACCGGAAGCCAGGCTGTGGTCCACGAGGGAACCGAGCCCGTGGGCGGTTCCACCGTGGTGTGCGTCGTCAACCTCAACCATCTTTGATTTAGGAACGAAGAACGGAGCTGAAGGGAGAAATGGACGTTGAATGAGTGGCTAGGTCCCCAGCGGAGTCGCCAATTGTAGGGGTTTGATTTATCAGGACCTAGGCTGTGTGTAGGGTTAGGTTTCTTCCTTCTCCGCTCCTGCCTTCAGACCTGCAACAAGTCACTAGGGCTGTCGAAGCCTAGTGACCCTCCGATGATCAAGTTAGATCTCAGGGGTGAAGTTTAGGTCTAGGGTTAGGGTCAAATGGCATACCTTTCACAATGAGCATCCCTGTATATTTATAGACCTAGGTTTACTTGGCCTTCAAGCGAACGCGTAGTGCATACGCTCAGGTAACCGCTTCGGGTGACGTCATTCCTGACGTAAGGAGCAAAGCAGTTACGGAGCACATGACCTGATCCAAATGGTTGCTATTGTAGTAGATTTGACGTGGGGCCCGTCCATCGTAACTATCTCACTCAAATGCCATGGGAAGCATTGAACCGAAGCGAATATCCTGGCGCGTTACCGAACCCAAACCCAAGAGCAACAGCACTCTTCGGTTCGACAGCCAAATCTGGGGAGACATTGGCTCGTATGTCCGGCCCGGTTACCGACACAATAACCAAGGCCACCACAATAGCCCCTCAAGTCCCTGGAGCCCCCCTCACTTTTGCTTCAGGGTCTTGACTCTTTCGTGAGCCTCCATGTCTCGAACCTTCTTCAAGAAGGGCTACCGAGGAACAAGGACACTTCGGTAGATTCCACCTCAATTGCTTCTGACAACAAAATCCTCGTGTCAAGCCCACCGGGATGCCAGAAGGCAAAAGTTGTCTCGGCACGTGCCGTGTCAGTTGATTGGTACGAAACGTCTCCTCAGGAACACGTGTCGCTAAGCCAATGATTCGGCCTACGGCGCCCTGACCTCGATACTGAGCCCTCGATAGTAGCTGTTCGATGAGGCCACGTGTTAGTGATTTGACGGCTTGGTGCGCGACGCTTCGCTTCCCACACAACGCCTCGCCCTTCTTGATATAAATAGGGGAGAAGGAGTGAGAGCGGCCAATCTCCCCCCTGTTTTGAAGATCAGCCGCCGCTGCCGTCTGTCGTCGCCTTCCAATCGAGATTTTGGACGTTTTGGACGTTAGTCACCGCGCGGATCTGTGGTATGTTGATATCCTCACTTCAATCTTCATGCTTTGATGATTTTCTTCAAGTTTTTCATCATTTTTAGCACATTTTAGAGTCGAACCACCGCTCGCCGCCTCTGTTTCGCGGCGGCGCTGGGAATCTCCAGAGTTGTTCATGCTTCGACCGAGGCCTAAATTCTTCCCGAGACCCATCTACATCCCGGGACTTTGGGATTAGTGTCAATCCCAAGGGGGCCTTCCCGAAGAGGGGGCCTTCCCGAAGAGGGTACCCTGAACTTAACAGAGACCAATAGATTCCGAGGAGTAATGACCATTCTGTCCCGGGCCTTAGGTCTTCATGCTTTTCCCTGGGCACATAGCTAACGGGTTTTTGCACAACTTCTTTGTTAGGTAGGGTCGAATGGTCAATGAGCTCTCCTCGGGCAGTTCTAGTAGCTCAATTTCTTCTGCTGACCTCGAGGAAATATTTGTGGAGATTCATTCCCGAGCCTCCTACCGAACCCCCTTGGACCTCATCGAACCGTCAGATCCTCTGAGAGCTCCACAGCAGAAAACAACCTTTGACGCGAGCATGACGGAGGCCCCAAGCACTTTGGATCACGGACCGGGGCCCTTTGCCGATGCCCCATAGGAGGTTCGGGGACGAAGGAGGCCGATGAGGCCTTGTCGCTACCGGAACCAATATTTTGATGGAACGTCGGCCGCCTACGCGGAATTCAAACGGGTTTACAGCATGCCCCACGACGTTGAGGTCTGGCTGCTCCCTAACAATGATCCCATGGATTTCCCCCACTAAGAAGGGGCACTGATCTTCCCCCTGATGGCCATAGCCGAAGGAGGGATTAGATTTTCCCTCCACCAATTCGTCAGGCAAATCCTTCGAACCCTCAATCTCACCTCCTCCCAACTCACGGTAAACTCATCTAGAATTATTACGAGTATCATAGAACTGAGGTGGCAATATAATTTGACCTTCAGAATGGAAGAGCTCTTCGGAGCTTACCTACTTGGGGTCAACCGTGAACACCAATGGTACTACTTATCCTGTCGCTCTGGCTATGACACGTTCTTGATCGACCACCTGCCTGACTCCAAGGAGTGGGCTGGTATCTATGTTTCGGTCACTGAGAACTTCATGTTCGGTCCCAAGGAGAGAGCAGACACAATCACCACGGTTCCATTTGAAAACGGATCCCCTAGTCGGTTAAACCCTTCTTTTCGGTACATTCCTACAACAAATCGCTGTACTTAGCATGTTGTACTGATGTCCTTTTCTTCGGTGTTCTATTTTCGTAGCTGAGGGCGTCGTGCAAGCGCTTCGGGAAAGAGCCGATCGGGCCCGAATCACAGCTGCCTTCGCAATCCCACTCACAAGCCGATACTCTCCTGACCTGCTCAGTTACGTTGCGTCCTACACCAGCTTTTTAAAGAAGAAACTGAGGCAACAGGGTGTTCCAAGGGCAGGCAGGGGACGAGGTCGAGGAGGAAGAGCCGGAAGAGGAGGAGGGCGAGGGAGTGGTGCAAACGAAGCAGAGGGTAGCACCTCCGAGCCTCAGGGCGTCATCCGCGAAGAAGTTGACTGAGAGACGCCAGAAAGGACTGGGCTGAGTGGCGAAATGTCGGGACCAGGGACTCGGGAAGTACTGAACTTAAGGCGTCAGAGGCCGAAAGAGAGAGGCTGAGGCTTTGTTTCCATGACACCGGGCGCAAGGACCTCGAGGACGTCCCCCGCCTCTCCACAAGAGCCCCCGGAGAAGCGGCTCAGTTGAAGGAAGGGAGGGATGCCCGGGGGGAGGGCCACGAAACCATTAACCTTACCGAGGAGGAGGAGCAGACGAACGGGCAGGAGAATGTGGGCAACGAGGGCGGCCAGTGGGTCAACCCAAGGGAGCTTCCCTGGGCTCCGGAATTCCGCCATTTTGTAGGTCGTCCGATTCACCACGCCGACACCGTCAAGAACCTCGAGGTGGCGTTCGGTATGCTCAGGGGGAGCATCCTTCATCTGGACGCCCGGGCAGTAACGGGCTTGACCGAGGATATCATCGCCGAGATAGCACAGGCCCTCTTCATTGTAAGTTGCGATTGCTTATTACTTCTGTTGCACTTCGTTCCTTTCGACCTAGATATTTGAACTTCGTGGGTTCTTCGGTTTTTTTTGACAGGCCAACACTCGGGCAATGGTGGTCAACGACTGCTGCAAGGCGCAGGAGAAAGTGATCGAAGAGCTAAGGCAGGCTCTTGGGCAAAGAGAGGACGATATGAAGGTGGCCAAGGAGACCTATGATCTCTACCTGGCTGACTTTTAGAGATGTGACGGCGAGCGATTGCTTGCCGAGGGCCGAGCTGCAAAGGCTGAAGAAGATGCGGAGACGCTCATGGTCACCTAGGCTCAGGAGGTCGAATCGGCGAAGAACAAGGGCTATGACGAGGGCTGGGACGCGACCGGCGTAGAATACAAGAAACAGGTTTGGGAAATTAAAGCCAAGCTGCACTAAGATCGCTTCCTGGACGGGCTATGCTTTGGTCACGAGGCCCTGTTAAGCAAGCTTGATCTTCCAACAGATTCAGACTTTCAAGCCATGCCCCAACCACCTCCCTAGGAGCTCAAACTGCCCGAGGAGGTAGAGGAAACCATACCGAACCCCGAGGAATCGCGGGCCCCTGTAAGCTTGGACGAGACCGGAGCAGCAGCTCCGACTGATCGCGTGTAGGACATGTCTGACCCTCCTTTCACCGAACTCTTAGTTTTTGATTAGTTTGTTTTTGGCTGGGCGGCTCCGAACATATGGAGTTTGCCGCTCTAGGGTTTAATGTAATAGTTGAGTAGGACTGGCGCCGAACTTTTGGCCTAAGCCAGGTCGTCAATAGGATTTTGATTTTGAATCGTATATCAGCTTTTTTTCTATTATGAATAGATATCTTCCCCTTCTGAATTGTAATGCTTGTTTTCATTATTGCTATGGTGTATCGATGCCCCTACTTCGGTTGTGCTTCTGAAGAAAACTATTATCGAACAGTTATCGGAAGCAAATGTGAATCCAGGAGAAGGGATTGAAAACCGAAGCCCCAATCTGTAGCAAGATCCGGGAGAACCGGGTAGCCTAGTCCGAAGCAAGTGAGGAGCAGTTTTAGGCTTCCCATGCCCCTGCTTTGGACTAGGGTGCCCTGTCTGTGCTGCTAGCGAAAATAAACGTATGTTCGCGAGACGGCGGTACTACTATTGGACTTGGGCTGGGGGTCACGAAGGATGTGGCCTCAGCCATAGGTTTGTGATGCAGCGAGTCCGAGCAGTGAGAGACCTTGGTGGGTCGGTATAAGGGACTCGAGGTAAAACCGAGTATCCTTAAAGCGAGTGACCAGAAGTCGAAATGACCGGAGGGGCCGGGGGGACTTGGTGGGAATTTTGTCCAAGGGTGTAAAACGGTCCAGTTAAGGGGAACCGAGTGTAATTAATTGAAACGGCATGAATCAGAGAGTACAAGTGATACTAAAGAAAACTCATTCATACTCATTTGGGTGCTATCAGTACATAAGCAAATTGCTTCAAAAACGGGAAAACAAAAGAAAAGGAAAACATACGCCGAAGGGGCGACAGGGTGTCACAAACCGAGAGATAACCTAGCCGTAGAATTTCTTTAGGTTATTGGCGTTCCACGTTTTAGCGATGGGTGAGCCGTTCAACTTTTCTAACTTGTAATTCCCTGAACCGAGGTGCTTAAGGACTCGGTAGGGGCCCTCCCAATTGGGCATTAGCTTCTTCTTCTTTGACTTCTCCACGACCTTCTTCCAGACAAGGTCATCGGGCTTGAAGGATCGAAGGTGGATGCTTCGGTTGTAACCCTTGGCAACCTCTTGTTGATATGAGGTGAGCTTTATCCCTGCATTCTCACGTTCCTCTTCGGCCAAGTCGAGGTCTGCAGCAATGTTGTCGTTGTTGACCGATTCCTCAAAGTTTTCGGTGCGGATGGTAGGAAGTCCGACCTAGATGGGGATGACTGCTTCCATTCCGAATGCCAAGGAGAAGGGAGTGCGACCGGTGGATCACCGAGGTGTGGTGCGATAGCCCCAGAGTACTCTGGGTAACTCCTCGGCCCATTTGCCCTGGCGAGATTTAAAGTCGGCGTTTGAGTCCTGAAGAAATAGCCTTGTTAGCGGCTTCCGCTTGTTCGTTGCCCTGTGGGTAGGCCGGGGTGGATGTGTCCCACTTGATACCGTACTCGTCAAGCAGGGCCCAATATTTCTGCCCTGTGAACTGCTTCCCATTTTTTGTAATGATGGCGAACGGTACACCGAAGCGGGAGATAATGTTTCGCCACACGAAGCGGATGACGTCTGTTTCTTCAATGGTGACCAGGGGTTCGGCCTCTACCCATTTCGAGAAATAGTCGGTTGCGGTTAAGAGGAACTTGAATCCACCCGGAGCGATTGGAAGCTTACCAACAATATCCATGCCCCATTGGGAGAAGGGCCAGGGGCTGGTGAGAAGGCTAAGGTCCCACGTCGGCTGATGGATAATGGGAGCGAACATCTGACACTTCTTATAATGCCAAACGAACTCTTCGGAATCCTTCTTCATTGTCGGCCACCAATATCCCTGAGTGATAGCTCGGTGAGTGAGGGACCGTCCACCGGAGTGACAGCCGCTATTGCCGGCATGAAGCTCTTCGATGATGCCCAGAACTTGATGTGGGTGTGCAACCAATAGGTATCGTCCGGTAAATGATCTTCAGTAAAGCTTGCCGTTTGGATTGCGCCAGAAGAGAGCGGCTTTGTGTCGGAGTTGGTGGGCGTCTTTCTGGTCGGTAGGGAGGATGTCATCGCGTAGGTAACCGACGATTTCATCCATCCAACTTGGACCGAGGTCTATGTTGAGGACCTCGTGGCTTCATACTTCAAGCTCGAAACTGGGTTTGTCAATGGCGCTGAAGGAGACAGAGCGATGTTCCAAGGAAGAGCAAGCCGAGGTGAGCCCTGCGAGTGCGTCGGCGTGGGCATTCTGCTCTCGGGCGATATGCTCGACTCGGATGGCCTTAAAAGTTTTGATGAGCTAGACAGCGGAGCTAAGGTAGGTCCGCATTTGGTCGTCCCGAGCTTTGTATTCCTCCAACAGCTGATTGACTACGAGTTGGGAGTCACTATAGACCACCAGCTCCTTGATACCTAGCGCTTGGGAGGTCTTGAGCCTAGAGATCAATGCTTCGTACTCGGCCTCATTGTTGGAGGCTGGGAAGTTGATAGAGAAGGAGCTCTCGTGCAGGACGCTGGAGGGGGAGAGGAGTACTATCCCAGCCCCTGCTCCTCGGCTATTGGAGGCGCCATCGACGTACATCTTCCAGATATCACCGTGGAAGAGCTTCCATGCAGAGCCTGGGTTTGCCTGAAGGGCCGCTTCGGGGCGCGGGGGCGGAATTGAAGCAAGAGCGTCGGTCGGAGTAAGTTTGGCGATGAAGTCAGCGAGGACTTGAGCTTTGATCACCGTCTGGGGTTGGAAGTGGATCTCAAAGTTTGCAAGCTCAACAGCCCACTGAGAGATTCGGTTGGAAAGGTCGGCCTTCTGGAGAAGAAATTTGAGGGGATTCTCGGTTAAGACGATGATGCTATGTGACTGGAAATACGGGGCAAGCTTTCGGGAGGCAGAGACGAGGGCGAGGACGAGCTTCTCCATGGGGAGATAACGTGTCTCAGCGGGAGTCATAGTTTTACTGGAGTAGTAGATTGGTTGGTGCTCCCGACCCTCCTAGCGGACGAGCACCGAGCTTGTAGCGTGCAGAGAGACAGCTAGGCAGAGAAACAGGTCTTCCTGGTCCCGAGGGGTGACAAGGAGTGGGGCCTCGGAGAGGTAAGTCTTCAACTGCTGGAGGGCTCGATCACAATCCTCTGTCCAAGTGAAGCTGCTCCGGCTGCCTTTCAAGAGTGCAAAGAACGGTCGGCATTTGTCTGAAGAGCGACTTATAAACCGATTCAAGGCGGCGGCCATGCCGGTTAGACGTTGGACGACCCTTTTGTTGTGGGGAGCGGAGAGTTGCTCGATGGCGAGTAGTTGAGCCGGGTCAGCATCGATACTGCTCCGGGAGACGAGGTGACCGAGGAACTTCCCGGAGCTAACACCGAATACACACTTCTCGGCGTTGAGACGGAGCTTATGCTTTTTGAGGATTGCAAATACTTCGGCGAGGTGTGTTAGGTGATCACTGGCACGCATGCTCTTGACCACCGTATCGTCAATGTAAGCCAGCATCGTATCTCCCAGTAGGCACTCGAACATCTTGGTTATCATTCGCAGAAAAGTTGCTCCGGCGTTCTTCAAACGGAAGGGCATGACAAGGTATCCGAAGATACCATGGGGGGTGATGAAGGCCATGTTCTCAACATCCCCTTCGCTCATAACGATCTCATGGTAGCCGCGGTATGCGTCCAGGAAGCTGAGGTGCTTGTGGCCAGCAGTGGCGTCGACGAGCTGATCAATCCGAGGAAGGGGGAAGAAATCCTTCGGGCAAGCGTCGTTGAGATTGGAGTAGTCAACACAAACCCGCCATTTGTCGTTCTTCTTTTTCACCACTATGGTGTTGGCCAACCAGTTGGGGTATTGAACTTCTCGGATGGCCTTCGCGCTTAGGAGCCGGTTAACCTCTTCAATGACTACGTCGGAATGAACAGGGGAGGATCGCCGTGTCCATTGCACGACCGGGCGCTTTCGGGGTCGATGTTGAGCTCGTGACAGATGAAGGAGGGATTGACCCCGGGCATGTCATATGGGGTCCATGCGAATACTTCGATGTTCCGTTTAAGGAAAGCGATCGTTTCATCCCGATTAGTATCAGAGAGGGAGGAATTAATAAGGAAAAAACGAGAGCCATCGTCGGTTAGGGGGATGGTGAGAAGGTCGTCGACTACCTTGTCGTTGGCTGGTCGACCGACGTCTTCTAAGACTGAAGCCTTGGGGACCTCGATGAGGTTGACCCGGGACGTCTGCTTATTGCTTCGGACGGTGTTGACGTAACACCTTTTGGCTGCGGTTTGATCGCAGCGCAAGTCCTCCTGGCAGCCGTTAGTACCGATGAAGCGTACCACCTGGTGGTAAGTGGAGGCGATTGCCTTGAGCCTATGAAGCCAGGTACGTCCGACGATTGCGTTATAAGGGCTAGGGACGTCGACCACCATGAATTCTATGTCAAGAACGACCGATTCGGCCTGGACAGGAAGAGTGATCGTGCCGATGGGCCAAACCAGGGCTCCGTTGAAATTGATGAGAGGAACTTTGGAGGGGCGGAGGTCGGTGTTGGGAATCTTCAGATCCTTGAACAGAGAGTAGTACATCACTTCGGCTGAGCTGCCCTGGTCCACAAGGACGCGGCGGACGTTGAAAGTTCCGATGCGTAGCGTGACCACGAGGGCGTCATTGTGCGGAAGCTAGACACTATAAAGGTCCTTCTCGGTGAATGTTATTGTCCATTTGGAGCCGTCATCGGTTCGGGGGCGCTTTGGTTTGGGATCGACCAACATGACCTGCTTGGAGGAGGAGGCCGCGTTCAGCGCGTCTCGGATGATGCGAGCGGCCTCGGGGTGGAGAGGACCGTGTATGACGTGGATTGTCTGGACCTCTTCCTCGGCGTTGTTTTCGGTACGTTCTGCCCGAGCCGATGTCTTCTCTTGATGGATGAAGTTGCCGAGGTGGCCACTCGCAACAAGCTACTCTAAGTAGGCCTTGAAGGGCTTGCATGCGGTGGTGAAGTGATCCTGCTCGTTGTGGTAACTGCATCGAACGATGGGATTCTTGATTTTCCCGTTTTCGGTTCCTAGCTTTTGATTTGGGAAGGAGAAGAAAGGCTGATCCTTCACTTGATCGATGATTCGATAGATGGGAATGGTGAGAACGGTTTTCTCAGCGTTGAAATCACTTGGCTTCGATCTTCTCCTCTGCGACTGCTTGATGGTGTTGACCGGTTTCTTTGGTGTTAGGACAAATGCAGGAGCCGGTGTGGATACCGAGGTGTTTAATGTCTTCGAACTCGTAGGTTTCCCGATGCCTCTTTCTGCCTTGGATTCGATGAGCTGACACCAACCCTCAATACGAGTTATAAGGTCCTTCATACAAATGGGCTTATGGCGAGCGAGGTCATCGTATACCTGCTCGTCTTGGGAGGTCAGATCGAGCTTGAATCCTTGGGCGGAGATGACGCCATCGCAACCCTCTATCTCGTTGAATAGTTCCCAATAGCGACCGGCGTACTGCTGGAGCGTCTCGTCGCTTCGCTTGCGAAGGGCCAGGAGGGAGTCGATCTTCTTCTCGTGTTTATTGCTTGTCACGAACCGGGCCATGAAGGCATCACAGAGGGAATCGAACGAGGAAATTGACCAAGTCGGGAGTTAGTTGAACCAGGTGAGGCTGAGGTTGCCGAGGCTGGCGGGAAATACTTTGCATAAGAAGCCGTCATCCGAGGGCTCGTTCCGAAGAAACTACGACATAACAAGCTTGTACTGGACCAGATGAGTGTAGGCCTCGGTCTTGCCGTCGTACTTGGCAAATTTGGGTTGGGTGAATCCCTTCGGGGGGTTGACCGAGTCGATCTCCCTTGTGAAGGGGGAGGTCGTAAGCCGTGTAAGTCGCGCGTCGCGATGAGGTCGGATCGAATGGTCGAGACTGTCTGGACGCTCAGTCGCTGTACGCTTTGTTGGAACGAGTTTGTCCAACCTGCCATATTCCTTTCTCTTCGGGGCGGCACTGACCGACTTCTGAGGGGAATGCTCGTGGCGATGCTTTCGGTAGCTGTCTCGAGCGGAAGGCTCGAGGCGCTCAGTGACCGGGCTTCTGCTATGGGCGCCACCAGGGAGCAAGATGATGGGGCTCCTGGCTCTGGTGCTCTTTAACCGTTCGCGGTACCCCCTAGTCTGGAATTCCACAAGGCCATCATTTCCCCTGGCTACCCTTATGAGGTTTGGGGTAGATTCTCGGCCTGTCTTGCCCGCTCAGACCGAGTGGGTGGAGGAGGAGGAGACGCTCCTAGCACCGAGCCTCTCGAAGGCCGATGGTTTCCTTCGAAGCTGAATAGGGGAGCGGGAATGGTCCCTGCGCGACGTGTCTTTTGCGGCTAGGGCGTCCGCCGCTCTTGGTGGCTCGAGACGATCCTTGACTGAGGGGCGGGATCTGTGCCCCAACAGGCGACCGACTTTGTTGCTGCGAGGACGCGTATGACGACTCTTCCTTCCGCCACGACTCCCGGAGGAATGAGATGGGGAGATCTGGAAGAGGTGTTTGATCTCTGCCAACTCGTCTCGGACGTGTCTGTCGCGCTCTATCACCGTCGTGAGATCGTCGATTTTCCACTTGAGATGGCGGATGTAGGTGTGGAGCTCGGAGGATGGGCCTGCGTCGAGAGTTGAGGCTTCGGCGCCAACTCCGATGGATACATGGGTCTTCCCAAGGGCGATGGCTCCGCCGGAAGCCAGGCTGTGGTCCACAAGGGAACCGAGCCCGTGGGCGGTTCCACCGTGGTGTGCGTCGTCGACCTCAATCATCTTTGATTCAAGAACGAGGAACGGAGCTGAGTGGAGAAATGGACATTGAATGAGTGGCTAGGTCCCCAGTGGAGTCGCCAATTGTAGGGGTTCGATTTATCTGGACCTAGGCTGTGTGTAGGGTTAGGTTCCTTCCTTCTCCACTCCTGCCTTCAGACCTGCAACAAGTTACTAAGGCTGTCGAAGCCCAGTGACCCTTCGACGATCAAGTTAGATCTCAAGGGTGAAGTTTAGTTCTAGGGTTAGGGTCGAATGGCATACCTTTCACAATGAGCATCCCTGTATATTTATAGACCTAGGTTTACTTGGCCTTCAAGCCAACGCGTGGTGCGTACGCTCGGGTAACCGCTTCGGGTGACGTCATTCATGACGTAGGGAGCAAAGCGGTTACGAAGCACATGACCTGATCCAAATGATTGCTGCTGTAATGGACCGTGATCTAAAGTGACATACAATCACACCCAGAAAAGAGAAATGTTCACGCCCAAGAGAAACAATCACGGCTTATAACCATGATAAAAGAGAAACGATCACGCCTTTTGGCCGTGATTGTTTTTCTCTTTCAATTACGGTTTATAACCTTGATAAAAGAGAGTGACTTACAATCACACTGTGATCTTTATAGCTTATTGTAGTAGTGTTCTCCGGCATCTAACAAAAAGAAAAATAAACGATAATATTTACTTTGTGCTATCGAGACAACCAATAAAATCTAAATCTGAGTATCCAATCATGTCGAATGATTCGATTTTCTATAAGTAAGCATATAGTCCTTGGTTCTTCGTAACCTTATTCACTGCTTTCCAATATTCTATTCTTGGATTACTTTGATATTTGCCAACATTCCTACTGCAAAACTAATATCTAGAGATACATAGCATTCTTTAATGCTTCACTCCACAAGGAAACAGGTACATTTGAAGCACTCATCATACTTTTAACCATATTCATAAGTGTACGATTACGCGTCTTAGCAACACCATTCTGCTGTGGCGTACCAGGCATTGTGTATTGAGCACGAATGCCTTACTTTTCTAATAGTTTGGCAAATGGGTCAGGATTTGGACATGACTCATCATATTTTCCATAAGACTCACCACCTCTATCTGACCTCACTATTCTGACCTTTCTATCCAATTGTCTCCGGACCTCAATAATTTACACCTCAAGGATGTCAACGGCTTGAGACTTTTCATGAATTAGATATACGTAATCATAATGTGAGAAGTCATCTATAAAGGTGATAAAGTATTTTTATCCAATAAAACATAGAATAGAACTTTCGCAAATATCAGTGTGGATTATCTCAAGAAGTGCATTGTTTCTAGTGGCATCTTTCTTTGTGTGTTTGGTTTGCTTTCCCTTAATGCAATCGACTTAAATTTCAAAATCAATGAAATTTAGGTCTTCTAAAATCTCATTCTTCACCAATCTGTCAATTATATCCTTGGAGATATGCCTCAATCGTCTATACCACAGGGTAAATGATTTTTCATTAATTCTACCACATTTTAAACCAACATCTGAATGCAGGGTCACTAATGATTGTGCAAACTCATGATTCAAGGCAATTTTATATAAACCATCATATAAATCAACAGAACCAACCACTATTGAATTAAACATCAATTTGAGTTTTCGACAACCAAATGAAACTGAATATTCAGAACAATCTAATCTAGATAAAGAAACTAAATTCCTAGAGATAGAGGGAACATAAAAAGTGTCTTCAAGTCTATCTGATGACCCGTCTCTAAAACCAAGCGATAGGTACCAACAGCTATCACTTCAGCCTTAAGACGGTTCCCCATAAAGACAAATCTCTCACTTTCCTCAGGTTTTTTGGTTGAAAGGTATCCCTGCAAGGAATTCGTAATGTGAGTCGTAGCTCCAGAATCTATCCACCAAGTATTCGAAGGAACTTTAGCAAGATTTGATTCGTAACATACAAAAGAAAGATTATTACCCTTCTTTTCGAACCAAGCCTTACGCTTATTGCAGTCCTCCTTCACATGTCCCTTACAGCCACAAAAGTGACCATTGACAGTGAAACCATTATAAGCTTGGCTACTTTTGTCAGGTTCACTGACTTTCATTGGTGAATATTTTCTCACTTTACCCTTTTTTCTTTATAGCAACTTGAGTTACGACAATGCAGTGTGACGCCTTTCCCTTCTCAATCTCACTTTCTCATGAACACACAAGTTTGTTAGCTCATTCAAACTCCACTCTTTCTTGTGGGCATTACAGTGAATTTTGAATGGGCCAAACTGTGCTGGAAGTGAGTTAAGTATAGCCTGAATAAGAAAAGACTCATCCACTTGAATTCCCAAGGTTGCAAGCATCGCAGCTTTATCATACATGTTCAAGATATGCTCTTGAACTCCACGACTACCATCATATTTCATGGTGGTTAACTCAACCATAATCGTACCTACAAGTGACTTATCAGCAAATTTAAAGCAATCTTTCCCAGCCTTTAGGTATTCTAGTGCAGAGAAATAAGGAACTGTAATAGGAAACAAAATAAGACAATACTTAATAAAAGCTTTGAGAATTATAAACATTTATAATGATGAACTATTGACATCACCTAGGTCCTCCTTTGGGCGAAACCTAAGCATACCTATTATTCACGCATTAATTAGGTGCAACATAATCACCTAAGTAGGTCTAAATAATTTAAAATGATAAACTATTGACATCACTTAGGTCCTCCTTTGGGCGAAACCTAAGCATACCTATTGTTCAATCACCTAAGTAAGTCTAAATAATTTATACAGCTTATCAAGTTAGTCATGTTATCTTTGGATATCCAATTCTAACCCGCTAAGTTGCATAAATTACTCATCCTACCAGTTCATAATTATTTAAATGTGACTCTCCTTTGGGCCTAGTCTCATTCTTATAATCATGACTGCAATCGAGAATATCATTGACTTAATTGCTACCCTTTTAACAAATTTTAATGTAGTTTAATGTTCATAAGTTTCACTAACCTAGGTTACTTTGGTGACTAAAAAGTTAGTAATCCCTATGATTATTCAACTAACCAATGATACGCTCTATTCTTTTATTCAAGTTATGCCGATGTCATTCTTCTATTCAATCACTATTATCGAAAAATAAAATATACAACTAAGTTTTTTTTTATGCGATTGATTATCTGTTCAATGACATTTACTCTAATCATAACTCTCACATATATAATGACACAGTAATAGAAAAACTTTCTCAATTAAATGCTTCAAAATAATCATGCATTATTGCAGAAAACATAATCTAACAAAATAGATTAATTTATTGTAAGCATGTGATTATAATCTTTATATCTATTACTGATCACATAAAAACAGAATCACGATTACATGAAATCGCGAGGTGATTTTCCAGTCCACTAATTAAGCATGACAAATAAATGAATCCCAATTACGATTCAATCAATTTTACCACAACTTACTTACCCAATCATTATGCAAGCAGTATTCATATATAACAGAAGGTGAACTATTATTTACGTAAAGGACTAAAATTAATTAATAGACTCCATCAAGCAAAATCTACCACGGCAATTTAGATCTTAAAATCACATAGGTTACATGTGAACTTTAAAAAACCAATTAATTGCCGAGTCGAGAACTTTCTTTACGGTAACATTAGATATCAACAGAAGCAAGACTTATGAGTTATGCTTACTATAAACCTGTGAATCAATAACGGCATAACTGAAGACCTTATGGGGGTTCAACGACAAATAATAGAAAACCCAATATTCATGCATGGCCAATTTCAGAGATCATCGATCTCTTTACTGCTGTAACAAATGGGCAAGAAACAAAGCAAGGAAAAATAGCTACAATACTATATTGTACTTTGTTAGCCCACAGCAGTAAACCAATGACGGCAAGTCAGCGGTCCTTTTCTATCCGAATGAAAAACATCTAATTCGCATAAAATATTTGATCTTTCACAATAACTATTTGCCCAGACCGTAAGGGCTAATCGACATGCGAGATAATTATAATAGACACATGATAGTATGTTCGACATAATTTTATTCCAAGATGTATTGATTGAGAAAATTATGGCTCTGATACCAACTGTAAATCTATGTCTGTATTAAAAGTATTATGCGGAAAAACATATATAACAGGATCTTGAATTTAACACATCTCTAGAATAATAAGTAGCGTACCTTTATTGGTCATCGTGATTAGAGAGAACAAACCCCTTAATTAGAAACACCTTAATTCTTGGCTCACCTTCTTCTCTCTGTCTCTACTTTTCTAGAATACCCCAGTAACTTTAATTGATAGAAAACCGTAGAAATAAGAGGTGAGTATTCTACATTTTATAGGGGAGGGAAGAGGGCCTCAGAGATAATTATTAAAAGGCACCTAGTCCATCAAGGTCTTTTTTATTAAATGAAAATATGCGGAAGCGTTCAATCTACTCCTAGAGGGGGGGTGAATAGGAGTGTTGATAAAAATTACCAATTTTCTGATTTAAAAATTAATATAGATGAACGGGTTGATTATCTCGATTAATCCAAGCCAAAATTCAAGTACTGCAATAGAATAAAAAATGTGACAAGAGACACACGATTTACGTGGAAAAACTTAGGGTCCTAAATAACCCTAAGCCAAAACCACGGCCTAAAACTACTGATTTATTCTATTAATCAAAAAGAAGTACAGATTGCGAAATAGTAAAATTCTTACCCAAGCTTTTACCTATTCTCGCCAATCTCTGATGCTCCCCGAGCTTCTTCAAGATCCAATAGACGCACCACGGACTTCACGCCCGATCTCCGGATTCAACCGGCTCCGAATCAATCTCCAAAAGATTCGGCCACAGCAGCAAACGGCACAAAGAATCACGAATAGTGAATGTATGAATGATAGGATGTGAACATGATTTAGACAACCCAAAAAAGATAAAAAGTTCGAAGATGAAAGAACAAAAAAAAACGTGGACTGCCAGAAACTTAATTAAACTCTCCTCCTCCTTAAACCATAAAATCGTGCAAACCTTTCCTCCTTTTTTTTTTTAATCAAAAACTCACGCCACTGAAAAAAAAGATGCAACTCTTCATACTTTTGTTCTTAAAAAAACATAAAACCCTTGTCGCCCCTCTATCTGTTTTCGTTCGCAGGTGCAAGCATGTAATAAAAACAAAGGTCGATCAGCGGTACACAAACTCTTCTCTGAAAAAAAATGGGTGTACCCTAATGGTGGATCAATCCCTTTTTTATATAGTATTTTCACTCGACCGACAATCAAGTATGGAAAGCAAATTTTCAAAGAATTCTTCGGCAAGGCAAATGTGTGCAATCTATATTTTTTATATTCCAAAGAAAAATCTTGTAACGATAATTATATCTATAAATATGGTAAGCAGATTTTAGGAGAGTTTTACAGGAAATAAAAATGTGCATGAATAAACTTTCTAATCTTGGGAAAAATATGCATGATGTGCAGTGTAATGTTTTTACCTCTCACGCAATTGGATCAATTTTGCCACGGTCAATTTTGCGCAGATCATGGGAGAAGCATTGAGCGAGAAACTACCCCCTAATTAACCTACCCATTACAATCAAATAGAATTGATATAACAAAGACAGTAATAGAGGTTTTGAACAACCCCGGAAAGTGCCAAAATATCTAACAATCTCCCCCTTTGACATTTCCGGGACAAAACCAACATAATGGAAAAAATACAACTGAAGGAAGTAAACACCAGCCTAAACTAGGTCTATCCAATGAAGCTTGAGTTGCTCTTCCAAAACTGCAAAGACAGCTTAACAAAAACTATGCGACAAAATATACGTTACTAGAATCAGTCAGCATAATTTAATAATAAACGCGAAGCAGCATTGTATCCAAAAGCATGAAAAACTTGATCAGCAATTCATCAATGAAATAAATCTTCCCTTTTAAATATCTCTCCAAAAGAATCAACAGCACTAAAAAAAATTCTCTATCACTCTCCATTACTCCTCAACCCATGACCATACCACCATACCAGAACCATAAAAATTCTCCCCCTTTTTGTCACGGAAAAACAAAGGAAATGACTCTACCAGAGTGAGACACATGCAACCAGAAAGTATACGAGAGAATCATACGATATGCATTAACAAGAATCACATAGGCAAGATGACGATAAGAGAAATGCATCGAATGAAAATTTAAGACCATATCAACTCATGAAGCAAAATGATGCAAATCAAAGAATGGACAGAATACCATGCTCAAGCCTATGAATGTGAAGCGTAAACGCCGTGCATGAGGAGCAAGAAAACTTATCAAGGATTAAGTGGGCAATATAATCTTATCTCAAGAAAGGTTTAAACAAGACTATCACAAGGAAGTCAAACCAGAAACGCTCGGACCTAGAAACTTAATTAAGCACAAACCTCATCGGTTGTTTTAGACTCGAGATTAGCGACTTACACCTAGCCTCGTGGGGCAAAGGACTAGGCAGCTATAACCTCTAAGACGAAGAGACAAATGTAAATAAACTCCTTTTTGTTCTATTTTCTGCTTCTTCTTCTTTTTTTTTTATAGGGGTATTGGTTTTTTTTTTTTTTTTTCAAACAATAGACAAGAAATAAAAGAAAGTCTCAATTTGATTTTTCCAAACCTTAGAGGTGCGTTACACACCAATCCATAGGCGGCCCATCTCATAAGGAGTCAAATGAGGGAAAGCATCCCTAGGTAAACAACGAACATGTGGTCAATCAAAGCGATTAGTCAAGATAAACTCAATTGAGACTCAATAGAGACCACTTAAACAATGTAAGTTTACTAGCTCCAAGTGAGATTGTGCGCATAGAAACGTGAGCATGAGATTCTAATACCAAAACAGAGAACAACATCACTAGGTAACTGATTGATATGATCGAAAAAATTTGATTCGATACATTACTCTCAAAGGCATAAGCATATGTGAAATTGATATCAAGATAGCACATGATTCCCAAGCACACAAAAATATTGCAAGCATGCACACAATTATAAATAAATAAAATCTTTGACTCAAAACAATACACCAAAAAAAAAACTACTAATTTCATAACAACACATGACAACTCGAAATTAAAAACATTCAAAGCAAGCGTATGAGATGACATGTGACCCCACACACAATCTAATATAGAGAACTTAAACCAAGAGATTTCCTAAGGTACTCAAACCTAAGAGAATCTAAAGGCTTAGTGAAAATATCCGTTGTAACCATTTGAAACTCATGGAATATTTGTGCCCCAAAGTATTTCTCATGCCATTCATTTGTGGATCCGAACACAAGAACATATATTTGAGGGATCAAAAGGTCGCTCTTAATTTTCTTCAGAAATAAAGTTCGGTCTACTCCCCCTTTCGCAAAGCCGGTATTTAAAAGATGGTCGGTTAAACATTTAGTGCTTGCAACTAAATTTATCTTTTTATGAGAGTTTTTTATTTGTTTGCCCTTCATGTAACCATCACACACAAGCCCTTGCTCATTGGCAAGTTTGGACACTCCCCTCACAATGTCATTCTTGGTTATTCGATGCAATTCCGGAAAATTTACTTGTCCTAAACGTTGGTGCCAAATTTCTACATCGTCAAGTAAGACTCGATGACACACATTAGACCTTGCAGTTTTAACACAATAACAATTATTCGAAGATCGAATACCTTTAATCACACACACACCCGAAGCATCTATAATAGAGCAATTATTTTTAGAGAAATTGACTTCATGCATATTATCACAGAATTGTCCTATGCTTAACAGGTTAGCTTTTAAACCCTTAACATATAACACGTTATCTAACGGAGGGATCCCGGGTGCGTTTATGGTGCCTTGTCCTACGATTTTACCTGTATTACCATCGCCAAATGTGACAAAACCACCATTATACTTTTCTAGCTTAGCAAAGAAAGACTTATTTCCAGTCATGTGCCTTGAACATCCACTGTCTAAGTACCAGGCATCCTGTGCTCTACACGCAGTGTGTGCAACATGACACATGACATTCACTCTCTTCCATGCTTGCTTTGGTTTGGTGTTCACATGCGAGGTGTGACCATGTGTGGTACGTCTTTCAACAATTCTATCAGTCTCTCCATTATTTTTAGTCAAATGTGACAACTTTTTGATTTCCTCAACAAGGTGAGAAGTTTGATTCGCCAACTGACTCAATTTCTTTTGAAAATTCTCATTCTTAATGTTTGTGGGAGACTGACGCATAACTTGAGGTCTTCCCACATTGGGTTGACCATACGGAACACTTTTATTAACTGGGGCTACAAACAATTTCCCCTTTATTCTCTGATTATCCCTTCTAAGTGTATAACAAAAAGGTCGAATGTGACCTTCACCACCACAGTAGTGACAAATAAAAGGATATTTCTTTTCAGGAGCATGATTACCATTGTAAGCATTTTTAATGATGGTAGGAGATTTAATAGAAGAATCGAGTTTATTGCTCACTACCTCATTCTTTGCAATTTCAGATTTCACAAACTTGATTTCCTTCTTTGTGAACTCGTTAGCCTTAGGAGTGAGTGAAGGTGGATCAACGAACCCTAGGCCGCTTCTATTTCTAAACGTACGTGTCATCTCGGTAATGCGAGTTGCGCCACACTCATTACGTTTTATGGCCTCAGTGGCCTCCCTAAGGTCACGCTCCAATTCAAAAATCCTATCCTTAGACCCTTCAAGGGCCTTCAAGGCATCCACACGCTCTCTTTCAATCTTGGTAAACTTGTCTCCGAGATTAGCGTTATAGGTTTTTACTTTTTCAAGCTCAATGTTCTTAGATTCAATGTCATCTCTAAGTTTATTCCTTTCACCACTAATTTTCTCGATGACACTCATGAGTTCTTTCTCTTTCTTTTTCAATTTGACACCCTCTTTAAACAATTGATTATAGGCCTCATGAATAGAATCTATATCATCGTCACTATTCTCACAGTCATCATCAGTCGAGACATAGTTACTATCATCACTAAGATTTGTAGAAAGTTCTACTGATTTTGGGGACGTGGGGGACTTAATGTTAGCAACAAGTACAGAATATCTAGAAGCTTCAAAACCCCCATCACTACTCTCATCACTATCGTCATCCCACGTAGCCTTATATCCCTTGGCCACTTTCTTTTTAAGAGTGTTTGCACACTCTGCCTGAACATGCCCAAAACCGTGACACTCGTGACATTGTATACCTTGGGATTTTTTGGATTTATCAATAAAAGATTTCTTTTCATTATCCCCAAAATTAAAATTCTTACCTTCACTAGTTAATGAAGGAAAATTTCTAGATTCATTATTCTTATGGAATTTAACAAATTTACTGAATTTCTTAGCAAAGAAAGCAAGTTCTTCTTTATCAAGGTCATCATCACTCTCTTGTGTCACAAAGGATTCTTCTCTAGATGATTTAAAAGCAATGCTTTTATTAGGCTTTAATGTAGGTTTCTTTGAGAGATGATTCAATTCAAATGTTTGAAATTTACCTACAAGTTCTTCAAAAAGAATGTCATCAACTTTATCACTTTCTTCGATAGCAACTACCTTAGCCCTAAACCTCTCAGGAAGAGACCTAAGCACTTTGCGACAAACTTTAAGATTAGGGATTGGTTCCCCTAATGCGTGGAAGGAATTAACAACGTCACTCAATTTAGTGATAAAACTATCAAATGTCTCATCTTCCTGCATTCTTAAATCTTCAAAACGTGTTGTAAGCATTTGGAGTTTTGAAGTTTTAACAGTCTTAGTACCCTCGTGGGTGACTCGGAGAATATCCCAAGCCTCTTTAGCAGTAGTGCACGCGGAAATACGACTAAATTCAGTTTTACTCAATGCTCCATAGATGGCTCCTAAAGCTTTAGAGTTTGCCTCAAAACTTTCATTATCTGCAGAATTCCACTCAGTGTCCTCCTTAGCCCTTATTTGTTTAGTCGTAGTGTCTTCTATGGTAGGGGCCTCATAGCCGTACCTAACAGACCTCCAAACCCTAACTCCTAGGGAACTCAAATGCGTGGTCATACGGGCTTTCCAATACGGATAATCATTACCGTCGAAAAAGGGTGTGTTTACATCCTAAAAAGTGCTACCCAATGAAAAAATTCCACGTGGCCCCGAACGGTACGGTGGTTGCATAAAACCTGTCCCAGTCGAGTACCAATTACAGAAGATTGCGGGAGTTAGAAAGGACACTGTTTTATGACCAACGGTGTCGTTTTAAAGTAAACCGGTGTCGTTTGAGTAGTAATTAAATGATGATTTGGGAGGTTATTAGATCTAACCATTAAATTGGACTTTACGATCATCGAACGGTGTCCTCACTGCCTTGTTTTATAACGGAAATTAGATGCAATTGCAGGGAATCATTTTGGAAAGCAAACACGTTGCATTGATTCACGTTGCTTGAAAATAGGAACCACGATCCAGGAAGTGGCCATGAACACCATGATCGAAGCAAGCAGGGGAAGAAGGAATTCTGGAAATATCAGGGTAACCGTTCGAAGACCCCCCCTCAACCGTTTTATGTGGCCAACGTGGATATCAATCGAAGACGTGGGGGTCGAAGGCAAGTTCAGCGTCTATAAATAGAAGAAGCAATTGAAGAGATGAAAAACACACACAAAAATCCTTATCATCTGACAATTCATACAAAATGATTGCTCAGAGATCTATCTTAGATTAGTTTTAGTTTAGAGTAGGGTCTTTTTTGTAAGTTGAAGGCTTATTTGCATGTAAGACTGCTTTCGATTAAATTCAAGTTTTCTTATTTCCTTTAAGCTCTTTTCTTACCAAAGAATAGTTGTTTGCAAGTTCGCTTTTGATTAAATTCAGTGTGCTTGCATTTCTTTATTATTCTTGATAGAATCTTAAGAGTGTTTGTATACAAACTTACCTTTGATTAGATTCAGGTTTGTTTGTGTTCAATCATCTTTTCTGATTTCGAAGCGCGTCAATCTTTTATTTGGTTGATACCTTAAGGAAAAATCCTCTTAGTTGAGGTAATCGAACGGATAACACAATTGCCTGATTGAAATTAGTGGTTTCAAATCATCTTGAAAAGAGTAATTTCTTCTTTGAAGTTATTTCTTTTCTGGCACGCCCGCACACAATTATTTGTCAATTGATTTGAGTTAATTCAGCCCAAACAATTTTTGGCACGCCCAGTGGGACCTCGAAGGTGCCAGAATGCCAAGGCTTCAAAAGCAGATAGGGACACCTGTTGGTGGTCAAGTGCCAGAGGAACAAGCTGTGCCAGAACAGGCCACGGAACAGGGAACACCTATGAATCATGAGTTCCCCTAATTGGCTTCCGAAATGGGAGAGCTCCCTTATGAGGAGCCTTCTTATGAAGTACCTCCTTATGAAGGGCCTCCAAATTTCCAAAAGGGACAAGCCAGTGGTAAAGACCATGATAAGGAAGAAATGTTCAGAGAAATGATGATAGCTTTTCGAGAGATGGCTCAAACCCAAAGAGCCATGATCAAAAGCATAAGAAGTAGGTTGCCCAACTTAGAGGTAACAAGAAACAGTCCAGGGAATATTGGGCTAGATGATCATGCTAATTCAACTACTCACCAAAGTCCCTTCGAAGGAAGGCTTGGAGAGGATGTTGGTCAGGGTAAGATAAGGTCTAGAAAGGGTAAGGAAAAAATGTATCCAGAGGAAATACCACAATCTTGGTATGAGCCTTTAAAGCCTACAAAGCCTGTCTTCGAAATCCCAGATCAATCTCATGGAATTCCTATTGGGATTCCAAGAAATGCCAGAGACAGGCAAAGCGTTAATCCTCTTTTCGAACCCACACTCGGGGGATGGGAGGATGATGTAGAGATAGAACGAGGTTATAGACCTGAGAAAACGAGGGATAACGCACAACCTTCCCGTCAAAGTCTCCCAAATACCAAAAATCCTACCACAGCGGTTTATGGAAGCCATAGGCCTGCTCGGGTGAATACTACGGCTGACCCAATGCAGCAACCTTGGTATGGGAGACTTCCCAGAGAAAACCAAGGGGATTTTAGCACTATAAGGGAAAAGCATAGAGATGACTTGGTAGAACCAAATCCACCGGTAGGAAATCAAGAACAAAATTTCCTTGTAGGCAACCCAATACTAAGAGACCAGGTTATGGATCTCATACAAGAAGTTTGTGGGCCTCGAACTCGGGGGGTACAACCTCAAATCTATAGAAAACCATATCCAGAATAGGTTGACACGACATTTCAGATCCCTAGAGAATTTAAGATCCCAGACTTTACTTTGTTTTATGGGGATGGGAGACAATCTTCTATAGAACATATTGCTAGGTTTTCTGCCCAATGTAAGAACTTGGCTCAGAATGGTTTCATGAAGTTGAAATTGTTCCCAAATTCTTTGTCTGGGCCAGCTTTTGCATGGTACACAAACTTGCCTGCAGAATCGATAACAAGTTGGTTTCAAATGGAAGAGGCATTTCATGCACAATTCTTTAATGTTGAGCCTGAAGTCTCTATGGCAGATTTGGCTAGGCTAAAGCAGAAACCGGATGAAAAGGTAGCAGATTTCATATCTAGGTTCAAAAGGGCTAAGACCAAGTGTAAACTCCATCTGCCAGAGGCAGAGTTTGTGAGATTAGCACAGGATGGTTTAGAAAGAGAGCTTCGAAAGAGGTTTGATTCTACAGAGTTCAGGGACTTTGCAGACCTAACCTATAAAGTTGCTAGATATGAATCATTGCTAGAGGAAGATATGGATAGGCATAATTCCTCTTATCCAACATACTATAGGGATCCTAATTATGAAATAGATGCTGCTGAAATTATAGAGCACGAACCTTGTGTTTGTGAGCCCTTAATTCAAAAGAATGTCTCTCTTGGGCAGAAGTTCAAACAAAAGGAAATTACTAAAGTATATTCTTTTGATATATCTAAAGCTGATGAGATCTTTGACTTCTTGTTAAGAAAGAAAATCATTAAGCTGCCTTTGAATATGAAACTGCCCACAGTGGAAGAAAGGAATGGAAAGACCTATTGCAAATGGCATGATTCTTGGTCTCATTCAACTAAATCTTGTAATGTTTTTCGTGACAGGATTCAGGAACAAATCAAGAAAGGAAGAATCAAATTCCCTGAAAAGACTATGGGGATAGATGCAGTGCCTTTTCCAAAGGTAGAAGAGGTCAACACCAGTGTGCCCTCCTCACTGGCTCGAACTGTCAAGAAATATTGGCAGGACAAAGAAGTACCAGTGAACATGAATACTGTTCAATATGGAAGGGGCAAGCCATACGCTGGCCACCCTCGAGGCATGGGAGCGAGGCCAAGTTCCTATAGGCGAGCCAATGATGGTTTTTCTTTGCAGAAATTCTCAGGTAATAATCACCTGCCTATGCTAGAAGCCTCATTTTTGGAGTGCCTGTGTGTAGGATGCAGGGCCAACTATTTGGTCTTCAAAGACTTGGATAGAAAGGGCGTAAGTTTTTTCCCAAAAGAAATGGGGATGAAAAGAATGGCCCCAGTTCAAGCAAAGCCAAGTGACAGCAAGTCTTGGTTGGCACCAAAAAGGGACATGCCTACTAGCCCTGTTCCAGCTATTCACAGAAGGGAGCTGCCACCTTCGAAGAAGGCTAATGTTGGCCAGACATCGAAGGCGCAAGAAGAGGCCAAACAAGAAGAATTCACCTTGGTGAAAGGGGTTCCTGACTGGTTTCTGAAGCAAGTTAAACCTGATTTGTTTCAAGGATACAAAGGTTCAAACAGGAATGCGAGCAGAACTTTCAAGCCACCAATTTCGAACTCTGGAAACTGGGTGTTGATTAGGGATCCCAAGTCTCAATTACCACAGATGGTTCCATTGCTCTCAAGAACTCAAAAGAGAAAGCTCCAAAGGAAGTATACGCTCTTCCAGTCAGGAGAATCTTCAACGGGAGAAGAATCAGATAGACGAGCAAAACCTAATCCAAGGTTCAACAGGATTGAAAGGGACCCAGAGGAATTTCGAACCCAGTATCACGAGAGGGAGACTTTGGAAAAGGTTGCCTCTGCTATGCTCGAAGAAGATCTTGATCCACTTTCTCCTAACTCGCTGGCTAGTTATCAGTCTGGTTTGCTCGAGGCCATGGTGGTGGAACAACAGGGGATGGAAGAAACCTTTTCCCCTATGGAGGTATCCACACAAGAATTCGAAAAGAAGGGTGCTGAGGAGACCGAAGCAGTTAAACCAATCAAAGAAGTGGCTACGATCCAATTTGGAGATCAGCCAGAAGTACAAGTTAATATGGTTTATCCAAGTTCTATGAATTTCTTCTCAAATGGTCAGACGTTCAAAGATCAAGATGCTGCTTGGTCGAGCTTGAGCGAGCCAGAGAATTCTGAAGGAACTCTGAGTGATAAGGAGTTAAATATCATATGCAACGACTGTGACTTAAAAGAAGTATCTCAGATCGAGATGGGTAAGAACTTGGTACGGGAAATTGAGCAGAATCAAGAAAGTTTGGAGGTAAGCTCAAAAGAAAGTGCTTGTTTCGTGTCAGATTCCATGTCCGACGTCGAATACCCCCTGGTAATAGATTTAAATTATGTGGAAATTTCATTGTAATACCCCAAATCTTTAAATATGTTTAAAGTTAGTGTATGTGTAGAGTTTGGGTTAATTATGGGAGAAACGAGTTTATCTTAATTACTTGTTAATTGAAATAGGAACACAAGGAAGCCCATGGTCACACATGCACTGAATCATTTTCTTTTATGGCCTGATAATTAAAGGAGAGTTCTACGCTATTCTTGTATCTATCGCTTCCACCGCTAGAGAGAGAGAGAGAGAGAGAGAGAGAGAGAACACCGTAGAAGAAGAGAAGAAGGGAAAGAAGAAGACAAAGGGGGAAAACGAAAGGAAGTTCTTCCGGATTGGAATTGAAGCATAAATTAGGTAAACTCCAACTTTTGATTGTTGAATTCGTGTTCTGGGTAGTTTAATTCTATGCATGCTAGTTGATGATTCCGGGTTTTACATGTAATTGGGGTGGTGTCTCATGAATTAAGTTTCGGGTTGAGTTCTTAGAGAACTTAAGAAATCTGATTTAATTCCTTTGAATTTGGTGGTTTAGACTTGCTTGGAGCATGATTTGCTTGGGTTAGGAGTAGCTCTTGATAACTACAAGTTTGGGTGTGTTTTAATGAAGCTTTGGTATGACTTTGGTATGAGTTTTGAAGAGTTAAGTTCGGATTTTAGGGAAATCGCAGAACAAGACAGATTACAGTCCCAACTTCGGATAAGCATATCTTTGTCGTTCGGACTCCGATTTGGGCAAATTTTATATCGAAATTGATGCCCCGAAAGTCTACTTTCTAATGGAGGTGGTCCCAGCATCTAATTCCAATCCTATCAAATTCTGTAGCCAAAATACAGAGACTGGTTTTTGGACTTCATACCGAATTTTGCAGTTTTGTTATTGGGACATTAACCTTAGATCTTTGTGAGCTACTAGGGAGATCTAATGAAAGTATTTAGATGTCTAAATGTGTCCATTGAATTTGAATTATAATTACCTTATATGCTTGTGTAGGGAACGTGGTTTAGAAGCTCGGACCGAGGTGAGTGATTAATATTCAAAACATATGGTTCGTTATAAGCTTTACGCTTCAATGATGTTTTATACTTTGATATGAACTCCATGGAATATCAATGAAAGGTGGACATGTTTTATATCTATTAATGGCATCCTCCTACGTCCCAGCTTGCTAGGGGACACGTGCTAAAAGGCTAGCAAGGCATGGTTATTGTATCGGATAACGAAAGACGTCTTAACTTATCCACTACCGGGGACGCCTGGTAGACATGAAATGAATAGAGGATGTGCATTACTATGCTATGTTGCTATGAAATGAGATTCATATTCAAATGGTTTAATCATTGTCCATGGAAAGCATGTGAATTGCGTATTAATCACTCATACGAGCATTAGCTTATGTGTTTTCTCCACCTTTCAGGAATTAAAGAGTTAGATGGCGTGGCACTTGTGTTGTGGAGTCAAATCATATGATTAATTCATGGATAGGAGTTGTATTCTGATTACTTTAAAATTTCGTAATCATTGTAAGTAGTTTGCTAAACCTTTTAATTAAGCATAACTCTGGGGTGTATTCAAGGATTTTAGTCCTTTGTAAATGTAGGTTGTCGATATATATATTGGAGTGCGAGTCATGCTTCCGTTGATTACACACTTTTGTCCCTATAAATTATATGATTATGAGTTGTCGTATCTTTGATATGGCCTTGGTGATGGTTTCACCGGCGCTTTGTTATGGCTAAGACCTACAGGGGTGGGTCAGGGTCGTGACAAAGTTTTTGGTATCAGAGCATGGTCCAACCGAAAGTGTAGAGGTTCACATTGCTTGAGAGAGATTTCTTGAGATTCGTAGGACTTACTAGAGATTGGAACGAAAATGTAGTTTTGATCTGTAGGTATTCAAGGATGGTTAACCATAGGGAAGGTTTCATGGTTAATCAAGGGGATTGTTTACTTTGATTAGAGCATTATTTGTTACTACACTTGCTCACACCCTCAGAGCTATAGGATGAATGTGCATAACTGGAAATTACATGCTTCATGATTACATGTATCTGTAGTGACTTCGTGCCGAGTTATGTTTTAAGAGTAAATGGTGATAACTAAAGGTGTTGAGATATTAAGTTATATACATTGATGTATACGTGGTGTTCTTTTTCTTAGTATTGGAAAAAAAAAAAGAGAAAGAAAAAGAAAAAGAAAGAACTGTGCAAATATTAGACAAGGTTATGTTTTAGTTCCAAGAGATGTACATGGGATTAATTTAGGGCAAGTATGTATACCGTACATATGCAGTTAGTTGGTGGGTATATGTTCTTGCTCCTAGTTAGTCGAACCAAATTCCTTGACTTCTTAAATTGTCTAAATTCCATATGTGTTGTACTTTAGGAATATTGGTATGGAAATGGGAGAGCAGAATGTGATGATTGATTTTGTTGCATTATCTTAAATGGAAAACTTAAATTTATAATGCATCTGATATGTGTGCATGCTAAGTGATGTGGTTGATGTTAAAGGTGAATGTATGTGGTGAAAAGCGAAACACATTTTTAAAGCTCTGGGAATCTGCTTCCGGATATTCAATTTGAAGTGCGACTGGCCACCGCGACTTCATGATTGAATATCTCGAATAGATGCCCTTAAACAAGATTAAAAAAAAAGAAAAGAAAAGAAAAAAAGATTTGTATCCTATGGGGGAACGGAATATGGATAGTTCATGTATCTACTTGCGTGTTGATTTTATATCTTAAAATATGGGACCATTCCGATGTGAGGGTTTTAGTCGCAAAACTAAGAAAAAGAGAAAAACATATCACTTCGGATTTTGTTGCTATATAGGATACGAACAAGTAAAATGCTACTCGGTTTCTTTTTGCAATGAAAAGAACAATTTAATTATAATGATAAGATTAGCCTATCCATTTGTTTGAGAAGAGTTATGAAGGGTGTACATGTCCAATTAGCGATTATGAGTTCTTATGTTTCGTTGAAAAATGGTATGACTATAAATGAATAGGACGGGAGGGAGTTGTTAATGAATTTTTGAGGTTTGACTGATTATCACGATGTGTTATAGAATGCTATATTTTGGACTTACAATAATTGAATTGTTTGTTTAATTGTGTGTGGCTCTGGATGTTCTACTAAAACAAGTGCTTGGTGTTAAAGAAACAATTGGTATTGACTGGGACTTCTCTATGGTTGTGTGACCGCAGTTAATAACTAGGTTGGTAAATTACAAGAATCTTAAGAGCTTCCGAGAATATCCTAACCATACAAGATTAGTCCTACACATAGAGATATAGGAAGTTAATCGGAGAATAAAATTTTAATAGGCTAAGTTCTAGTTCACTGCCATAGTCATAGTTAGATGGATTACTAGGGGTTGAAGGTAATTCGGGAGCGACCATGATCACCTGGGAGGATGTTTAATATTAGTGTTTGCAAGGTTGGTTAGAGGGCATGGAAAATTGGTTAAGAACTAGATTCAAATGCTGATATTGTATAAACAGTATTGCTAGTGGAATTTGGTTAGTTTTGCTATATAGGAATAAACTGCCTTATTCATAGTTTAAAGTTAACTGCTAGAATGTGACTTATGAATATTGCACTGGAATCGAGTTAATATGGTTGCTAATATAACAGATTGAAAATTCCTAACAAACTTAGTATACTTTACTTTTTTTTTTGTGATTTTGATTTATGAAGAAGGAAGAAAATGAACTCCTTGTCTTTCATTGCTTGAATTGCCTATCCGACATGTATACATGAAACAGTCCGATAAAATAGCCTTGTCAATTATTCGTGAAGGAAGATTATAACATACTGAGAAAGGAAATTGAAAAAAAAAAAATATTGTTAGCACAGACTCTGTCTTTTGTTATGAAATTCTATTGGGTCAAGATGAGCATTAATAAGCTCATTCGTTGTTGGTAAAGAAGATCACAATTTGTGTTAATTGGTCATATGATCTGAACTGTATTTTGTATCATGCTATGGGAATTCGGATTGACCTCCTAAAAGTTTTAACTCCTAATTCTAGAGTGCAATCTTGTATTTTTTGAAATCTTTGGAATAAATGCATAAAGATAAAGGGTGTTGAATTATGGATTGGTATAGCTTTTCAATGCATAAACTGTCGGGTAACGTACTTTATAGATCTAAGTCCAAATAGATGGGATATCGTCTCTATATATAAGTTTCTGTTTCGCATATTGAATGCTCCATTGAGTGACTTTTCCAACGTATCCTTACCAATAGGAAGGTTGGCCGAACTCCGTTTTTGTTGTGTGACCTATCAGTTCGGAAAAAGAAAGAAAGAAAGAGAAACCTACTTCCCAATGGTTAAGTGTTATCATTAAAGTTACGTTATTCACTCACATATGATCAGAACAGTATTCCATGGTTATGAATTAAAATCTCAATTTTAAAAAAAAAAAAAAAAAATTCTTGTATCTAGTCACTTTGAATCATTTTTTGGAGCATTAAACTACATTATCCAGTCTTCTTGTTGTAATGGTTGCATTTGGTTCCATAGCAGAGGTAGAGATTAGGAATTTGGAGGGGATTTTGGACATGGTTATATTGCACGACGTCGTTGGTTGAGCATGAACTGTACCAAGTATGGTGTCATTTTGTATTCTAGGTTTGCGGAGGATTTCTCCACCTTAAGTTTGAAAAGGGGGACGCTTTCTGATGTGTTCCTTTTAGTTTTGTGCATGTTGATATACTTGTGGAGTGGAGTTTGTAAAATATGAACTTGTTTGGATGCACAACACATCCTATATAGTTTTCTTTTGTTTATGTACTTTGAAAGCTGAATGCAATCTTCTTCGTTTTGTAATTATGGGGAGAACCTTAACATGATTAATACTTAAAATCTTCATTTAGACAGATTATGCTAATCCTTCCAGAGTGGGCGTTCAAAATCTACCAGAAGGGTAATCTTTGATCTGAAGGCCGTGTCTCGAAATTTTATTTGAAAAATTCTAAGGGATTGGTAGACTCGTTTGTTTTCATGATGAGTTTTATACCCTTATAATTCTTAAGCTGGTAGCGGAATAGCATTCCCTAGAATTGTAAGAAAGATTGGTGGTGCCGGTTTCCGGTTACCTTAGCCGCAGGGATTGACTTATGTACACAATGCTTTACACGTAATTGTTTCAAGACATCTCCAACAAAATCTAGTATGAGGTTATTATAAATCCTCCAGTTCGATTCTAAGAAGACATGAGTTTCCTAGAGCAAACTGTTAAAGTCATCAACTAGGAAGGGTTTTCAGTATTCGACTGTTAATAGATTATGGTGAACAATACATCTTTAAGTGAAAAAGATATACGATGCGAATACCTGTAAACTTTGTTAACTTGAGGTAAGTCAAGTTTGGAGGACCAAACTTTTATAAGTAGGGGAGGGTGTAATACCCCAAATCTTTAAATATGTTTAAAGTTAGTGTATGTGTAGAGTTTGGGTTAATTATGGGAGAAACGAGTTTATCTTAATTACTTGTTAATTGAAATAGGAACACAAGGAAGCCCATGGTCACACATGCACTGAATCATTTTCTTTTATGGCCTGATAATTAAAGGAGAGTTCTACGCTATTCTTGTATCTATCGCTTCCACCGCTAGAGAGAGAGAGAGAGAGAGAGAGAGAGAACACCGTAGAAGAAGAGAAGAAGGGAAAGAAGAAGACAAAGGGGGAAAACGAAAGGAAGTTCTTCCGGATTGGAATTGAAGCATAAATTAGGTAAACTCCAACTTTTGATTGTTGAATTCGTGTTCTGGGTAGTTTAATTCTATGCATGCTAGTTGATGATTCCGGGTTTTACATGTAATTGGGGTGGTGTCTCATGAATTAAGTTTCGGGTTGAGTTCTTAGAGAACTTAAGAAATCTGATTTAATTCCTTTGAATTTGGTGGTTTAGACTTGCTTGGAGCATGATTTGCTTGGGTTAGGAGTAGCTCTTGATAACTACAAGTTTGGGTGTGTTTTAATGAAGCTTTGGTATGACTTTGGTATGAGTTTTGAAGAGTTAAGTTCGGATTTTAGGGAAATCGCAGAACAAGACAGATTACAGTCCCAACTTCGGATAAGCATATCTTTGTCGTTCGGACTCCGATTTGGGCAAATTTTATATCGAAATTGATGCCCCGAAAGTCTACTTTCTAATGGAGGTGGTCCCAGCATCTAATTCCAATCCTATCAAATTCTGTAGCCAAAATACAGAGACTGGTTTTTGGACTTCATACCGAATTTTGCAGTTTTGTTATTGGGACATTAACCTTAGATCTTTGTGAGCTACTAGGGAGATCTAATGAAAGTATTTAGATGTCTAAATGTGTCCATTGAATTTGAATTATAATTACCTTATATGCTTGTGTAGGGAACGTGGTTTAGAAGCTCGGACCGAGGTGAGTGATTAATATTCAAAACATATGGTTCGTTATAAGCTTTACGCTTCAATGATGTTTTATACTTTGATATGAACTCCATGGAATATCAATGAAAGGTGGACATGTTTTATATCTATTAATGGCATCCTCCTACGTCCCAGCTTGCTAGGGGACACGTGCTAAAAGGCTAGCAAGGCATGGTTATTGTATCGGATAACGAAAGACGTCTTAACTTATCCACTACCGGGGACGCCTGGTAGACATGAAATGAATAGAGGATGTGCATTACTATGCTATGTTGCTATGAAATGAGATTCATATTCAAATGGTTTAATCATTGTCCATGGAAAGCATGTGAATTGCGTATTAATCACTCATACGAGCATTAGCTTATGTGTTTTCTCCACCTTTCAGGAATTAAAGAGTTAGATGGCGTGGCACTTGTGTTGTGGAGTCAAATCATATGATTAATTCATGGATAGGAGTTGTATTCTGATTACTTTAAAATTTCGTAATCATTGTAAGTAGTTTGCTAAACCTTTTAATTAAGCATAACTCTGGGGTGTATTCAAGGATTTTAGTCCTTTGTAAATGTAGGTTGTCGATATATATATTGGAGTGCGAGTCATGCTTCCGTTGATTACACACTTTTGTCCCTATAAATTATATGATTATGAGTTGTCGTATCTTTGATATGGCCTTGGTGATGGTTTCACCGGCGCTTTGTTATGGCTAAGACCTACAGGGGTGGGTCAGGGTCGTGACATTCATATCCATTTAAACTACCTACTAATGCAATGAGACAACATTTGCGTCCATTGTATATCACTGCGCACTTTGATGGAGTCCCACTTAATAGAATCTTGGTGGATAATGGGGCTGCGGTGAACATTTTGCCTTTCCAAACTTTAAAAAAGTTAGGAAAAGGAAAAGAAAAATTGATCCCAATTAGCACATCCATTGCAGGATTTACTGGGGAAAGCCAACATGCCAGGGGAATCATTTCCATTAGATTGGCAGTAGGTGGAATAGAAACTGATACCGTTTTCTTTGTAGTTGACACATATGCTAAATATAATGCTTTATTGGGAAGAGACTGGATTCATGTTAACGGATGTATTCCTTCCTCTATGCATCAGGAATTAATGATTGTTAAGTATGACAAAGGCAAGGAAGTGGGTGTCGAAGGAGTCAAAGCTGATCCTCATCCATTTGCTGCCACGGCAAATTTTGCTGAAGCAGAAATGTACAAATCGGATGTAGTTCCTTTGAGTGAACTACTTCAAGCAGCCACCCATCCAACCAACGAGATGGAACTGGGGGAATTGGCAGAGCTGAAATCGAAGCTGAAACAAGCTGTTGACTATGAATCAGACACCCCAAAAGATGATGCTGCTTGGAAGTGAATCCAAGAAAGAGGCTGAAGAAAAAGCCAGCTCATTGGCTTTAGTAAAGTATGTTGCTCTGGGGGTCGAACAGAAGATCCAAGAAGAGAACATATGGGAAGAGGTTATGCAGAACAATAACCCTCATGTGCAAGAAATCCAACTCACTTCTGAGGAGCGGGTTGAATCACAAGATCTGTTGGAAGAAGTAAGGTTGGGAGATGCACAAAACCCCAATCCAGTGCTTATTAATAAACAGCTTGAGCCTGGTATGAAGGCTGAATTGGTGGCACTATTGAAAGCCAACAAGGAATGCTTTGCATGGAGTTACAAGGAACTACCTGGCTTGGACAGGAGATTGGTGGAGCATAGGTTACCTATCAAGCCACAATTCAAACCTGTGAAACAACCAACCAGGAAGATGAGTCCAGAAACTATTGCAGGTGTTAAAAAGGAAATGCAGAGACTTCTAGATGCAGGTTTCATTAGAACAGCCAGGTATGTTGAATGGCTATCTAATATAGTTCCAGTCCCTAAAAAGAATGGAACTATCAGAATCTGTGTTGATTTTCGAAACCTAAATACTGCGACTCCTAAGGACGAATACCTAATGCCTAATGTGGATACACTTGTGGACAGTTCTGCTGGCCACAAGATATTATCCATTTTAGATGGGCATTCAGGGTACAATCAAATCTGCATAGCAGAAGGAGATGTGCATAAAACAGCATTTGCCTGCCCAGGTAACATTGGCATCTTCGAATGGGTCAAAATGCCATTTGGGCTAAAGAATGCTGGGGCCACATATCAAAGAGCAATGAATACTATTTTTCATGATTTATTGGGAACTTTTCTGGAATGTTACATAGATGATATCATTGTGAAGTCAAACTCTGATGAGGATCATCTACAACACTTGGAAAAGACATTCCAACAAATGAAACGCTATCAGCTGAAGTTAAATCCAGAAAAATGTGCTTTTGGAGTATCAGCTGGGAAGTTTTTAGGGTATCTAGTTCACAGTAAAGGAATACAGGTTGACAAGAACAAAGCTAAGGCCATCATTGAGGCTAAACCACCTTCTTCTAAGAAGGAGTTGCAAAGGTTTCTTGGTCAATTAAATTTCCTTCGAAGATTTATATCTAATACTGCAGGAAAAACTAAAATCTTCTCTTCTTTGTTGAAACTGAAGGAAGGGGAGGAATTCAAGTGGTCAAAGGAGCATGATGAAGCCTTCGAAGCCATTAAAAGATACTTAGCCAACCCTCCTGTATTGGCGCCTCCCATTGAAGGAAAGCCAGTAAAGTTGTATTTAGCTGCAACACAAGATTCAATAGGTGTTCTGTTGGCTCAAGACAATGAGGATGGCAAGGAAAGAGCAGTTTATTATCTTAGTAGGTTTTTAAACTCTTGTGAATGCAAGTATTCTGCAGTAGAGAAACTATGTTTAGCTTTATTTTACGCTTCTAAGAAACTCAGGCATTATATGTTGCCTAGAATAACTTATGTTATTTCTCAAACTGATGTAATTAAGCACATGCTTTCTAAGCCAGTGCTTAGTGGGAAGATTGGGAAATGGATAGTGTCTTTAATTGAATTTTGTCTTGAGTATGTGCCTCAAAAGTCGATAAAAGGCCAAGCATTGGCCAATTTTTTGGCCGATCATCCAAATGAATATAAAGCACCAACAACGTTGGAGGCTAGTACAGTTGAAATCAGGCCATGGAAATTATGGTTCGATGGATCAAGAACTATTCAGATGGCTGGAGTGGGCATAATTCTGGAATCCCCCCAAGGCTTGAAAACCAAGTATGGTTTTAGACTCAGTGAGGGACAATGTTCCAATAACCAGGCAGAATATGAAGCATTGATTATTGGACTAGAAATTTTGCTTAAATTAAGGGTTAGTGTTGCTGAAATCTTTGGAGATTCTCAGTTAGTGATTAACCAACTAAATGGACAGTTTAAATGTACTAGTCCAGCGCTGATAATTTATTATCAGCATGCTAAAGAGCTGATGGATCAATTTCATATGCTTACTTTAACTTATATTCCTAGGTTCTTTAATGAAGAGGCTGACGAAATAGCTCAAAGAGCGTCCGGCTACAGAGTTTTATCAGAAGTTGAAAAGGAATTTTGTCAATTAACTTTGAGGAAATCCCTGCCTATGTTACACAATAGGTTGACGGACTTCGAAGTATTAAATGTCAATGCTTTAACCCATCGAAATGCTGATTGGAGGCAAGCATTGATTGAATATTTAACCAAGCCAGACAGCGTTGCAGACAAGGCAACCAAATTAAAAGCAATAAACTATATAATGTATAATAATGAGCTATTCAAGAGAGGAATGGATGGTCTTCTTTTGAAATGCTTGAGCAAGGTAAATGCATTTAAAGTAATGGCTGAAGTGCATGAGGGAATCTGTGGAGCACATCAAGCTGGCATAAAAATGAGATGGTTAATAAGGAGATACGGGTATTATTGGCCCACCATCCTCAAAGATTGTATAGATTATGCAAAGGGGTGTCAAGCCTGTCAAAAAACAGGTCCACTCAAGCATTTGCCAATCACAGATTTGCAATATGTAATAAAACCGTGGCCCTTTAGGGGATGGGCTATGGACATGATTGGGATGATTTATCCTCCTTCATTGGAAAAGCATAAATTTATCCTAGTAGCTACTGATTATTTCACAAAATGGGTAGAAGCCCAAGCCTATCAGGAGGTCAAACAAACCCACGTAATAGATTTCATAAAGGGAATCACATACAGGTTTGGGAGTCCTCAAACAATAACAGTGGACAATGGTTCCATATTCGAAGGACGATTGGTAAAGGATTTTGCCACGAACCATGGAATTTCATTAATATATACTAGTACTTATTATGCTCAGTCCAATGGTCAGGCAGAATCAACTAATAAAATTATCAAGAAGGGGATCCAAAAAATGGTGGATCAAAACCCAGAAATTTGGCATGATCTGTTACTTGATGTGTTATGGGCATATAGGAATACAAAAAGGACTAGTACAGGTACCACACCATTTGCATTAACATATGGGCATGACGCTGTGTTACCCATGGAGATCACTGTAAAATCCCAGAGAGTAGCATGTCAGAATGATTTAGACACAGGATCTTATCATCAGGCCATGCATATGGAATTGGAAGATATTGATGAGGCTAGAATAAAAGCCTTAAACCAGATTATGCTACAAAAAGCAAGAATAGCCAGAAGCTATAACAAAAGGGTGGCTCTTCGAAGCTTCGATGAAGGAGACCTCGTATGGAAAGTTATCCTCCCTATTAGGGATAGGAGAGTTAAAAAAGATGGATTAGGAAAATGGGCACCAACATGGAATGGGCCTTTTCAAATCCATAGGGTTTTGAAAGGGGGAGCTTATCATTTGATAAATTTGAATGGTTATGTTCATCGAAGGAAAATAAACGGAAGACATCTGAAAGCTTATATTCCTTCCATATGGGAGTCCTTCCACAAGAGGTAGTGGAAATAAGTTTGGTTACACACATCGATGGTTCTGACTGGCTGATTTAGTGTTGAGTGATTTGATGCTAAAAACTTTTTTACAAAAAAAAATTACTCTATTAGCATTCGAAGACACAAACGAGTCACCATACTACCAATCGAAGCTATAAAGAATCGAGAATAGCCAAGCAAGAGTTTCATTTCATTAGTACAAAAAAAAAAAAAACCCAAGCAGGTCTAAGTACAAAACAGACCCAAGTAGGTCTGAACAAAAAAAAAAGACCCAAGCAGGTCAAAATACAAAACAGACCCAAGTAGGTCTGAACAACAAAAAAGACCAACTCTGGTCCAAAAAGTAAAAATGAAGACCATTAGTGATCTTCATAGTCCCAAAGGAGAATCTTCAAGAGGATCCTCCCTCTGGGGGACTTTTTGCCTCATGGGCCGAGAGGACGGTCGAAAGATCATCCCAGGTCCTAGCCAAGCAGAGGCGTGAAGCTGTTTCCACACACACCAGTTGGCTTCGAAGCTGAGCGATCTCACTTCGAAGGGCCTGGGACTCAGCGTGGACATCTCTCTTCAGCTCCATGATCATGTTAGTCAGGTTGGCCAATTGACTAGTGAGATCATCAAGATTTGGATGGTTTTCAGCCATGTTGTTTGTTTGAAAGAGATGCTGTGATCTATCGACGTCTAGGTGTATTTATAACCCAAAGAAATACGGGGAATCCGCTTCATTTATTACCATTATTAAATGGGTTGCAGACGCGTAAAGCCTGGAAGGTGAAGGGTTTGAGAGCATTAGGCGTCATACGTCAGAAGTATATGATCTTTTACAACTTACGAGGAGACGGCTAAGAAACTACTGGAATTGAATGAGCTAGTTGAAACGATTGGAATTACACTAGATTAGTTTTCGAAGTATCAACACATTTCGAAGCAAAAGCAATAAATATACATGGAATAAAGGAGCACAGTATTGGAAGGAGGATTTCTGTTTGTATTTTCCTTCATGCTATTATGTTTTCATTAATAACATTAAATAGAAAGGGATGGCTAAGAACACCAGTCTATTGGTCAAAGCCATTAGAATAAAGATCGATACATTGGTAAATAATTTCTTTGCTCATAACAGTTACACAGAAGGTTACATTGGAGAACCTATCTAGGGCA
This sequence comes from Rhododendron simsii, assembly GCA_014282245.1. NCBI lineage: Eukaryota > Viridiplantae > Streptophyta > Magnoliopsida > Ericales > Ericaceae > Rhododendron > Rhododendron simsii. The sequence goes on from CM024953.1 coordinate 11,361,871, forward strand.
TAATAGTATCACGGAGGAGGATCTCTAGGGATCAACCAACTGAGATACAAAGACTTGAACCTAGCTTCATGGGGACTTGATTCTATCTCCCTACAAAGCTCCATTGGTAGGGAGATGGAGCTCAAAGCCCATTCTTGTCTTCGAAGCAACAGCCCAGTACAGTCACATCATGAGTGTTGATGTGTCTATACCTAAGGGCTTTAGGGTTCAAGGGAAATATCATGAGGGTTGATGTGGCTATGTTTCGAAGTTTTCTTCACAAATACAAGATGAGGCTTCATGATAGTTATCTTTCTTGTAGCCTTACTTGAAAGCTTGGTTTGAATGATACTACAGGAAGGAGAAGTGGAGAAGATGATCTGTAAGTTTTTTCTTTTCCCAGAGACCTCTATTTATACTAGTAGATAGTCATTAATGACTCTTTAAGATACGGTAGGTGAGGAATTGGCACAGTAAGTTTTTAAGCAAAAGAAAATAGGAACTAGTGCCGGTCTTAATTACAGCTGTACTTATCCCAAAATTGAAAAAAAAAACATATAAGCTGCGTGAAGTTACAAAAAGGGGCTTATTACATCACGAATTGTGGTTAATAGCTCTCGAAGAGAATTAGAGTTAGCATCCAAAAGTGAAGTATGGATAGCTCTTTTTCTCTGTTCCTTTCGAAGAAAAGGAATAAGCTGTGGAAGCGTTGATTCATCCCGTAATGCTTCGTCTTCAAGCTCTGGAAAGCCATTCGAAACTTCAGCTATCTCTTCCCTGACCTTCTTCATTTCTTCTTGTAACCACTTCATCTTCTTGTCAAGTTCTGAAAGTTTGTCCCTTCGGGCCTGATAAAGAGACAGACGAGAAGCAGTCTCAAGTGCTTTGGCCTCCAGTTTGTTGGTTTTCTCAATAGTTGTGCCAATGCTTTCAGACAAGAAGTGATTATAAGCAATCAATTCACTAAATTGTTTGAGGTGCTTTTGAAGAGTGAAGTTGATTGAAGAAGGGAGTCCTTGGGAAAGGGACAAGGCCTGATAGCATACCTCGAAGTGGTAAGTTAAACTATGATCAATCAAAGTAGGAAGTCCTAAATGATTTAAAGATTTCAGAAAGCTTTTTAGTGTTAGAACTTCTTCCTTTGAAGGAACATGTTTTATTCTAAAGGAAGGTAAGTCAGGAAGCATGGAAGGGTTCAAAAGTTGTTGAAGGCTTTCGAGAGAATTCGAAGAGGAAGGGAGGATGGGATCAGCAATCTAATTACAAAATTTTTCCAATTGACTCTTAAAGAGGGATATATCGAAAACCACTAAGGACGAGTCAATTGGAGCAGAGGAAGATGTGGGATGATCTTCAGAGAAAAGGGCCATGCCTGTTCCCTGCATAAGAATTATAAGTTAAGGTTAAATAGAATGTAAAACAAGAAAGGAAAGGTATGATTAAGTATCAAGAGTACCTGATCTGAGGAGGAGGTCAAACTGGAGCCTTGATCCTCAGCATTTCTAAGAATATGGCTCTTCGAAGCCAAAGTAGGGTCCATCCTTAAAGGTCCCTCCCCTGAAACCGATAAGGAAGTAAAGGGGAAGTCTCCCTGAAGAATGGGAAGTGGCCCCAGAGTCTTCGAAGGAGCCAAACTGGCCACTACCTGTGCAAAGGTTGGCTCAGTAAGGAATGACAGCAAGGCGTGCATGTCAATATCCTTTGCAGCAAAGTCTTTCTGTATAGAAAGAGCTTGAACAGGGGATGCCTGTAAAAAAACAAAAGAAAGTTAGAGTAAATCCTTTCATAATTCGAAAGGCGAGTATTCAGAAGATACCTTGTAAGGGGCATCTGCTGGCATTGGGATTAAGGGCTCTATCACTTCTTGTTGAGGGCAGGGAACAAGAGCTAGGTCCACCGCCTCAACAGGGGATACAACCTGAGCCTACAAAGAAGTTAACAGCAAGTTACGAGCACAGGAGACACATGAGAATGTATGCAGTTTAAACTAACTTACCTCTTGTGGGGAGGAAGACTTCTTTGAAGAAACAGGTCTCTTGGGAGGAGTTGTTTTCCTCACATAGCGGAGGGTCTCCTTCATCTGTCTTGTTTCACCTGGTTCGAACTCAAGAATTAGAATTACAGTAAAATCCTCTACTGAATCGTAAATGAGGAAGGAATTTACCCCTTGAGGCCAGCATCTCTGTGTCACTCTCTGTCTCTTCATCACTAGAAGAAACCTGAGGACCACGCTTCCTGGTGGTCCTTGTCCTCTTCGAAGCTGAAAGGAAAGGGGTAAGAGGGTGACTCGGATAAATGGTATGGGGGTTTAAAAGATTAATTGGAGGGAAGGAAACCAACCTGGAGGTGCAGCTGAGGGCTCAAGATAGTGCTTAGTAGGAATTACTTCTGTAGGCTGAGAAGTAATCTTTCTCTTCTTCGAAGCACTTTCTGGAAAAGAGGTGGCACCTGTAGGATGGAATGCAATTAGGTTTGGTTTCAGCAAAAGAGAAGAGATGTTCAGAGATAATTACCTCTTTTTTGTGTTACCCTCGTAGATTGTCTTTTTGATGGAGAGGGGGGAACGACCATTGCTATTGGGGAGGCTTCGACTGGAGTCAATCTTTGTTCAACTTCGCCTCCAGCAATGTCTTCGATCCGTCCAGCCAAACCAAATTCGTTGTCAGAGGAGAAAGATGACGAGTTATTTTTTCTCCATGCCAAAACTCAGACTTCGCGAACCAATGTTTACCGTGTAATAGGGACCTCCAAGCCATGGATATGCACCGACGACTCAGATCTCATCTCAACAACGACGATTTCGAGAGCCGTTTTTTGGTTCGGGTTCATTATCGAAATGAGATCCAATGCCCATTGGATGCACAATCCAACGGCTCGAAAGTGCACAAAAAAACCAACAATCGAGAGCGTTCATTGTCGAGATGAGATTCGAGCCGTTGGATACACCATCCGATGCTCAAAGATACGCAGCACGGTACTGCGTATACCACTCCATAGCAACATCCCCCAAATTGCGCATATCCATTTATAGTCTAATTCTCTTGCTCGCGTGCAAGGCTTTTATTACAGTAATACCAGAGGAAACAACAAACACATAATGAAAAAGGAAACAATAAAAGAGATTTATCAACATAATATGTAGGCAACAACAACTAATCCCCTTCTAACCAGTACATTCCACACAAATACTGAAACCAACACCAAGGAGGTTGAAAAGACAATATGGTCAACACAAAAAATAAACGCAATGTCTTATCGTACCGATCACAGGTTTGAAGCCAATTAGACAAACCATGGCTATCAAAACTTCATACAAAACAAATGCCAATTCACCAACTTCACCAGAGGGGTAACATGAAATATACAGAATATATGCTGTCTCTGATTGTAATAATTTGACAAAATGATACTCATATTACCAGCAAATTTGACGAAGTGAGAATACGCAAAGCACCCAAAAGAAAACCGCTATTACAGAGCCGCAACATCTTAAGTCCTTGAGGCATGTATTGTCCATTTTGAACCCCCATCACCGTAATCAATGTTCAACTTCTCCAAAACCTTTGCTTTCTGTAGCAAATAGTCCACCATCTCCCACTCTTCTTTCTCCCCTTTGAAGTCATTAATTCCAATTACCTTGAGGTGAGAGAGCAAACAAGAAGGCACATTCCGAGCTGGATTCCAAACCAGTTCTGTAAACACTTCATGATGTCCAAGACCCTGTATAGAGAAAATTGGATAAGGTGACAAGTGCTTGCTGCTTAGATACTTCATAACAAATGGATACTTCTCAACTCACCTCTTTGAAAACAAGGGTTTCCAGATGCGGGGAGTTCTCCAGCAACTCCAGCAGAAATTCCCACTGAACCTCATACATGTCACCAAGCTCCAAGCAAGTCATATTGGGTAACTTTGGTAGTTGACAATCATGCATATAATTCTCTTGAAACCACTGGTGAGGAAATAAAGTATCACATTGCTTGGGAGTGAAATGGGTGATCACCTAATAACACGAGAGACCTCTCCACTCATTGCCAATTGGTTTTGAGATGGATATAAAGTTTTTACATGGAATTAGAGCGGGCCCATTTCACCCCACATTTTGAAATTTTATAATTCACATCCCACAATGACAGACTAGCACAAAGGTTGCATGATGATATATCCAAAAAGAGGCTACACGTGACAGACATCAAACGTCAAACGTGGCTGCACGTGAAGTGAGATGTTAAGCAAATATAGTCTCACATTGTTTGAGAGTGAAATGGGTGATCACTTGATAACATGAGGGACCTCTCCACTCATTGCCAATTGGTTTTGAGATGGATATAAAGTTTCTACAAGAACAAGTGAGTCAAATGCTAGAGGGTAGAGAATGATAGGCAAATTTAACTAGCAAACAATAGAAACAACCATGGGTAAGATTAGGTCAGCAGTTAACTGTACCAAGAGATCAGATATAAGTAATTATACCTCAGTCGAGAAACCTAATTGTAGAAATTGAACGTTGGACATCCCCTTGAGAAGATCAGTTAGAGCTTTAAAGTTCGCTGAAGAACCAGTAGCATATAAACAAATATCAGCTCTAATGAGATGATGTAAGTTTTCAATTGAATAACTACCATCTGCTGCAGAATCACTGATCGTGAGGTATAAAAGTGCCGGGGTGTCAAGCACAATCTTGCGCTCAAGACCATGAGGTGGCCTTAGATAACCAAACAAACAATCACACATACACAAGCTCGTGAGCATAGGCGCAACAATGTTAATCAGACTAACATTTTCCCCCACACATCGATACATACTCAGCTCTTCAAGCACGGGGCAGCCGAATAGGAACCTGTTGATTGAGTCACCATCTACAAATTCTATACCAAAAAGATGTAGAATTCTGAGACTTGGTAGAGAAACCGAAGTAGGTACAGTATTCATATCACCATAAGTTCTCAGTTTTAATACCACCAGAGTGCTACAAGTAAAGAGGTCCTGAGGCAGCACAGTAGAATGTCTCATCCAGAAGGGCAACTCAAGATCAAGTTCACGAACATTTCGCAATAATGTATCAGCAATCCATCCATTAACAAGTGAAGCATCATAACTTTGACTGCATTTGAGACGGAACCTCTGTACACATGAAACATGACACAACAATACTCCTTGTACAAAACTCGTAAAACTCCTCTGCAGCGATGGATCAGTACTTTTGTTTTGAGGACATAACAATAAATTATCATCAATATCGAAACTGGTGATTGAAGTCCATAATTGTTTCCATCTTGTCGATAAGACACTAGTTGATACTGCGTATTTTGTGGGAAGACAGGAGAGGATTTGAGCAATAAGACTGTTGGGTAAGTTGCTGATCCTATCTTCATACTGCTCCTCTGAAAGCTTCTGCCTTTTTAAGATTGAACCCATGATTTCTCTCAGGGTATCTGCCTACAAATTTTGAATAGCAAAAGAGGTTTTTCCTCTCAGATATTGGAGGAAATCAGGAAGAAACGGGAAACCCAAAAAACGTTTGGGAAAAGCCAAGAAAAGAAAATGGAGCAACAATGAAAATAACAAGAGCAGAAGAGAAGGGAAGAAAAGAAAAGGAGAGGAGTTATTACCCTTAAATGAAATAAAGAAACCATTAGCCACTTAAATCAATCCCCAAAAGCCCTTCGCCTCGCCTAATGTAGGACACAATTAAACAACTGGAGTGCTGGGAAAGTAAAGACTAGGGGGCTGTCTTGGAGCCGTGAACAGTGCTTGTGAATACTAATAGGGAAGAAGAAGAGTCTAGACGTCAAACCAAGGAGGCCATAAATCCAGGATGCGTAAAGCAATCAGAGTTTTTATATTCTCGTTCGTCATTCATAATACGGAAGTTTCATCAGCTTATATGCTTCACAACACTTGTTGAACACATAAGACTATTCCCATTCCATAAAGTCAAGGAAGAATGAATATACCGTATGATAAATGAACCTCATAAATAACTACTGGGGTGTATACGTGGTTTGTGTATGTAAATGTATGTTCAGGTGGCCTATGGAAGAGGCAGTTCCACTAAGGTTTCAGGGGGTCACGCAAACCCCCTGCGTTCAAAAAATGTACTAAAATTTTGTATATTTTTGCCTATAATTTGATATTTCTTTCATACTATCGGCACTAAATCAGTTGTGCAAAACCAGAGAAAACGAAAATTTACTCAAATTTGTGAGTAAATAAATCATATAGCTCAACAAATCAGACATGCAAAGCCAGAGAAAATGAATATTTACTCAAATTTGTGAGTAAATAGATCATATAGCTCAACATAATAAAATAAATTAGGCCTGATTAGTTTTCAAGCTAAGCAAATATCATTATCTTGTATAGAGTTTGTATGTAAAATCTTTTGTACACATTTTTGTCACCACTAAGTTAAAATCTTGTAGCCGCCCTGGCCCATGGGCTACCCCTAGAGCTCATGACCAGAGAATAGCGAAACTACCAAAATACCCTTGGCCTATCATGGTGGACTGCATCTGCACCCCAAGCGCTTAAGCTTGGTTTTTCACAACTAATTTGGACAAGAGCAATGTGAAGGGGAAAATTTTAATTGAGAGGTAACATCTTCAATATGGTTCATGACCTTCATATACATAATTTTGCAATTTTTATCAACGAAAAATAACACGTGAATACAATTCCAGGGATGGCATTGTAATTTTTATTCACAAATTTTCCAAAGCATACCTCAAATTCATGGTCCACCCCAACCAATTACCAATTAATCCGTCACATATTTAGGCAATGAGCTCTAAAAAAATTTGTCACTCATCATCAGCATGTAAACATCTCCACATGCTCTATGTTTGTTTTTTGAAAAGCAAAATAGATTTTATTAATCTTTGAAAGGATTACAAAGATCATGGGCACATCGGCAAGAAAACGCCACCTGAGAACCAAAACCTTACAAAGGCAAGATGCCAACCGAAAACTCCATAACCAAAGAACCAAAACATCCTAAACAAACCAACAACCTAAAAGCCCTATACGACCCAAAACCAGCCACATGCTCTATGCTAAAGATGCAGTCCACAAGGAAAACTAAAGTCATGTAAGCAGCTAGAATCGGAAGTCCACATCCTTGAGATTACTTTTACTGCTCTTGTCAACTACATCACTTCAATTTTTCCACGAATTGGCAAGTACAATAAATTTGTTGACGGCTAGCAAATGATGCAAATTCAACCTGTTAAAGCTTTTACTATAAATAAATACCTTTTCAACAAAATCTATAGCTATATATCTGGATGAGTATGGTGTGGTACCCGATCTTTCTTTTTGTTTTGGGGGGAGGTAAGCAAGCATGTATGCAAAAGAAAGAAGCCAGAAGGGACACAACCTTTACAAAAACAGTGCCTACCAAAAGAGCACAATAAGAAGGAAAGATGTGTACCTAATCTATTGTCTCCGTTAGTCAGCGAAAATAAAAAAATGGAAAGCAAAAGTAGAAAAAGAGAGAGAAAAAGAAAATGTGAATGCAAGAGAGACCAATTGAGCAGAGCATTTGGCTACAGAAAACAAAGCAACAATGAAAAAGAAAGAGGAGTAGAAGTTGATGAGTCTGTACCTTGATTAAAACAAACAAGAAATCAGATACTTAAATCAAGCCCCAAAAGCCCAGCGCCTCGCCTCGTATCCGCTTCATTGAACGTGTCTTGCCTTGGTGGTTTTGAAGTGCAGAAGTTGAGCCTCGGTGTGCCTTGTTTCTTAGGGGATTTTTTTTGACAACCACGATTGCTACATTTGTGAGACTCACAGATCATATTGTGATAAGAGCAATGTGAATGCACAAATCTCATTTGAGGCATTTCATCTTCAACATGGTTCATGAACTTCATATAAAGGTTTTAACAATTTTCACCAAAGGAAAATAAAAGCCAAATACTATTTGAGGGACTGCATCATAATTATTCATAAAAAAAATTCAAAATTCACAAATCAGACACTCATATCCATAGGGATTCAAGGCGCACATCAAATTTCCAGTCCACAACAACCAACCCGAACTACTAAGTAGGCAATGAGTTCTAAATATTTTTGTCGCACACCATAATCATGTAAACATCTCCGTGTTTCTTTACAGAAACTCTATACATCTCATCTTAGCAATGAAAATTCCACAGAAGACCAAAGGAAAACTAGAGTAAAGTAACAAGCTAGAGTCGGAAGTCCACAAACTTAAACTTACATTTCCTGCTCTTGTAAGCCACATCACCTAAACTTTCTAACAAATTGGCAAGTTAAACAAATTGTTGACACTTGACAGCTAGTAAGTGATTGAAATTCGAATTGTTCAAGTTTTTGGTAAAAACAACTACATTTTCTACATTTGGGCCAGTCTATTTGGCCCAAAGATTTGGCACTTGTTTAGTTTCTATTATTACATAATTTACATGCCATAACATTAGTTGGTTTATTTGGGCCATCCGACCAATGTTAACATTATAACAGCAAAAAATATGTACTTTACATGCCCAGCACTCTAGAACAAAACTGATTGTCGTGTTAAAATAAAAATGAAAGCACTGGTTTATTATTTACAAAAATATAACTCCATTTATTACTCTCTCAATAGTTTTGGCTAGGACCATACTAGTCAAAGTTGGTAGTTTTAGCATATGAACAAATCATATTGGCATAGACCAGCATTTTTGGCTTCTAGGAAACTCCACAAGATACCTCGTATTCTCCCAGAAACAATTGAAATGTAAGAAGGCCTACCACAGTATCACAGGAAAATTTATGATAATGTTGCAGCAATGAATGGGTTTGACACGTCTGGCCACTCACATCCCAAGAAAAACCCAAGAACCCCCTAGAGATACATAGCCCTCCCACTATGTAGCCATCTAATACCAAAAATACTTTCCGAATCCTAACCACTTTAAACCATGACCAATTTTTTTGGATTCCCAACAATTCTGATGCAAAATTCTTCACATAACCCCAAAATTTTAAATTTACAAAATCAGCAAATCATCATCCTATTAGCAATACTATATCAACACACAAGAAGAATGAACAATTTGTTTGCTTGATAGGTAAGCCCCGGAAACTCAAACAGAAGTCTCTTATTAGGGAAGTGAGTTGTGGCAGACAATAACAGAGTTTTTATCTCATGTTGCTAGTATTGTTTGGAAAACTATCTAGCATTCTAGGGTTGTTCTGAACCTATTTATAAAAATGTTATTGTTTTGAAAATTGTACGTTCAGGATGCATCCCCTTTCTGAAACCCTAGAAAATGAGAGATACAGAGAAAGAATAGATGCTGCTACAGTAGTATCATCATTTCTGAAACCCTAAGAAAAATGAATGAGAGAGAGTAGAGCCAGTAATTGACCAGAGAGAGAATGAGAGAGAGTAGAGCCAGTAATTGTGACCTTAACGACGGCAGCAGCAGCAATGATCGTCAACACCGGAGAGAGAATGGGAGGGAGCGGACGCAGATGTGAGAATTACAGTTAGACGCCTCTCAAGCACACCATAAATGAGAAAACCTACAGGGACGGACGGTACCGACGGCCGCGCCGACAGATGGCCAATCCGAGCCGTCCAAAAATTTTAAATAAAAAAATGAGGGACATACGCCAAAATCAACAGCATCCGATATGTGTAGAGTGCTTGATTCCTGTAGGAGCCCCTTTTAGAATTTTTTGACGGTCCGAATCAGCCGTCCGGTGGCCGTCGGTACGATTTCGATCGGGACTCGTCGGTCCCTATACCAAAACTCTAACCACCATAAATAGGACAAGAGCATCTTCACACCTTACTCAATTTTTTATCCAAAGTCAGAGTAAAAATTTGAATAAAAACTTGATTTGAAATCAAGCAATCCAATGGACAAATGCAAATGTAGGCATAAATTTGAGAAAATGTTTCAAACCAAATTTGAGGAAAATTTTCGTAAGAGTTTGAGTAATGAATGGAGTGGCGTTTTAGATAATTTTTACTCAAATTTTGAGTAAGGAGTGGAAATGCTCTAATGCCCCTTTCCAAAAAATAAATACTCATTCCCGCTTTACGAGACAATTCATTTTCTCACAATACATCACTTTTAATTTAAAAATAAAAAATTCTAAAATCTAACAATACTAAGTATGTGAATGTGTATTATAGGGTATAAAAGGTACATAAAAATATGTGTTTTCCTTGCCTTCTAATGTGTTTATCGTCAGCCTAGTGGGCTGACAATAACAAGACCGTATTGTTTTTTTGAGACTTTTATAAAGAATTTTTTTTCTCCTTTTAAAACTTTGAAAGCTTTTCGAATTCCCAAATATATTTTCCCTTTTTCCTTTTTCTAATAAGTTTAACTTTGAACACACAAAATGGTTCATTTTGGGGCACCAACATTTATCCATGTGAGTGTGTGGTTGGTCCTTCCTCCTCCTCTAACGCCCTGTTTGGATGCCGGATATGGAGCCGCCCGGATTTCATCTCCTGGTCCCACCCACATCCGGTCTTTGCTTGCATTTTTGGGAGGGTGGATTAAAACACTGTTGGGACTACAAATCTACTTCCAACAGTGTTCTGGGTGGATTTGCCAAGCGGAGCCTCACCCCTGTCGTTAGCAAATCCGGGGGATTTGGGACTCTTTTACCGCTCCAAATCCACCCTCACCACCACACAGTGTTTTACGAAGAAGAAGAAGAAGAACACACACACACACAGATAGAGAGAGAGAGGTACCTCACAGAGCTCGTCGGCATCGGAGAAGAACGGGATTGTGTCGTTGTTCGCGTCGGCGATGAAAGAGGAGTTTTACCTCTGGACTGATTTTTTTTTTTTTTTTTTGGTGGAAACGATGAAAACGAGGATTTGTGTATATCTCAGGTATATATGATGGGCCCATGGGGTATATGTGCGCCCATTGAATTTTTGGCCATACCCATAACAGTGTCGGTGTATGGGAATTATAAGTTTTTTTATAAAACAAAAAATTTCACTTTTCACTTTTAAAAAAAAATCGGAAAATAATATTTTTTCTAAGAAATAATATGGTTTAAACATTTATAAAATAAAATGAATTTATTTTATCCCATAATTAATGATAAATATGTATTTACTTTAATTATAATTAAGTAAACGAATTTTGATCATTTAAAAATCTAAGTGGGGGGCAATTTAGTCATTTAACATCTAATCCCATCATATCCACCTTCTATCACTACAAGAAAAATTCAATTGGGTGACGAATGAAAATTGTCATAAATTGCATGTTTTTCGTCACAAATAATATAGGTGACGAAAAAAAATTTGTCGACTAAAGGTTGTCGAGGATTCCTACCTGGTGACGAAATCTATTTTTTGTCACCTATAGTGCCTTTTGATGACGAAAAATTTCGTCACCAAAAAGTGAATAATTGGTGACGAAATTATTTTCCTCGCTTATTGTGCTTTTGACGACGAAATTTTTTGTCATCAATTATTCCTTTTGGTGACGAAAAAATTTGTCACCGATGGGTCGCATTGGTGACGAAATTTTTCGTCACCAATATAAGAAATCGGTGACGAAATTTTTCGTTGGGAAAGATGATTTCATATGCAAAAAAAATCCTTCTTTCTTGCTCCTGCTGGGTTTCGAACCCGAGTCACTTGAGTTTTTCGCGCAAGCTCCAACCAACTGCACTACACACACTTTTCAGTAAATATTTGAAATATCTAATATATAACACATATGTTTAACATGAAAATATATTTCAAATGTAATTTTGAACCTTTAAACATTAAAATTAACAATTTTGATAACCATAAAAGTTGTAGGCAATTGAGTTATTGTTCAAACCCAATTTGAATTATCTCAATCGGAGATTTTAGTAAAGAGTTATGTCTGAAATATATTTAGTGACAAAGCGCAATTCATAAATTTCGTCACGAAAGGTACCCATTTGATGACGAAATATGTTTTTAGTCGCTGAAAGCATTAAAATGGTGACGAAATTATTTTTCGTCACCAAAGTTAAGCATTTGGAGACGAAAAAAATATTTCGTCACTAAATTGCTCTCATTTAGCGATGAAATATATTTTTTGTCACCAAATGATTACCTTTGGCGACGAAAAATAATTTTGTCACCTTTTTTAAGCTTTCAGCGACAAAAAATATATTTTGTCACCAAATGGGTACCTTTGGTGACGAAAATATTTTTTTCGTCGCTAAACATATATAATTTGTGACGAAATTATTTCGTCACGAAAGTTGTCAAAACAATGACGAATTTATTTTTTCGTCGCCAAATATACTCATTTAGTGACGAGATTAAATTTCGTCGCCACTTTTTCGTCACCAATTTTCATTTTTCTTGTAGTGTATATTCAAAAAATCATCCAAACACCTCATTACAAATCCACCATTCTTAAGAGGTGGGCCACCCTTCTTAACATATCACCCTTTATTACATATCCACCTTCAAATCCACCCTCATTCTATATCCACCAAAAACAAATTCTCCATCCAATACGAGATCTGTCTTTAGTTTGAGTCGTCGTGGAGGGCTCAGCTTCTTTTGTAATCACTAACCATCACTTTGGATGGAGGGATTTTATGAGAAAATAAATGGAATGCTTACAGTTTCTTGTGAAACCTCATTTGAATTGAACATTTTGGTGAGAAATAGAGAAAAAAGTAAAAAAGAAGAAGAAAGAAGATGACTCATTTCTTTTCTCACCCAATCTCACAAAAAATGGTGAGAAAAGGGCTTCTTTTTGTTAATTCTCCCTTTCTCACCATCCAAACGGCTGTAATAACTAACCGCTACCGTCCTATCGTTTTGGGAAAAAAATAAAATCGGTAGCAATGTTAAATTTTTACGTTTGTTGAGATAAATGGATGTTAAAATTCTTTATGGGCGCGGCTATTCGCAACTCTCTATTTTCTTCCGTAACCCACCACATTTTGATAAGTGGTTGTTGAAAATCATAAATAACATTTTGGTAAATAGCTGTTGAAAATAAGATTATATTTCGGTAACTACATATCGAAAATATGTTCAACTTTCAGTAAACAACTGCCAAACATGCATTTTGGTAAATAATTGTTGAAAAAAGTATCATATTTCAGTAACTGGATGCTGAAAATGTATCTCAATTTCGGTAATTAACTGTCGAATATAATTGAAAATTTTTAACGGGCTATGGGAGAAAATGAAGGGTTGCGAATAGCGGCGCCCTTCTTTATGTTTTTCAATTGATTTCGATAAAACATTTCTTGATGTTTGATCAATTTGATTTTTTCCATTAGTGATCTAGACATTTAAAACTACAAAAATAAATGATTGGGATTGTAGAAATATATTGTAGGACCTCACATTATTGAATGGTGTGTTTACAAAATGTGTTCCAACTTCGAAAAGGAAACCCAAAAGAGACTTCCGTGAGATTTACAATTTGCAAGAACCTCTCTATTGTTTTGAAATTAACAAAACACTCCCTTACTTTTCCAACAGTCGCACGCAATTAGATTTGGCAATTAGATTGATAAGCGAGTGGAACGAATCCAGCCGTTGATAAGTGAGTCAAACGACCCTGAAATTTTGATTTCCAATACAAAAATATTGCATATCCCATCATGTCTCTAAAAAGGGTTGAATTTTCCGAAATGGGTAATTGAAAAAGGACGAATGAAGTATTAAATAAATGCTTGTTAAATAATCAGAAACTCGTAATTTGTTTTTTTTGTGAGGAAGGTCATAAAACTTTCTAAACTAAAGATTTTTTTGGAGTAAAAATAACAAAGTCCTACTACTATTTTGGACATCTGAAACTAAATGTGTTTACGGTAGTGAAAAAATTGTAGATATTTATTTATGGTTGAGAAGTTGTTAGGTGTTTTCGGTAGTGAATAATTAAGTTATTAATAGATTTGTTCGGTAGTGAATAATTAAGTTATTGATAGATTTGTGAGTAGAGTTACTATTGCAAAAATAGTTTTTGTTAACCACTTTTTTGTTTGTGAAAACGAAATGATAAAATGCTGAAACATTTTTATTAGTAAAAACGAGACGGTAAAATACGTTAAATTTCTAGAGCTTTTGTTAGTGGAAACACCCTGGGGTTGGATCTTGTCTATTTTTTCTGGGCCAGTTTAGTCCATTTGGTGCATCCGAGCTGTCCAAAATGTTTTGGACGGCTCAAATTTAAAGGGGTGTTTTTAAAAAAATAAAAATAAAAAATACTCACTTTAAATTTGAGCTGTTCTAAACACTTTGGAAAAATACTTTTGGACGGCTCGAATGAACCCAAATGGATCGAACTGGTTTAGGGAAAATGGACCGGATCCGAGTCCGAACACCCCTAACAATCATTCCCACTTCTTCCTGGCGCCAAAGCATTGGCATCCATTTCCCGCCAAATCATTCTGCATTGATTTCCCGTCTGACCTCCCAACAAAGGCTTTGTCGCCTCTCCTTTCACGATTCTACTTGGAGCTTCCTATTGGGTAGGGGTGGGCACGGGTCGGGCGGGTCGGGTATGGCCCGCCACCCGAACCCGACCCGACCATGTCGGGTAGGAGAAAAACCAACCCGAACCCGAACCGAACGATGGTGTACACCCGCCCGCGTGCCCGATTTTTTTGGTCGGGTCGGGTCGGGTCGGGTCCGACCAAACCGAAGTAAATCTACATGAATTGTTCACGTTTTGGTCGGGTTGGTCGGGTCGGGTTTGGTCGGGTAAGAAAAAACAGCACCCGAGCCCCGAACCGAAAACTGATTTTTTCGAAAAATTGAACCCGTACCCGACCCGACCACATGTTCGGGTCCGCCCGAAACCCTTCGGGTCGGGGCGGGTCCGTCGGCCCGCGGGTATTTTGCACACCCCTACTATTGGGTTTCTCGGTGTTTTTTTTTTTTTTTTTTTTTAAAGTTTGGTCGAATTGCATTCCGGTAAAACTCTCTCTCTCTCTCTCTCCCTCTCTCTCTCCACACATGCTTGTTCAAAATTAAAAGTAAAAAGAGTGATCAAAATTTGTAGAATTTTATATGTGGTTGAGAAATTATTAGATATTTTTAATAATGAATAAATTATTGATGGATTTGTGAGTAGAATTATTCTAGCAAAAAAGTTTTTGTTGATAAATTTTTTGTTAATGAAAACGAAATATTAAAGTACTGAAACTTTTTTGTTCATAGAAACGAGATGATATAATATATTAAGTTTTTAGCGTTTTTTTAAAAATGGAAACACCCTCTTTATACTGGCCTTGTCTAATTTCGAGTTCCTTTTTGTATTTCCCTCCCCAAAAGCTAACAAACAATCATTCCCAATAGTTCTTCTTGGCGCCAAAGCAATCGAATCCATTTCCCGCCAAAGCATTTTGCACTGATTTCCCGCCATAAAATGATGGGTTTCCTCTTTACTCTATAATTCTGACCACCAAAAATCGAACTATTTTGTCACCTCTCTTTTCATGATTCTACCTGGAGCTTCCTATTGGGGACTCGGTGGTTTTTTGTAAAGTTCGGTCGAATTGCATTCCGGTAACACTCTCTCTCTTCTCTCTCTCTCTCTCTCTCTCTCTCTCTCTGATGCAGAACAGAAATATGAAGAATATAAATTAATTACGCATTATTTTGAGTTTTATTAGAAAATTCCGCTTTAGTTGTCTCTTATTTTGGCAACCTTATATTTCTTTCTAGTATTTGATTTCCTAGTTAAAGTAGAATTTCTTGTTTTTTTGTAATTAAATGATTCTGCTTCCTTTTCGGACGAATCAATTAGGGATCGGGTTTTTTCCTATATAATAAATTGTAAGCCTTCGGGTCAAGGGAGTTGTTTATTGAATTAATGAAAATCGGGAGTTTTCTCATGTGTTTGAAGAGGAAGTACCTCTAATTCATACCTATTTGTGTTTATGTTTCAAAAAGAGAATCTTTAACATAAACAAGTTCGTAATCTCTTCTTGCAAATAGTTTCGTAGAAGGAGGCTCCGCTGCATCACTCTCTCGCTCTCTCATTCATGTACTAGCAGTGAACCTGTGCTATACATGGACAGTTAATAAGCGGATTAAGAAAGTGTTGATGTGTTATGAATTTTTGAAGAAATCTACAAATTCCTCTATACTGCATTATCTTAATTTGCTCTCAAGCAAGCAAGGTTAAAAAGGAAGGAAAAAAAAAAAGGTTCAAGGTTATAAAAATTTTAAAATTTTGCAGATGCCACCTAATTCTCTATGCACTGTATTTTATGTGTCTACTGTGTTTGATTTATCTCTATTATAACTAAATTTCAGTGCCCTACTATGCTGTTCAGATTTATTAAACCAATTGGAACTTCTAAACCATTTTTGTAATGACACGCATCAGTCCTGCTAACTCTTAGCCTAAGCGCGTGGGTCAAAAGGTTGACTTTTGAGTTACACAGATAGTAGCTTGCAATTCGTTAAATACTACCTCCATTTCCTATTTTCCACAGATGTGGGATTTCACAATTTTTATTGAGGTTTTAAACTTATAGGAAAGCCATGAAAAGAGGAAGAAAGCCCAAGGGTTTCAACACCCTTAAAGTCGCCAAAGAAGAAGACCAACTTGAGAAACAGCAAAATCAGTACTTGGGTTCTTCCTTAGAAGACCTCCCAAAGCCCATCTCATTTGACATTCTGCTAAGACTCTCTACAAAGAGGCTGCTCATATGCAGATGTGTATGTAAGCCTTGGCGTAATCTAATCTCAGACCCAGAATTTGCAAGGCTGCACTTTGAGCGAGCAGAGGCTTTTCCTCTGATTTGGTCCTCGTCCCGTACCCACATATCAAGAAACCTTTACTTGGTTGAGCCACCTGAAGACAACCCTGGTTTTGAGAGCCATTTTCAAATGGAGCTTGAAACCAAGTTAAAGATCCCACTTCGCAATGCAGAGTTGGTGATGAATGGTGAAGGTGATGCCAATGTGAGTTGTAGTTCTAAAGGTGGTGTTAAACGAAAGCGGTGCCTCAAGTTGAGGCCCGAAGAACACAAGCTCAATGTAGTGAATTCTTGTAATGGATTGCTTTGTTTGTCTGAGCCATCACTTAACCATCCCTTTTTGGTGTGTAATCCGATCACAGGGGAGTTTATAAACCTTCCGATTCCTACGCAAGCTGATGAGAGTTCCAAAAGGTTTATTGATTCTGGTTTGGGTTTCAGTCCAAAGACAAATGAGTATAAAGTGATCAGGATGTTTGATCAATAGGACCGAACTTATGAACGAATCTGTGAACCCATTATGGGCAGAGAATTTCATAGCGGAAGGGTGGCTGAGATACATACTCTTGGCACAAGGTCATGGAAAAGGATTGGTTGTGCACCTTGCTCATCCCTTGGCTATAACCTAGGATTCCCAACGTATCTAGGTGGTTCTCTTCATTGGCTTCTTATCGACATCAACATTTCCGATTACATAATTTCATTCAATTTCGACATGGAGAGGTTCGAATCAGTTCCACAACCTGCATGTGACTTTTTTTATTTCATCGGCAACCTCCACTTAACTTTGGGGAGATGAACTTGGATGTGTTGCGGAATATGTCCTTGGAGACGTTGAGAGGCAGGCTTTGCCTGTGTGATTGTTCGTGTTATGGATACATCGACTTATGGGTGATGGAAAAATACGGTGTTCAAGAATCTTGGAAGAGAGTGTTTTCTATTGGTACACACACTGATGATGCGAGGTGGCTTTGTGGTTTATATGAACCAATGAGTTACTTGAGAAGCGGAGCCAT
Organism: Rhododendron simsii; assembly: GCA_014282245.1. NCBI lineage: Eukaryota > Viridiplantae > Streptophyta > Magnoliopsida > Ericales > Ericaceae > Rhododendron > Rhododendron simsii. The sequence continues at coordinate 11,379,582 of CM024953.1, forward strand.
ACTGTTTTTTCATCGTTTGAGCAAAACTGTGTTCCATTTTGACGTCAAAGAACAGTCCAGCTCTCCAAAGTTTCTAAAGGTTCGTGGGATTACATCAAAATTTGAAGCCATTGCTCACATTCCAAGCTTCATTTCACTCAAGGATACAGTGAAGAATGATGATCAGGAAGTGTTGAACATCACATCTAGGTAATGGTGTACTAGTTCATTGTTGAATTGTTCTTACCTGATTTGTAATTGCATGCTTGTGCTCGATGCGCTTTAAGTTTCCCCAGTAGTTCAGCTGCAACATTCTGCAGTTACTGCAAACATAAATGCCCTTGTAATGGCGACTTTTGCAAAAAAAATTCCTATGCAGACGGAGAAATTCTTTATGGATAGAAATTCTTTATGGATAAATGTGCTGCTTTATATCTTCTCTTGGACAGAAAAGACTTAATTTATTCAGAGTACTACTTTCAGGATCATGTTCCCATTTTATTCTGTACACGAAAACTTCATATTTTAGTCTGTTTAGTTTGCTTTCGTTACAATACTTTCTCTTGGTGTCCCATATTTGCTTAGCAAGCATCTATGTTTATTCTGTTCATGTGTCTAGAATTTGCATTGGACGATGAGTACTTAAATGGCAGGAATGGAATGTGTCAAACGAGCTTAATTGGACATCCCTAGCAATGTTGCTTGAGAACAATATTTACCTTAGGAAACAAAATATTGCAAAACAAGAATTTTTAGTTGTATCATGGTGTTCTTGATGTTGAGAATCAGATGAATCCAAGACTTGTGCATAACAAGTTCAAAACATGCACCGGGAACCATGTGATACAACATAAAGTATAAAAGCCATACAATCCTATAAAGCCATGTTAGTGCATAATACTGTGATATTTTCTTTTTGTTGAGCCAGGCTTATTTGAGTAAAGACATTGTCAGGATCAAGAGATTCATCGTATAGAACTACAAGATAATGATATGATCAAGAGATTCACCATGTAGAATTGTTGTGATGAAGACATTCATCACATAGGTTGCGTTCGAAGACTACAAGAAGTGAACCTGTCGATAAATTGTCTGACACTATGCACTAATTTTTGCTTTAGACACTTTGAATAAGTGTTGGATGTTGAAAAAGTGGCCGCTACAATCTGAACTGTTGACGAAAAACTCCACCAAACCTGTAAAACGCTTCGAGTCACGACTATGTCGCTTTCCTAAAGACAGTATTTGCCCCCACCAGTTGGTATGCAAAGGGTTACAGCAAATCTGCCTTCAAGATAAATCGAAGCCCGAACTCGAAGTTCTTTCAGTTTTCGTTTGCACTAACGAAACGGACAGAATACCTGCTAGAACGAATGTAAGAACCGAGAACCACTGTGTTCTATTTTCTGCAGCAAAACAGAACGCAGAATGAATGCTAGGAAAACATAGAGAGAGATGTGGGAGAAATTCGGATTCTATGTGTGTGTGGATTCTGACAAGTAGTGGGCTATTTATAGGCCACTACGCACCCATTGAGAATGGGTACGCACCCGATCTAATCTGACCGTTGGATCAGATCCTATGGTCTAGATCGACTAGTCACATCCAGTCACACCGAAATGGCGCCTACAAGGCGCCTAGCGCTGACGTGCTAAGTGCAAAGTGCGCCGCTAAAGCGCCACAATGCACCACAGCCCACGCCACACTGCCCACGCCGCGTGCGTGTGCGTACCGGCTTTGCCGGTATGGGCGATGCACCATAGGGCTGCACCACACTAGATCATTGTTTATTCATATTAGGAACGTTTCCTAATATATACCACTCCAACATCTCTCAACTAACCAATGTGGGACAAAGCACAAAAAGAGGAAAACAAGCATTCTAAGGAAACAAGGAAATTTTACAAAACTAAAACGACGACTCCTTTATTTTGAAAATCTCTAACAATCCCCCACCATTTTCGAAATACAGATGAAATATCCTCTGTTCTTACTACAAGGTTTATGCATACATAAATAGTGTCTTGCGACTTCAACTACTCACTTAGTGAAAACATATCAAAGCTGGTCAGGGCAGCATAGTAGACGTGTCTTTGAACTAGTTGTCCTATGTTGACCAACCGGACATGTCTCACACACAATCCTCCAAATAACGCAGATATCCTAATCGGTTGACCCGTGAACTGGTCTTGGGTCTTTTATCTTGAACTCATGAACGCTCTAAGGTCTAGCCCCTGTGACCTATAGGAAGCGGCACCACCTCCACATTCACATAGGTAGATCGCTATCCGTGCTCCTATAACACAGCACAAACAATCTATTAAGAACTAAGTAGTTCAACCTCCTTTGTATTCACATTATAGGTACAAAACACTTTACCTTGGAATGTGTAAAATAACTTTAAAGTGTTTCCAATCACGACATGTGGTGTAGTTTCTCATTGAACTTAAGAGATTGAGAGTATCAACCGGTTGAGTTGAGTTTCCACCAGGAGTGATTAAACTAATTGGGCAAAAGTCCCATTCCCCTTGATGTTTTCAACACCAAATCCCTTGCAAAGCCTTTCGTAAAAGGATCCGCCAAGTTTTGACTTGACTTAACAAAATCAATGGTTATCACCCCATCAACAATCAATTGTCTCACATAGCTATGCCTTAGTCCTATATGCCTGGACTTCCCATTATACACTTGGTTATACGCTCGCGACAACGTAGCTTGACTATCACAATGCAGCGATACAGGTGGCATAGGCTTAAGCCACACTGGAATTTCCAGTAATAGATTTCTTAGCCATTCTGCCTCTTTACTACCAGAAGCTAACGCTACGAACTCGGCTGCCATGGTCGAATCTGTTATCAACGTTTGCTTCTTAGATCCCCAGGAGATTGACCCTCCTCCAAGTGTAAAAACCCAACCACTCGTTGACGAGTGATCATTCCGCTCAGTAATCCAACTAGCGTCAGTGTATCCTTCTAGAACCGAAGGACACCCACTATAGACTATTCCATAATCTATAGTACCTTTGAGGTATCGCAGTACTCTATGTACTGCGTGCCAATGTACATGCCCAGGATTATTAGTATACCTACTAAGCCTCCCCACCGCATATGCAATATCCGGTCTCGTGCTTGTCATGGCGTACATTAAACTGCCAATCACTCTAGAATACTCTAGTTGTGACACCGCTCTCCCCTCATTATGATCCAACGGCGATTGAGAGTCATACGGAGTAGACACTGGTTTGCTGTCAAAGTGATTAAACTTCTTTAAAATTTTCTCAATGTAATGTTCCTGGGATAGAATTAAAGTACCAACATTCCTTTTAATTCTTATTCCCAATATTACATCAGCAACACCCATATCTTTCATACTAAAGTTAGCAGAAAGAAAATCTTTTGTACTCTGAACGCTTTCTTGGTCTGTACCAAAAATGAGCATATCGTCTACGTACAAACAGATAACAACTCCTCGTTTGCCATTAAACTTACTATACATGCATTTATCAGCTTGGTGTATTGTAAAACCATTTGACACAATCACTTTGTCAAACTTCTCGTGCCATTGCTTAGGCGCTTGCTTAAGTCCGTAAAGAGACTTTATAAGCTTGCAAACTTTGTGCTCATAACCTTGCACAACGAACCCCTCTGGTTGCTGCATATAGATTTCCTCATCTAACTCACCATTAAGGAATGCAGTCTTGACATCCATTTGGTGTATCTCAAACTTGTATATAGAAGCAAGAGCAATTAAAACTCTAATTGTTGAGATTCTAGCAACCGGGGCATAGGTATCAAAGTAATCAATACCCTCTTTCTAGGTAAAACCTTTGGCTACGAGTCTGGCCTTGAACTTATCAATCGTTCCATCAATTTTCATTTTCCTTTTGAAAATCCATTTACAAGCAATTGGTTTAGAACCAGGTGGTAAATCCGCCAAAACCCATGTATTATTACCCATAATAGAGTCCATCTCATCTTGGATAGCCTCTTTCCAGAAAGCCACGTCTTGCGATTTCATTGCTTCCTCAAATGTCAAAGGATCATTTTCCACATGAAGTGAAAATACATTGTGAGCACATGAAGAATCTCTAGTGCCTTCAACTAGAAAAACTACGAAATCAGGACCAAACGTTTTCTCTGTTCGAGCTCGTTTGCTCCTTCTCAATTCAACTTGTTCCTCAGGTTCATTTCCTTCAACTGGAACCTCGAAAGGCTCATTGTCCTCTTCGGACACCAAAGGAAACTCTTCCGAATCTTCGTTAGATTCCAAATCCTTACTAGATTTTAACCTTGGAATTCTGTCAAATCTGTTTTCATAAAACACTGCATCTCGAGATTCAATGATGGTGTTGATGGACACAACATCATTACGCTCAGCCACTAGAAACCTATATGCTTTACTGTGCAAAGCATATCCAAGGAATACACACTCGATTCCTTTTGGACCTAGTTTCTTCCTTTTAGGTCCAGGCAATCTCACAATCGCCCTACAACCCCAAGTTTTAAAATAACTCAGGTTTGGTTTCCTTTTTGACCAGAGCTCATATGGAGTAATGTTAGACTTTTTGAGAGGTACTCGATTCAAGATATAAGCCGCGGTAAGTATGGCTTCGCCCCACAAACCTTTACTTAATCCTGCACTGCTTAGCATAGCAACCACCATCTCACACAAAGTTCTATTCTTCCTTTCGGCCACTCCATTCTGTTGTGGTGTATAAGGTGCAATTACTTCATGAATTATCCCTACTGATTCACAATAATCAGGGAAGTGGTATTCACCACCCCTGTCAGACCTAAGACGTTTTATTTTCAAACCACATTGATTTTCAACTTCAGTCTTATATGCAACAAATTTATCAAGCACTTCATCTTTGGAATGAAGCAAATAGACATAGCAAAATTTCGAATAATCATCTATGAATGTTGCCATATAAAGTTTCCCGCCTCTAGTTGGAGTGCTATGAAAATCACATACATCACTATGAATCAATTCAAGTAATGAAGAAGTCCGCTCGATTTTAGGAAAAGGCAATCTGGTTATCTTTGATTCCAAACAAATCTTGCATTTATCAACCATATCATTATCAGAATTAGGAATTAGTCCAGATTTAATCATGCAATCCATTTTCCTTGTACTGATATGTCCTAAACGAGTATGCCATAAAGAAAAAGAATCAAGCATATAAGCAGAAACAACTGTGTTATTGATATTAAGCTTAAACATCCCCTCGGTTACATAGCCTTTGCCAACAAACACACCACCCTTGGACACAACAATTTTGTCAGACTCAAATACAACTTTAAAGCCATACTTATTAAGTAGACTTGCAGACACGAGATTCTTCCTAACTTCTGGTACATGATACACATCAGTAAGAGTCAGCGTTTTGCCAGAAGTGAACTCCAAGTCCACCTTGCCCTTACCCTTAACGGGTGCAGTAGATGCATTTCCCATGAACAGAACGGTACCATCTGCAACTGGTTTATACTCAGTAAAAAAACCTTTTGTCATTGCAGACATGCTTTGTCGCACCAGAATCAAACCACCAATCTCCAGCATCTTCGAGGATATTCACCTCGGAAACAACAGCAATGAATTTAGAATTCTTTGCCCCAGATGCTCCTGGATTTCCACCAGAGTTCTTCCTTTTCAAGGACTTGCAATCTTTCTTAAGATGCCCAGGTTTGCCACAATGCCAGCAACCAGTATCGGTAGGATCCAGTTTCTGTTTCTTCCATTTACCAGAAGACTTGTCACCGCCCTTGTTCTTGCGTTTCTTGTTGGAACTTTCTTCCACCACATGAACCTTAGAAGTAGAATTATCCTTACCCTCCTTACCCTCCTGACGCCTTGTCTCTTCCTCCACCCGAAGGTGTTGGGACAACTGATCAAGGGTATATTCCTCGGTCTTGTGTTTGAGTTCCTTTTTGTAATCTTTCCAAGATGCAGGCAGTTTGTCAATAACAGAGGAGACTATAATAGATTCATCCATATGCATATTCTTAACCTTAAACTGACTAAGGATATACTGAATCTCATGCAACTGATCAATCACCGGCTTAGTATCAACCATGCGATAATTCATAAACTGACTAACAAGAAACTTCTTACTTGTAGCGTCATTAGAAAGATACTTATCGTTGAGTGCATCCCAAAGTTCCTTTGCAGTCATAGAATTCTGATAGACATCGAATAGTGCATCCGACAGTGCATTGAGAATGTGTCCTCTACAGATGTAGTCATCATTCTCCCATTTGCCCCTTTCACGGGCCTGTTCCATAGTTTCATCATCTGGATTTTCCGGTATCTCCGGACTCGGAGTAGTCAGAACATAAACCACCTTCAAGGTAGTCAACAAGAAGTGCATCTTCTCCTGCCAACGCCTGAAATTCCCGCCTTCAAACCGCTCCAATTTCAGAAAGTCCTGCGTCATCTTTTGTAGAGACATCGCCATTGCAAAATACTGTCTTTAGATTGTTGAAAAAGTGGCCGCTGCAATCTGAACTGTTGACGAAAAACTCCACCAAACCTGTAAAACGCTTCGAGTCACGACTATGTCGCTTTCCTAAAGACAGTATTTGCCCCCACCAGTTGGTATGCAAAGGGTTACAGCAAATCTGCCTTCAAGATAAATCGAAGCCCGAACTCGAAGTTCTTTCAGTTTTCGTTTGCACTAACGAAACGGACAGAATACCTGCTAGAACGAATGTAAGAACCGAGAACCACTGTGTTCTATTTTCTGCAGCAAAACAGAACGCGGAATGAATGCTAGGAAAACATAGAGAGAGATGTGGGAGAAATTCGGATTCTATGTGTGTGTGGATTCTGACAAGTAGTGGGCTATTTATAGGCCACTACGCACCCATTGAGAATGGGTACGCACCCGATCTAATCTGACCGTTGGATCAGATCCTATGGTCTAGATCGACTAGTCACATCCAGTCACACCGAAATGGCGCCTACAAGGCGCCTAGCGCTGACGTGCTAAGTGCAAAGTGCGCCGCTAAAGCGCCACAATGCACCACAGCCCACGCCACACTGCCCACGCCGCGTGCGTGTGCGTACCGGCTTTGCCGGTATGGGCGATGCACCATAGGGCTGCACCACACTAGATCATTGTTTATTCATATTAGGAACGTTTCCTAATATATACCACTCCAACATCTCTCAACTAACCAATGTGGGACAAAGCACAAAAAGAGGAAAACAAGCATTCTAAGGAAACAAGGAAATTTTACAAAACTAAAACGACGACTCCTTTATTTTGAAAATCTCTAACATTGGACACTCTTTTAGAAGTGTCCAAATAAAAGCACGTCGAAGGAGTTTTGTTTCCGAGACTAAGATTTTTATTTGTTTGAAATTACACTCTTGACATTTGACTGTTGATATAGGTGTGCAGGGTTCAAATTACAGGGGGAGACTAGGGCTCTTTTCTTGGAAATTGAAGATTTCGATCCAGATTTTGATTCAGATTTCGTAATAGGTTACGATCTCCAGTACAGTGATTCTACCGGAAGCGACTAGCAAGTGCTGGTGGCAAACTTGATGAAAGGAGCGAGTGATGGTGGTAAAATTTATGCAGCCAAAATGACATTGAGGAGTTTTGGCAATTCAAGCTTATGTCCAGAATCATTTCCGTCCTCAGTGAACTTGTTTTGGTTACATGTATTACCTTTTGTGGGTTTGAACTGTGAACTTGTTTATTATGTGTTTTATTTTTTTTTGCTCGGCGTTTATTATGTTTTTTTTTTTTGTTGGTGATCTTGAAGTTTTGTTGCTTTCTTACATGCTATGAATCTACACTAGACCTTGATTTGCAAATGAATTGTGAATACGCCCTGCAAGTTTGATTTTGCTATGGTTTCCTCTATGGCTCTATATATTATGTGGGGCGTTGGTTAATCGACAAAGGGCTTGGTGGTGCTCTGGTGCAGATCTGGTCTTGGTTTGTCCGCACAGTCTTGCTTGCACAAGTAACTCCCATTGTCAGTGCCTAACCAGTCGGAATTGACTGGGAAGGCACTCAGATGGTTGAGCAAGTTGCTGGTGTTAGTAATTTATTTTAATCAACAGGTATTTGTAATCTTAACGTGGGAAGATTAATAAGTATTTAATATCATGGAGCTTGTAATATAATTAAGATAAAGACGGGAGTGCAATTATAATTCTGTAATGGTGTGAATTATATTTAGTGAAATAAGAAATAGAATTCTGATGGGATTAGGTTTTCTTATTTACATTGAAAGCCTAGACTTATTAGTCCTTAGATCCCTATCGTAACCTTATATATACACGTTATGCTCTCTAGATCAGATGGATGTTTTTCTACTATTCAGTAAATAGAGGTAGGCTTAGAGAGACAAACAGATCACCAAAGAGTCCACACTCGGTTCGTGTTCTAGACATGTGGGGAATACGGTAGAAAATCGTAAGGTACGATCGAGCAGTATTCGTGGTTTATAGCAAGGCGTGCTATAACAAGTTTAACTAGCGTTCGTGTCGTAAGGAGTTGCGGTAGAATTCTAATTCCGCTTTATAGGGTTTTACAATTTTTGTTGTCTAATCTGTACGCGTCATTACTGAGTCTTGGGATTCGGCTTCTCAACAGTGGTATCAGAGCAGGCTGTAATCGCGCGTGTGGATTAAACAGGCCATGTTGTCCGTCGATTATAGAGGGTAGAACGTAGAACTGTGCTAACTCTATTTTGCAGCGTTCTTATCCAGCTATTATGGTCACATGATTTTTGTTGATTTTATGTGATTGGATTCCACGATAATTTTTCCGTGGTTATTATTATTTATTGGGTACCACGATTATTTTTCGTGGTTGTAATAATTAACGTAGCATGTGTTATTTATTGGGTGCCACGATTATTTTTCGTGGTTGTAATAATTAATGTAGCATGTGAACTCCACTGGAGGCATAAGATCAATGTTTGTATGTTTCTTCGATTATAATAGCATTCGACGGTTATTCGGAGACTGAAGATAGTAGATACAAAAGATACAAGTTGTATGGCTTGCAACAGATTTTTTTCAGATTCATAGGGTCTGATTGCAGGGCTATTTTGACCCAGTAAACGCTGGAATTAGAAAATTTGTTTTTCACGAAAGTTGTAGATAATTGAATTTGGAATCCAACCCAAGTTGAATCACTTCATTTGGAGGTCGGATGAGGAAGATATGGCCAAAATACTGAAGGCTGTGCAGTTTACGCGGGAATATGTCAAATCCGAATTTCTTGTTTAAACACGGTTGGATTTTGGTTTCCTTGATTGATTCAAAGTATCTAAACTTTCCACACAAGTATAGTTGAAGGATTTCAAATTTGGAAAGATTACTTAAGGATTTTAAGTTTGGAAGGACTCCTTATTGCTTAAGGATTTCAAATTTGGAAGGATTCCTTATTACTCAAGGATTGCATCTTTGATCATAATAGATGGATTCTTTATCTTGTATTTCCATAATGTTTGCATATGTGATAATTTACCATATTGGGACAATATGGTGATAATTGGCTTTGAACTAGATCGCGATTTTGCAAACTCGAAAAGTTTGATAACCCTCACAAATTATTTTTTAAATAACTAAGTGGGAGAGGGAGTTTATTTTTATAAATCTCACGGTCTCCATTACTAGTATGTAGATGATGTAATTAATTTTGTGTGATGGTTTTAGAACCTTCCCCCCTATCGGGCAAATTATTTATGGACTCATCGGTACAAACTTCCTTCAAAGATAGGTCTATGATAATTGTTGTGTGAATTACTTCTCCATCTGAGATAATTCATAACGGAACAATGGGTCATGGGGCTAGGTAATGGTATACACTTAGCCGTAAATAATAATATTCTCACCATCTGAGTCACTATTATTATTTATAGGACCGAATGAATATTGGCTATTTAATTTTGCTTGGCATGGTCTAGTGTCTAGATAGTAAAATTAAAAGGTTGTGCCTATCTACACGAATGATGAAGAGTAGACGACCTTCCTATCGAGGCATGCTATTCACGGTGTGTAGGGTTGCCAATGTTTTTCTTTTAACATGTGGTTGAGGGAACCAATATCAAAATGAACTTCAAGTTTTTATTGCCCTTCATAATTGATTGTTATGTTATTTGATTCTCAGATTCAAAAAATGGGATCTTTCAATCCACTTGCTATTATTCTCAAAGAAAATAAATTTACTAGACAAAACTATGTCGATTGGAAAAGAAATTTGGATATTGTGTTAACTGCTGAGGGCATAAATTTGTTTTGTCTGAGGATTGCCCTCTAAAACCTGATGAGAATGCCACAGAGCAGGAAGCAAGACCTTATAAGAATTGGGTCAAGGCTGATGAGATGGCGCGGTGTTATATTCTGGCTTCTATGTCGAATATATTGCAATATCAGCATCAGTCTATGGAAACTGCGTACGATATGATGTTGAATATCAAAGAAATGTTTGGGGATCAAAATCGTGCAATAAGGCTAGTTGCTATGAAAGAATTGGTAAGTATCACCCATGTTGAAGGGACCTCGATTAGGGATCATGTTCTTAAGATGATAGCTCTTCTTAATGAACTAGATATCCTTAGAGCTGAAATTGATGAGGAAACCCAGATCGATTTGGTTCTTAACTCACTGCAGTCTGAGAGTTTTAAGCAGTTTCGCATGATTTATTCTATGAACAAAATGCATTCATCTTTGGCGGAACTTCTTAAGGAACTCCAAGCAGCTGAGGGTCTTTTGGTTGTGAAGAAACCACCATCAGTGTTAGTGATAGAGAAAGCTTCTACTTTTAAGCCGAAAGGTAAGAAGAAGCAAAATAAGTCTCAGAAAAAGGTTGTGGAGGCGGTTCATGCGCCTCAAGGTGGAGTGAAAAAGCCTGCGGGCAAGTGCTTTCACTGCAAGCAGAAAGGACACTGGAAGAAAGAATGTCCAGTTTTTCTCAATAAAGTGAACAAATAAGATAAATCTTTTTCACTAGTTGTTGAAACATGTTTAGCGGTGCTATCTACCGGTACCTAGTGTGTAGATACGGGAGCCACTAATCATGTTTGCAATTCATTGCAGAGGTTTCAGGAAACCAAAAGACTCAGTAATGGGGAGATTTATCTATATATGGGAAATGCTACAAGAGTGGCAGCAGTTGCAATAGGAAATGTTTTTTTAAATTTTAATGGTAATAGGAGTTTAATTTTGAGAGATTGTCTTTATGTTCCTACTATTAGAAGAAACTTGGTTTCAGTTTCTAAGTTAATTAAGGATGGATATTTGGTTTATTTTAGTAACTCTGTGATTATTAAGTTAAATAAACGTTTTATCTGTTTTGATTCATTGGTGGATGATCTCTACATTATTAATCATATATTTCCTACAGTGCAACTTCATGAATTGAATAACACTAATAATTTACCATGTAAGAGAAAAGAGCCTTCTAAATTGAACCAAACATATCTATGGCACTTACGTCTTGGTCATATTAATCTGAATAGGATTTCTAGACTGGTTAGAGATGGACCTTTAGGTCAATTAGAAGTTAAGAAACTTCCAATCTGTGAATCCTGTTTGGAAGGTAAGATGACCCAAAGGCCTTTTGCCAAAAGGACTAGAGCCAAAGAGCCGTTAGAATTGGTTCACTCTGATTTGTGTGGGCCTATGAATGTCCAGCTAGAGGTGGTTTTGAGTACTTTGTCCCTTTATTGACGATTACTCAAGGTATGGATACATTTATTTGATGCACCGTAAGTCTGAATGTTTTGAGAAATTCAAAGAGTATAGGGCGGAAACGGAAAAGCGTCTGGGTAAATGTCTCAAGACACTACGATCTGATCGTGGTGACGAATACCTCTTGGGAGAGTTTAGGGACTACTTGTCAGCTGAAGGGATTACATCTCAGTTGTCAGCTCCGAGTATGCCACAACAAAATGGTGTAGCAGAAAGAAGGAATAGGACTCTTATGGATATGGTAAGATCAATGATGAGTTATTCAGATTTACCAATTTCGTTTTGGGGACATGCACTAGAAACAACCAGCGTATATTCTTAACTGGCCATCTACGTCAGTACCATCTACACGACAGAACTATGGACTGGCGTAAACCTAGTCTGCAGCATGTTCGGGTTTGGGTAGCCAGCACACATAAATTGGAATCGCGGGACAGAAATTGGTGTGGGGTACCCTAGAGGAACGAAAGGTGGACTATTTTATAGTCCTACGGATAAGAAGGTCATTGTTAGCACTAATGCCCGGTTCTTAGAAGAGGACTATGTGATAGACCACAAGCCCAGAAGTAAAATTGTTTAGAGGAATTGAGAGGAGAGATACCGGCACAAAACTTCTTTACCAAGAATAGTGCAGGAGGAAACGGAGGGGAAACGCCACAAGAGACATCTGTAGAGGCACCTATTGACACACCGGTACCTCGTCGTAGTGGGGGGTTATTGTTCCACGCAGTCGGTATACCTTGGGAGAGTTTTGAAATGATCCCTGATGATACATGCCGAACCTGTAACTACAATGAGGCACTTCAAGATAAAGATGTGGAACTTTGCAAAAGGCTATGAAATCAGAGATGGAGTCTGTGTACTCTAATCAGGTTGGGATCTTGTAGAACCACATGAAAGGATTAAACCCATTGGATGCAAGTGGATCTATAAGAAGAAGAGAGGGGCGGACGGGAAGGGCATACCTTTAAAGTTAGGCTTGTTGCGAAAGGGTATACTCAGAAAGAAGGGATCGACATGAGGAAACTTTTCGCCAGTAGCCATGCTTAAGTCCATTCGGATTCTCTTATCCATTGCGGCTCATCTCAATTACGAGATTTAGCAAATGGATGTTAAGACTGCGTTCCTTAATGGAAATCTGAATGAGTGTATCTGTATGGGCAACCAGATGAATCATAGCAAAAGGTCAAGAGGCATATGTTGTTGCAAGTTCACGAAGTATTTATGGGATTAAGCAGGCATCTAAAATCTTGAAACATTAGTTTTGATCAAGCAATCAAGTCTTTTGGTTTTGATCAATGTCCGGATGAGTCATGTGTATATAAGAAGCGCAACGGAAAATAAGGGTGTTTCTAGTACTATATGTGATGATATCCTGCTCATCGGAAACGATGTCGGAGTGTTGTCTTCAGTGAAAGTGTGGTTATCCGGCCAATTCGAAATGAAGGACTTGGGA